>PITA01000687.1:0-246875 GCA_004023965.1 Spilogale gracilis | reverse complement strand
CTGGGTGTGGGGAATGGGGAATGAATCTTGAAACACTGGAAAAAAAAAATTTAGTAACAATAAAAAAAAAAAAAAAAAAAAAAAAAAAAAAAAAAAAAAAAAAAAAAAAAAAAAAAAAAAAAAAAAAAAAAAAAAAAAAAAAAAAAAAAAAAAAAAAAAAAAAAAAAAAAAAAAAAAAAAAAAAAAAAAAAAAAAAAAACATTGTTTATGACACATTTTATTCTGAAAAATTTCAAGCATCAGAAAAGTTGCAATAATGTTAGAGGGAACATTCTTTACCCACGATCTAGATCCTATAGCTGACATCTTATACTTGTTTTATCACAGACCTATCAATCTATCCATCAGCCTATCATTTTTATGCATTTCAAATTTGCAAATGCTATATTATTTTTCAACATTACAAATATTTCCAAATACACAGAAAAGGTGAAAGAATTTTACAGTGAACATCCACCTAGAATCTTCAATTACATTTCTGTATACTTGCTTTGCACTATCATTTCATCCATCCTTCTTCTAACAATAAATTTTATTTTAATTGAAATTGTTTGTTGCAAGTCCCAATTTCCTTCTACAAAGGGAGAACTACTGAGGTTTTTATGTATTCAAAACTGTTATCTTACCTTTACTTCTTTCAGTTCAAGAAATGTTTGGTTATACATGCTTTGAATGTTTTTCATTTCTCTATTTTTTCTATCAAGTATAAAGACACAAACACTTGAGAAGAAGAGAACCCACTTGCTTCTCCTCTGAGGAAAAAGTATTGAGATATTTTCTTAGGCTATCACAGAAATTGGAAAAAAAATAACGCATAGAAAAGCAAATTTTTAGAGAAAAAAAAACCCTGCACTCCCTGATGAATGAATACATTTATTCAATCAAGAAACTGGATATATGAGTGGCTCAGAAGCTTTATTTTGCAGAAATGTTATGCTACTGAAATTAAATTACTGTATCTTTATACTTTCAGATGGTATTTGCGGTTTTGATTCTATGGTGTATACATATAATTGTCATCTTCTGCTATTCAATTTTATTCCCAATTCACATGATAAGATTTCAAAGTATCAAAATTTCCTGGAGTTTGGCTATTAATCTTAAACTAATGTACCACTTTATTATCTCAATTCCCTCTTACTGCCTCACTCAGTACAAGTACTTTCAAACTCATTGAAAGATCTAGTTCTTTGACTTCATTTAATTTTGATCCCTTATTGCCCTTCCAGTTTCACTTTCCTCCCAATCAATTCTAGAATATACGAGCTACTACTATCTCAACTAATGGCTTATCAACATATTGTCGTTGTTCTGCATCTATCAGAGGCTATCTTTTCCTGAAATCTTTCCAACAACTGTTCAGTTTCAGTCAGCTTCTCTAACTCTACGATCAATTTGCTGAAAGCAGAGGAAATAATGGACGAACAGGAATTACTTGTACTTCTCACCAGCTAAATCCCACATCCACTGTAACCAGGTGCACCACTCAGAGAAACTGCTGTGAGAAGTGCAGTTCACTACAATTTCCAGCCATCATACATACCTTCAAGATTCACAGCAGTGTTCAAGCCAAGGCCATACTCACCCCAGTCAGAGAGGAGGACCATTACTGCCCAACACAAGGCATCTCTAATGCGCAAAACTGTCCCTGCTCACTCCCAACTAGGTTAATTTTTTCAACTGCTATTCTCTGTCCTATAAAGTGCAAGCTTCTAAGGAAAAGAATCATACTTTTGGTTGATCCAACACCTAGAATACTTTTTGTCACCACTGGTAACTAAGCAAAAAGTTTTGTGGGGAGGAAGGAAGGGGGAAGGAAGGAGAGGGGGAAGGAGGGAGGGAGCAGAGAAGGAGAGAAGAAAGGAAGGGGAAGTGGAAAGAAGGGAGGGGAAGGGAAGGGAAAGGGAAGAGAAAGAGGGAGGAAGGGAAGAAGAATGGGAGGGAGGAAAAAAGGAGAGAGAAGGAAAGAAAGAAAAGAAAGGAGAAAGAAAAGAGAGGTTAAAAAAAAAAAAAAACCCTTAGTACTTCCATAAATGTGTGAACTATTTTACAAAATAAATGTCATTTATACTTGCTGGTTCTCACTTTCATCTCTGTGATGGTTAATATTATATGTCAAGTTGATGGAGCTAAGGATTGCTAAGATGGCTGGTAACATGTTATTTCTGGGTGTGTCTCGTAGACTGTCTCCCAGACATTAGCATTTGAATTAAACTGAATTAGGAAGATGCCCTTACCAAAGTGGTGGGCATCATCCAGTACAGTGAGGGCCTTAATAGAATAAAAAATGAAGGAAGGAAGAATTCACTGTCTCACCTTCAGCTGAGATAGACTCAGACCAGGACTTGATGATCTCCCTTGTCCTCACTTTTATCACCCCAATTTTCAGGGCATCAGACTCAGAATGAACTGCACCACAGGCTTTCCTGGTATTGCCTTGGCTCTGCAGTGTTGACTATTGGTCGCCACTGTCACTGGCGGAGAATACTGCAGCTTCTTTGGCATGCAGCCACTCTCCCAGAGCCCTGCCTCCCCTCTGCTCTAACTACTGCTCTGTCAAGTAGCACTGCTGTCACCCATGGTGCCCTACACTTTTCTTTTTTTTTAAGACTTTTTTTTTTAAGATTTTATTTACTTATTTGACAGAGAGAAACACAGCTAGAGAGGGAACACAAGCAGGGTGGAGTGATAGAGGGAGAAGCAGGCTTCCCACTGAGCAAGGAGCCTGACGTGGGACTCGATCCTGGGGGATCATGACCTGAGTGGAAGGCAGACACTTAACAACAGAGCCACCCAGGTGCCCCGCCCTACACTTTTCTAACACTGATGCACAATGCAGTCTATCAAACGCCAGTGACTGTGGATTGTGGCAAGAGAGGAGAAAGAATGCCTTTCTACTAGTCTCTGAGCTTAGAGAGTACAGAAGCAGTATTGCTAATGCCCAAGTACTTCCTTTTATCCTCCTGTTCTAATTATATCTTTTTCTTACAGCACACCTACCTTTCTATCTCCACAGGTCTCTGATGTAAGGCCTAAGAGAACTAGACCAGAAAACAAAACAAAAGAGACCCCAGACTGAATTCAGAAATGCTGCCTCTCCAGTGATTAATACTGTATCACCAGGTCTGGCTCTTTATTCTTTAATTTTTCTTAAAAAAGAAATCACATTTATTCCTATACCTTAAAAACTATCAGCAGACCATTCTGGCTGATCGCCACATCCTATATACATGGCTGAACGCTTACAGTAGACACAACTGAGGTCCATGCTGGGAATATCCTACCCAGAAGAGTCTTAAACATTAAAACAAACAAAAAAGGGATATTCCACGTTTCTCATACTTAATGTACTCCATTAAAAATTTCACACTAAAATTTCTGAATTATATATACCACTCAAGGCAGCTTTCTCACTCAAATAAGTCTCCCTTTTGGGAAATAGTTCACAAATTAACATTTTTATCTGAATTTTAGTGTGCTTATGCCACCAGTGTCACACCACCTACTCACAGCACTCTGAGCAAAGGCAGCCTGCCTCTGTCAACACTCCTAAAGGCACTCACAAACATCAAGGTAGGAAAGGGATAGCTAGAGAGAGGGATTATAAGCAATAATCCTCCTGGCTACAAATTACCAGTAAATTTATCCCCACAATGGAAGGATTCCTTCTTTATGCCATGAGAACAGAGAAAATGAATAAAAGTTTTTCTTGCAAATTCTACACTCAATTCAGAATTTACTTTAGAGGGTAGTATGTACCAACAAAGCATGAATATCAGTAAGACAAAGGATGAACTAGAGGGGGCACCTGGGTGGCTCAGTTGGTTAAGCCACAGCCTTCAGATCAGGTCATGATCCTGGAGTCCCGGGAAGGAGTCCCACATCAGTCTTCCAGCTCCGCGGGGCGTCTGCTTCTCCCTCTAACCTTCTCCCCTCTCATGCTCTCTCTCATTCACTCGCTCTCTCAATAAATAAATATTTTTTTAAAAAAAAGAATGGACTAGAGGTAAAAGAGAAAAATTCAAATTCTCTGAAAATAAAAGCAAATTTTAGACAAAATGTGCAATAAATACCAATATTACTGATAGTTCAATTATATTCAAAAAAGGACATACACTTAGAAATTAAATTCCTGGCTTTATAAATATGATGAATAAGCAAATGCTTTAGGTTGATACATTTTTCCCATCCAGCACTTTACAGAGAAAATTTTCTTCAGAACTCCATTACTAACAAATTTCAGAGTTCACTCACTAAAAATAGAACTCTTTATTTTTCCTAATTTATTCTGACACTTTTAACCATGTCACAAATAACATATTTTTTAGATTTTAACAACCTATCCTAGAATTTTTATATTTTGGTGAAGAAAAAAGGAAACCTTTATGTGTTTAAAACTGTACAACTTTAAAAACTGTTCTCTACAAGACATGCTTCTCAATCTTAAAAAAAAACAAAAACAGGAATGAGGAGGAAGAAGTTTTAAAGGCAGGAAGGAAATAAAAATGGACAAGGACTTAGGCAGTATGCTGCAGATTTCAGGTAATTTCTGAGGACTGAATAATTGTAATCTAAAAAGTCTCAATTTAAAAAAAAATAAAAAATAAAAAAATAAAAAGTCTCAATTTAATGGTAAGTACATTAAAAAAAAAAAACAGCACACTTTGCCTTAGAGAATCTTCATGGTGGCATTTTTGAAACAAGCAAGAACAACAGAAAAAAAAAGTCTCTCCTTATGTTGCATTTATTCAATTTGTGGACTCCTACTGCAGGTAGTCCTTGAGACAATATCATAAAAGATGTCTAAAACAAAATGGGTAAGTATGACCATTTATTTAAAATTCAGGCAGTTTTTCCAAAACTCTGTTTCTATTCATAGAGTCCAATTATCTACAAGATATATACAGGCTGTGGTATAAGCTATTATGATTGATTTTTTTAAAATAAAAATACTAGTACATACATACACAAAATGAATCTTATCTCCCTGAAAAGTATCCATTTTGGGCATCCACACATCAATTCAACTGAAGAAAATTCAAAAAGAGGCATTCCTAAAATACTTTGATTAATGGATTATGTATACATCTTCCCAAGGGGACTACTTCAAAGGAAATAATACACATCCGAATAAACAGGCTCTGATATATTTGTTTAAAAAAATTGCCTAAATTATTGTCACATGTAATATAGAAAACAAACTGCAAAAGACATGAGGTTCTCTGAACAAATAAATTTTCACTTGAAACCTACACATTCAAAATAAATCTTTCCTTGCTACCCAACAGTAAGAAAAGGCAAAATGATAAGTGATAAGAAGTTAAATATCACAAAGCCAAGTAAGCATGAAAGGCCATTATACATACCACCTTTTGAGAATTAAGGGCTTACTGAGGAAAAAGAAAAATACCTTCAAATCTACAGCAAGCATTCTATAATAAATAGCATCAAATTCACTAAAGGTAGTCTCTGAAGTCTGTACATACAAATTTCTCACATTTTAGAAAGTTTTACTAAATCTTTTACTTTTACGTGGGCTATATGTGGAAGTGGTTCCAACTAATAACCAATAAGTCATTAAAAATGTAACTCATCTTGAAATACCACTACTAGAAAAGTGAACTACTATCAATTACAGTTTAGTACTTAGACTACGATAATTTTTACTCTAATCCATGCAGTGTTTTCAAACAGGTAAAATTAAAAACTAACTTATAATCACTGTATCTATGTACCTATAGAAACATCCACACAAACATTTTAAAATATATATTCTTTAATTCATCTTAACCTTAACACTCTTCCCAAAGTAGTTTTTATTAAAAATATTTTTTTTAATACAAGGCATTTAATTTTACCTCCTTCTGTTTGTATGGAAATGGTACAAAACAAATACTTTGACCTGGGTATTCAATGCCTTCAATCAAACCACTGCAATTAATATGAAATTCTAAATACAGAATATAATGCCACATAAATAGTATAACAGCCAAGTCCTGTCTGAGAAGCCATATGTTTTTTCCCATTGTTCAAAAAAAGGAGATGACTTCCCGTCACTTATGTTTCTGATTAGCAAGGTGATTTATGCCACAATCACTAAAAATGCCAGCAAGTGAATGAGAAAATGCATAGTGACTGCACCAGATGTGCACAATAAACAGGAATCCCATTGTAATCTCTGGTACTTAGTTTATATGAAGGTAATGTAGGAAACACTCTTGGATATGGCAAAGTCACTCTTTTTTTACATTTGACTATAAATGATATGAAATAAATTGTGTGTTTTATACTTTATGGCATGCATACATTGATAAATTAGGTACCGTTTTGTATCCCGACTTATCTACAAGACAAACCTGGCTAAGATCATGGGGATTAATTGCTTCAGAAGTGTGAAATGCAGCTTTTCCATTCTTTTCAGCACACTCAGTGAAGAAACAATGATTAATCACTGTTTAACTATTCTCTGGAGGATCTACAAGATTGCCAAAGCAGGACTTATCCTCATAAATCCAAAAAATACAGGTTTAGATTTGTTGCCAACAACTGAAAGAACATGAACTTAAACCCATTTGTTATCAGATTAAAATAATGTCAAGGTTTTAGAACCCCACTGGTACACAATTCACTTTTAAATCGGTAACTACAATAGGAAATGAGATGAACACATAAAATATAACAAAAGCACATGTATCTTATAAAAGTAATAATGAAGTATTTTTAAAAAATTATAAAATATCCTGTTTAATAATGTCAAACAACATACTACTGAACTTGAGCGATAATCTCCCTTAGCTACATAAATACTTCAAATGCTCTGTGCTACTTATAAAAATTAAAATACAAGCTATCAGGTGAAGAACACTTTGAAATGGTTATTTCATGTGGAAAATGGCTACCTATTTCAAGGAATTTTATTCCAGACAGCTACAGATGAATGACAATTATGTGGATAAAATTATTTAGTTCCAATAGAACATATATACATTTATAAGTCACTGAAAATGTAAAATTCCAAACTTTACGCCTATACTATAAATGATCCAAAAATAAGTAACATTTTAAAGGGAAATACATAAGAAGAGAGGTTTCAAATACATTCCAAGTAATTTAGGCTTTCAAAATACCTAGCCAATATTTCACTACAAACCGAAAAAATTAAGTAACTCTTGTGGCAAGATTAGTTCATGTCATTTATAAAATTCTGAATACATATTTCTAATAACCAAAACCTTATTCTGCCTGAACAATAAATAAAATGTTAGTTTCAAAACAGTCAAATAATTATAAATTAAAAGATTTCTTTAAAATTCTCTTCAATGAGTCAGCTATTCACAAACTATAAAGTATTCCTAAGTGGGAATACCTAGAATAAAAAATGCAAATTTCTATGTAAAGTAGAAATACAGTCACGTCTCAATTATAAAGGATCCATTCTCTATTTGTCTGACTATGTGTTCACATAACTTCTCCCTTCCAATTCATGATGCCTCTTTCAAGTCTACCAGCTACCATAAAGGACAAGCAAAACTGTAAGGAAGTAGAGTTGAAACTATTGGTCAATTTCACTGTCCATTAAATCTGTAAAAGTGAATAAGAGAAAGAGAATGTGAAACAAATTCTGTATTTTTCACACTTCAGTTTTATCTAGAGTTGACTGTTTCTCCATTACTGAAAGTTATGTACAGTGCATATATATTGTAAACTTTAAAAAATTCGCAATAAACTTAGTGAAAGAAAGAAAACTGATTTTCCTTATATCATCCAATTTAAAAAGAAAAACATCTTAAAATAATGTATTTATTTAGGAGGTAGCTGACTACCTGCCATAAACAGTTAATAAATATCTGTTGATCAAATGAATAGATGAATTCAGATTGGTTCTACTCTCAAAGCTGATGACATTTTAGAGTCTATTAACGGAGAATTACCCTAACATTCCCAAACATCTCCTCCACAAAGTTTTTTAATTCAATGAATAGTATTTAAGAACCATCTTTATGTGTTACTCAAAACATGCCACTAGCATAAAACCACACGGAGATAATGGTTCATCTTGTTTAACTTAGAAAAACTATCAGGATGGAATTAGAGGTTTGAGGATGGGCATCAATATTAGCTTGTATAGGAACGTAAGTGTGTCAGAATGAAATAGCTGGGGTTTTTGCATAAAAGTTTGTGCTTGTAAAAGGAAAGTCACTGCAAATGGTTTACATCAGTAACGTAAACACAGAAACCAAGTCCCAGGCGACAAAATGGCAACCCACTGGACAACTGTATGTATGAAGCCCAGGGAAGGAGATGCATTAAATGATGTTAAATGATAAAGTTATATGACAAGGAACCAGCTAAGAAAATAATGAAGGGGTGATCTATGACACATAAACTATTCACCTATGAAAAGAGGAATTCCCTGAAGTATCTTCTCAGAGTCAACCCATGAAGTAATGGAAGCCTCATTACAAACTAATAAACATATTTCACATTTTAGACAATGATGTTATATGGGTACATACCTAGAGAAAATGAGAGAACTTTTATTCTTTCTTAAAAGGTAAGGGAATAAGCCAGAACCTGCATTTAGAGGGAATTAAAATAAAGTTTCAAGAAGCAAAAGTCATCATATTTCTTTTACATTCCTAATAGTAGGTGCTCCCAAAGACAGAGTACTAAGTAAACTGACAGTATACCAAATACCCTGACTCTTAGTAGATGTGTCCAAATTGCACAAGCAAACTTAAGGATATATCAGTGATATTACTCAAAATGTTTCCCAGCCCAGTTATCAAGGAACCCAGTGCCAGGTTTTAGGGAAAGTTAGGGTCTATGGCACCTACATGCTATGGGGAATCATAAGCACAAGGATGCTCAGTTTTTTGATTTTAGAATTTCTCCTGTCCCACCATTATCCTTACTAAATAATCTCGACAATATTTGGGCACAGTGAACAAGATGCTTAAATCATGTCACAAGACACCACTGAGCAATAAGTACAGCCAGAGGGGGAGTTTCATCACTACAGAGAGCTGGAAACTTGAAAAGAACAGGTAGGAAGAACAACATTATGCAACTCAGAAACACATTAGTGATCCCAGTAGTCAAACACCAGAAAGAAAAATAGTAAAATAATGCTATTACTGTATCCTATTCATCGACTGTACTCCTAAGCTGCAGTGACTAGGAGAAATACAAGTCATAAGGAACACAGGAGACTCTTGGTGTTCGTGGATTTTTACATTCATGGTTTCACCTTTGGTTAAAACAATCTAGGAAATGAAGCAATTTATCACTTTTCTGATAAGTGCATTTGAGCCATAACCTCCCAAAGGCTGGTATGGAAAAAGAAGTCAGTGGCTCTGCTTCTGATCTTAATGTAGCTTGATGGCTCTCTAGGACATATTATAGAAGTATTTACACAAATATTAAGTTTCAAAAACTTCAAGAGGTGTTTAATAAATGCCCGTTGTAGGACTCGATTCCATTAACAACAAAAAAATTTTAAGACAAATTCCTAAACTGGAATCCACCACTCATTTACAGAGCTAACACAGAAAGTGCAAAGGGGTGAATTAACAGAATAAAACCATCCTAAAGAAGTGTGAAACAACTAGTCATCATGATGCTTCTTGTATGCCACATACCTGGAAAGCAGTACAAAGCTTGACTGAAGGTTTTTAAACATGGATCCATGCATGTATCTCTGCCATCGTTTCTATTTAAGGATAGACCAACTATGCTCTTATCTAAACCCAACCGCTCTCTCCACTTTTATATATCGCCTCAGCCATTCTTGATTTTCTTGTACCATCAGTGATTCCTCTTCACTGATGAACTCTCAATACTGATTGCAGCTCTTCTACTTTAAAGAAAAAAAATCCTCTCTTAACCTCAACTTCCCTGTTAAGCTGCCATGTTTCTCCTTCTACTCTCCCTTAAACGCACCCCAATCAGATTTTGTCCTTTACCGAAACTACTCTTCTCAAAGTCACTAATGATATCTCATTGCTAAATCCAACAGTCAATTCCAACTCATCCATAATTTCACCTTTCAGCAACATGTCACAGATGATCATTCCCCCTCCTTGAAATATTTACACCATTTAGCTTCATTAGCTTTCAGGTTTTCTGAAAGCCAAATAAGTTTTCTTCTTACCTCACTGGGTTTTCCCTGGCCACTTCTACTAATTCTGCTTTCCCTAACCCTGTTACTTAGAGTGCTCCAAAGCTAGGACCTTCAATTGCCTCTAGCTATATTTACTGGATTCCATCAGTATTACCTCTTTAAAAATACCATCTACAACTGATAATTTTCATGGTTTATCTCCTTTATCCTAGACCTCTCACCTTAACTCTGGACTAGTATATCTGTCTCCTTGACCTTTCCACTTGATGTCTAATAAACATCTCTAGCTCAGCATGTTCAAAACCAAATTCCTAGCCTTCTCCCATTAATGTACACCTTGCATAATCTTCCCTTTCATCAAATGAAACTCTATCTTTCCTGTTACTCAGACCAAAACATTACTAGAGTCATTCTTGACTCCTCTCTCTCTCCCTAATTCAAATCTAATCTATCAGCAAATCCTTTTCAAACCACAATCATCTCTCATCTCTAACCTCCTGTATGATCCCTCCGCTCCTGCCCTTGCTCCCTTAAAATCAATTTTAATTGATTTTAAATTAACTGTAATTCTTTTAAACTATAAACCAGATGATACTTCACCAGTGACTCCCCATACGATTCAAAATAAAAACTAAATATGTATCTTAAAAGACCTAGAATCCCAGTCATATCTATAATTTAATCCCTACTACTACCCTGTCACTTTGCTGCTGCCACACTGAACACTCTTTTTTCCTAAATACAGCAGCAACATTCTAACATCAGGGCCTCTGTGTTCCCTCTGCTTGAGATGCTCACTCATCTCTGTCAGGTTTTTATTAAAATATTACCTTTTCTGAGAGGCTTTCTTTGATCACCCTACTTAAAATTTCCATTCCTCCCCAAACTCTCTATCCTCCACTCCCTGCTTTATTTGCCATAATAACACAACCATCTAACCTACTATATACTTAATGTATTTATTTATCTTGCTTCTTATGGACTTTGCTACCTTACAACTGAAGTGTAATGAAGTTAAGAATTTCTATTTTGTTTTCACTGTGATATTACCTAGAATATTTTTCAGTGAGACTAGCTTCAAATTTCTTAAAAGGAATAAGGGATGATAGAGAACTGAGCAAAATCTATACCCAAAATCTAGAAATCTATACCCAGCTAAATGATCAATCGACTGTGAGAATACAAGAAAAACATTTTCCAAAAAAAAGAAAGAAAAATTCTACCATGCACATCTCAGAAAATACAACTTTCACCATTTAACCTTCTGAAAATGTATTTAAAGGAACCTAAGAATAAAGATGACAGTGAGATCCAAGCAATACTAGAACAATCCAGTAATACAACAAAAAGAAATCTGAGAATGACACTTCAGCAAAAGGCCAAGGATGCTCTGGTACACTGGTTCACACTAAAATAGAAAGTCGAGGATAAGTGAGATATTTCTTCAAAAAGAGCACAGATAACCTTAAAAAATGTTACTTTATGATGTAGGAACCTGGAAGTACAACTGTAAAGTGCTATCCATAATAACAGAGACATAGTTCTCCTATGAGAATGAAACAAAAAGAATGGTAACTTAAAACTGAGGCTAAAAGCAAAGAACTACAAAGAACTACAAAGAAATATGAAATAAAATATAGCAATGATTTTGAGAAAATGAAGAAAAGTAAGAAATCTTTTATTCTGGAAAACAATGTCCATGTGTTGGTTAATGCTAGAAGGAAAACAAGTGATACTCTGGATTGATATATAATTGCTATATAAGAAATACTGGATATAATGATTTCTCTTCGATGTTACTTGGCTCAAAGGCATTCACAATCATTCTGATTATTGAAAAAAAGGAAAGATAACAACTTTTGACAAGATGTGAAAAAAACTGAACCCACATACATTGCTTGTGGGAATATCAAATGCTAAGGCTGCTGTGGTAAACAACTGAGCGGTTCCTCAAAAATGTACAGAATTATAATATGACACAGAAATTTCACTACTGGTATATATGTAAAGAAACTGGAAACGGGTACTCAAATAAATATATGTACATAGGAATTCACAGACCACTATTCACAATACCCAAATGGTGGAAGCAAACCAAATGTTTATATATATGATAGAATATTATTTGAATATGAAAAGTAATGAAGTACTCATACACCACAACATAGATGAACCTTGAAAATATTATGCCAAGTGAAAAGAGCCAGACTTAAAGGTCACATGCTATAGGATTCCATTTATATGACATATTTGGAATAAATTCACATAGATAGAACACAGGTTGACATATACCATGGACTGGGGAAAGGGCAGAAGGAGGAGAAACTGTTAAAAGGGTAATGTGTTTTACTTTGAAGTGATGGAAATGTGTAGAACTATAGAGAGGTGGAGGTTGTGCAACACTGTGAATGTGCTAAATGCTATTGTTCATTCAATTTTATGTTATGTAAATTTCACCTCAAGAAATGATTTAAAAAATGATTTTAAAATAAAAAGATACTCTGCTTTTAGGTGAACTTTTCCCTATTTTCTTATTACCAAAGTATTTAAAGATTTCCATTGTCTTCTTTAATATTGGAAGGCTCTTAGGAATGAGTATTTATGGTTCTGAAAAAATATTTATCTAAAGTTCACTTATTTACATTTCATTTTAGTTATTTCCTGTTAAGTTCAAGTACATTTTTTTACGATTTATTTATTTAACTGACAGAGAAACACAGCTAGAGAGGGAAAACAAGCAGGGGGAGTGGGTGAGGGAGAAGCACACCTCCCACCAAGCAGGGAGCCCAATGCCAGGACCCTTGGATCAATGACCTGAAACCAAAGGCAGACACTTAATAACTGGGCCACCCATGTGCCCCTAAGTAACATTTTTTTTAAAAAGGTTATATTTTTAAATGTTAGATCAGTACATCTCTATATTATAGGAGTAGGATTTTTTTTGTTTTTTTTAATATTTTTAAATTTTGTTCAGCTATATTTAGGTATAACTGACCTCAATATAATGTAATAAAACTATAAAAATATTCAAAGTGTACACCATGATTTGATATACATATACACTATAAAATGGTTAATAAATTATCACACATCCATCACTGCACATACTTTTTTTAGTGAGAACATTAAATTTCTAAGTTCTTGGCAAATTTTACTTCTATAATAGAATAATATCAACTACAGTCACCATGTTATACATTAGATCTTATTCATCTACTACTTTGAGTAGTATATTTTAACATATTAATTCTTCCAAGCCATAAGCACAGAGTATCTATCCATTTATTTGTGATTTCTTCAATTTCTTTCATCAATATCATAATTTTCAGTGTACCGATTTATTCCTAGACATTTTATTCTTTTTAATGCAACTGTAAATGGACCTGTTCTCTTAATTTTGTTTTCCGATCGTTCATTGTTAGTTTACAGAAATACAACACATTCCTGTATATTGATTTTGTATCCTGAAATTTTAGAGTTCATTTATTAGTTCTGAAGTCTTTAAGGTTTTCTATAGATAATACAGTTTTACTTCTTTCCTGATGTGAATGGCTTTGATTTCTTTTCTGCCTGATTGCTCTCACCATGATTTCCAGTACTAAGTCAAATAAAAATGGTGAGACTGGCTCCTTGTATATAAGGAACATTACCACATTGATCATAATTGCTCACTGCAAAAATAACTCTGACATATGTAAGTAGATCCACACCAGTTCAAACCCGTGTTGTATAAGGGTCAACTGTACTGCCTCCTCTTCTGTTTCTTGCAAGAGTATGAAAAGAACTGGCAATACTTCTACTTTAAGTGTTTGGTAGAATTCACCAGTTAAGCCATCTGGTCCTGGACTTTTCTTTCTTGGGAGGTCTTGTTTTGCTTTGTTTTGTTTTATATTCAGTTAGCCACTGTATAGTACATCATTAGTTTTTGATATAGTGTTCAATGATTCATTAGTTGCATGTAACACCCAGTGCTTATCACAATATACGCCTGCAAGCTGGAAGAGCCACTCTGGAAAACGGTATGGTGGTTACTCAAGATGTTAAAATAGAGCTACCCTACAACCCAGCAACTACACTACTGGGTATTTAACCCAAAGATACAAATGTTGTGAAAAGAAGGGACACATTCACCCAATATTCATAGCAGCAATGTCCACAACAGCCAAACCGTAGAAGGAGCAGAGATGTTCTTGGGAGGTTTGCAAATACTTATTCAATCTCCTTACTAGTGACTGGTCTGTTCAAATTTTCTATTTCACATGATTCAGTCTTCACAGTTAAATGTTTCCAGAAATTCCTTCTGGGCTTTCAGATTTGTTGGTGTATAATTGCTCATGGTAGCCTCCTATAATCTTTGTATTTCTGAGGGGTCAACTGTAAAATCTCCTTTATTGTTTCTAATTTCATTTTCTTAAATCCTCTTGTTTTTTGTACATCTAGTTAAAGTTTTGTCTATTTTGCTTTTATTTTGAAAAAAAAAAAAGTTCTTGGGCACCTGGGTGGCTCAATTGGTTGGGCACCCAACTCTTGGTTTCGGCTCAGGTGATCTCTTGAGTAGGGGGATCAAGTCCTGCATCAGGTTGCACACTTAGAAAGGAGTCTAGCCTTCGGCTCAGGTCATGATCCCGGAGACCCGGGATCGAGTCCCACATCAGGGTCCCTGCTCGGCAGGAAGCCTGCTTCTCCCTCTCTCACTCCCCCTGCTTGTGTTCCCTTTCTGGCTGTGTTTCTCTCTGTCAAATAAATAAAAAATCTTCAAAAAAATTAGGAAAAGATTAGAAATTGGTGACTAGATATAAGAAGTGGAAAGAAACTGATCAGGGAACTCTGAGTAATAGTTAGAGAATAACATCATTCCCTGAAGAAGCCTACAATCTAAATATAACAATATATATAAACACACTCTCTCACACACATACACACATACTTTTTATACATGAATCTACAGAACACATTACTATAAGGATATTGTTACAGATAAATGTTTTTGTCCCCCCGAAACTCATATGCTAAAATCTTAATTCCCAGTGTAATGGTATTCAAGTGAGGCATTTAGGAGGTGATCAGGCCATGAGGGTGGAGTTCTTGTGAATGAGATTAGTGCCCTTCTAAGAGGAGATCCCAGAGAACTTTCTCATTCCTTCCATCATGTGAAGATACATACAGAAGATGGTGGTCTATGAACCAAGTACTGGAACCTTTATCTTGGATTTCCCAGGCACCAAAACTGAGAAATAAATTTCTGTTTTTTGTAAGTCACCAAGTCTATGGAATTTTTGTTACAGCAGCCCAAACAGACTTAGACAGATACTGATGGTATTCAATTTTTGAATGTACATTTTAAATAAATATATGCTTACCTTTCAAGAAACTTTTATTGATCCACAAAGCTAACTGACACTTGAAAATGCATGCTCTTATTACAGGTCAAAGATGACTTCAGACTCAGTACAAAACAGTTCTCCAAATACAAGTCTTGATTGGCAAATAGGAAGCAAAGAATAATGAAGTAGAGAACAGCTGAGTTTACCCTCAACTGAGCTGCTGACAAAAAAGCAAATACCTAAAAATAAATAAATAAATAAATAAATGATTGAATGAATAAATAAATAAATAAATAAAGTAGCTTCAAACATTCCTATCCCAGAAGGAATCCTAAACCAAAGCAAATAATGAAAAAGGAAACCCCCCAAAATTTATGGCATATTATTTTAGGCTTTTAGAAGATAATTGTTGGCCTACTCACTAATCACTTTTTCTATCACCTATTTTAACTCTTCGAAGAAAGGATATCATTTCATTCCTACAATAAATAGCATTATAATGTAAAAAATTTTTTAATCAAAACACCTCAATATAAAACAAGTCACATGTTAAACTTCATTTCACTGAAATGACATAAAAGTGCTAAAATAATAAACATACTATTCTAATACAAAGTAAAAATAATACCAAGTATTGAAATTACATAAAATAAAAAATGGAAATCATATTTGAAAACAAATGTGAAAAATTCCATTGAAAAGGATTTCATAGCATTAAGAAAATGTAAAATTAGAACAGATATATCAGCAAAACAAATATTATTTGTGAATTAAAAATTAATTTCCATGGCATTTCTGCATACAGAAAAATATCACCTTTAGTAAATATTCTTCCAATAATCATATCTGACATAGATAAAACCTGTATGAAATCTGCAACAATGAAAACTAATCTTAAACAGCTATCTAATTTAAAGCATCTCTTAATATAATAAATTACTAAACATTACCATCACTTTCCTCTAGATTACTCCCTATAACCTATTTGAATTTTTGGTGGCACAGCATATGTACAAGGACAAAAGTAATTAGGTAATATAATGTGAAATATAAATAACATAAACTGAAAAACATTATAACAGATAAAACTGAAACACAGTGAGATTCAAAAGAAATTACTTAAAAACATTTTGGCATCATTTGCTATCAAAACCAAATAACGAGGTATGATTTCTAAAGAATAGAAATGAATGTGGCATTGATCTCTAGACAGATTAATAGAAACTTTTATGCTCTTGTATCAAATAAAATTCATGTTTTGTTTGATAAAGAAAATGATTACAGTCTGATGTAGCATTTCCTTATTTTAATTTTCAATTTTACCTGAAAAGTTACCAACAATTCATTTTTAAATTATATAATATACATGTGAAATATACCTAACTGTGGTCAACACTTCCTTGGACAGTAATGCAGTTACATGCTTCTTCTGTAAGGCTGAGCTAAAACTTATTATACCACTAAAATAAAGCAAGTCTCTATTTCTCATCTTTCCCTTGTAAAAACAGAGACCATTTTTATTCTACGGATGGCTCTTTAGAATGAAAGACATTCAAATACCTTTCAACTATTCCAAGATATGTGCATTTGACAAATGTATGTTTATGTAACAGTTAATACATATTGTCATTCTACTGTGTCAATATGATGGCTATTTCTTCATGATATGGAATAGTAACCAAAGAAAAACTGACAATATAATCAGTGTCCTGAGAAGTTATAATTTGTTTTATTTCTAAACATACTTCACACTCAGGTCACTTTACATTTCTTATACTGCTTGGATCATAATTTACTTTCTTACTCCAATAGAATATATCCAATAAAATATCTCATACATCAGAGAAACCAAAAAGGAGAAAAAAAACTACAAGGCAAAACTGGATAACACAGAAGGTTCATCTGTGCAGTAAGACCGTATGAAACTAGACTTCCTCAGCAATCCATAGGCAGAAAAAATGTTTACCATAGTCTCACTGAAAGGATATACCAGTTCTTTTTCTAGTTATTCTCTGTGGAATTGCATAAATATTGAGAATTCTAGAAATAGATATACACATGCACATATAAAAATTATTGTCAGTGTATAAGTTACTGCTGCCCTGGGACCGCAATAATTTATGTAACATCTGTTTTCATATTTTTCTAATTTTTTTCCTAATTAACATGCATATTTAATGCATAAATGCTCAGACCACCTCTTTTTTCTGCTGAATGTGCCTCTTTATTTTTGAAGTTGTGCACTCCTAGGGAGAATTCAGCAGAGATGGAAACCAAAATCTTATTGAAAGCACTAATTTTAAAATGTAAACAGTACTAAACCAACTTTCAAGAAATTACTAAAGTCTGAAGAGTTGTCACAATAACCAATCTGCCAACAACAGTCATACAGTAACTTAAGGTGCTATTAAAAATATGGGAAGGGGTGAGCCATGAGTTTTTTTAACAGGAGACTTGATTTAGCTCAGAGGTCAGTAGAGACCTAAAGAAAGACTACTTAAAATGAGATCTGAAAATTATGAAAAATGTTACAGTGTAGGCATAGCAAGTACTAAGGTCCAAAAGCATTAAGGGAAAAGCACAAAGTCAAGAAACAGAAGCAAGGGGCAAGTCACAGCTAGAGAGGGAATATATGTAAAACAAAATGGGACAGAAGTCAATAAGGCAAAATTACTATAGGGTTTTAAATACAGTATGACAGTCAATCATACATTGAAAATTTATGCAATTTGGCTGAATACTGAAGAGGAGCAAGAAAGGTACAGGGGAGAAGTTAGGTGTGAGATGACAATATCTTGACTAAAGTGATGGTGGTAAAGAAGGTGAAGAGAAAGCAGAAAGAGATTTATGGGCAATCAGAAGAATCTGGTGAAAGATTAGATTTTGTGGAGGATGAAGTTGGATAGCAATTCCTTTCACTGATATAAGGAAATCTGGAAGAAGATCAGTTGTTGGAAGAAATAGCCCAAATTAGAATAGGCCATATTATGGGATTACCCACTGGAGATGTCTTTTAGGGAGGTCAATATAAACATCTAGAGGAATAATCGCCTGGATTAAGAATAGCCTGGGCTAGAGTCAAATATAGACTTCATTACAATATGGGTAGAAAAAAAAAGATGCCTACATTGCTTTCCCACCTCCCCCCCCCAAAAATCCCACAGAGATGCTGCATCTCCCTCATTTCTAGCTATCATACCATATCAGAACAGAAAGACGTATACTTCATAATGTGACAAACTCATTTAGCCCGTGACTGGTTAACTCCATAAGGCATATTTGCCTTACATTGCTAAATAACAGTCATTTATTGTAAAGCCTACTCGAGATCAAAACCGTTAAAAATATGCTGAAGCATTCTAAAAATTGAGCATCAGGTCCCTGATCCTCACAATAACCTTAGAATTTAATGATTAGTGAGCCTATTTTTCAGATAGGGACACTGAAGTTTAGGGAAGTATCAAAGTTGCTAATAAAGCCAGGAAGTGATAGAGGCACATTTTCAACCCAAGCATACCTGAAACCATAGCATTTTCTTTCCACTAAAAAGGAGGGTAGCAGGTCAAGACTGTGGTTTCAATCCTGGCCCCAGAAGACCACTTAAGCTCTCTTTTATTTCCTCACCTCTAATTCCTATATTGCTAGGAAATACTGACATTTTAAGAAACATATAAAGCCTCTGTCACAGCCCACTGCGTTGTGCAACACCATGAATATGTCTTGTTCCCTCACAACAAGGGTTCCACTTGAGGAAGGGTAGAGCAGAAACGAAGGCTGACACCAAAAGCTTTGAAAATTTCACATTAAGGGCATGGCAGGTCATTGGGAACAGAACCTCAGCTTACCCCTGTTTTTCCTCTAATGGAGGAAGAGTAGTTGCCATCAAAAGAGCCAAAAACCAAAACCCTAAAAGCTGTAGGTGGAGGGTTCAGTAGTGGTTCTAAAACTTTACAGTGCATAAAAACCACCTGAGAAACTTCTTAAAATGGAGATTCCCAAGCAGACTCTCTCAAGGATTCTGATAAAGAAGTGGAACAGATCACCCTTCAAGCTTTGTAAAAGATATCTACCTACAACAACCACTTCCCATTCTTCAAGCACATAATTTTTAAATTATTTGTTGAACATGTATATTACTCCATTTCATTCAATTAAATTGTACCCAACTTGGGGCACCTGGATGGCTCAATCCGTTAAGCATCTAACTCTTGATTTCAGCTAAGGTCATGATCTCAGGGTTGTCATATTGAGCCCCACATGAGGTTCTGTGATGGGCATGGAGCCTGCTTAAGAGTCTCTCTCCCCCTCTGCCTCTGCCCCCCCAAAAAATAAAAAATAAACTGTATCCAATTTAATATAAACACATTTCAGATATTTTTAACAATTACTATCAAGGTCCTTTCCAATGGAAAGGGAATGATTAAACAAAAGCAGTTTTAACTATACATAAAATGCCTCTATCAAAACTTATTTTCCTTAATATAGATTTGAGTCTTATGCTTAAAACAAAGTCATCTAGAAATACATATGTCAAAAGACATAGGAACCTTTAAGGGAGATGAATGGTTCATAAAGAAAATTTTATCATAAAAGTTAACCTTTGGTCAAAAAAAAACATAATGTTGATTAAAGAATCGTGTAAATATGTGAGAGTCTAACACAGCAACAGTTATTCAAAACTTTAAGAGATTACATACAATCCTGTCTAATGACACTAATAGATGCTAACATACATTAAAGCAGCATTCAGGATAGAAAATGTCTACTATAGTTCCAGACACTTCAGATCACTCAGAAGATTAATATCTATCCTTCCTTCTACATGAACCAAATTGTCACTATGGAAGCAAACATTCTAGTCACTGTCTTGGCAGCTCCCATCAACCTGATCTACTGGCATACTCAGTCAGGGCTGCTTTAACAAAATTCTAGTGACTTAACAATTTTAGCAAATTCCAAAACTCCAAATTTTCATCGAAGATTAACAGAATTTAATTTTTTTAATTTTGAATAAAATAAATAAAAATAATAAAAGTTGCTTGAAAAAGAACTTCAGTAACAGTAACATCAGTACTACACTGTGATGTTGATATTTACATGGTATATCTCATTTAATGCCTCCTCACCTCCACCCTAACAACCCCCCACCAAAATAAAATAAAAAATAAGAGGAGCCTGAGCACACTAACTTGTCCAAGATCTCACCATTAACAAATGATAAAGCTGGGATTTGAATCCACATGATCATCTAAACCCACAGTCCACATGGTCTTAACCATTACAACGTGCTACATTAATTTAAAGGGAATGTTAAAGGTAATTTACCTGACCATTACTCAGTATGTTCAGGAACTCCCTAACTTTATCAACCTTTATGCAGCCAACAATCCCTAAAATATGGACACAATATAAAACCGGATTTTATGTTAAATGAAATGCTATCATGTTGTCCTAATAATAAACCATATCTTCAATTCCTAAATGACTCTTCCCCTCAAAATAGTATATAACATTATTTTCTCTCAGTCATGCTCATTTTCACCAACCATACTCAGTACCAAGTTAGATCCTATACTACCAGGAGCTCCAAGCAAAACAGAAACCAATGTATATACAATGCAAGAAGATACTTTTTTGTGGTTTAAAGATTGTATCTTCTACTATTTCTCTCAGTACCAACAAGAAACTTCTCTTCCCTATATCCTAGTTCCATTTATGATCCATTTAGAATCAAGCTCTAAATAACAAAATCAAATTAGCTTAAAAATAAGAAACAGACCAGTTTTTCAATCACTCTATTTAAATGAACCAAAAGAAGATAGGTAAATGTGAGAGTTGTTGTGAGAGTTGCTTTGGGCACTTGAGGTTCATTCCAATCTTGAAGATCAGTCTAAATGCCCTGAAAAAAGTTAGAAAATTCCAGGAACTGTGGTTTCCCTAAGAAAGCTGCAGATTCAACCTGAGTCCATGGGATGAAAACTTCCCTTAAGCTTTTAGTCTTTGTCCATTTCCCGTGACAGACATAAGGCATGGACCTTTTCAAAGTACATATCCTCCACAGTACAATAAGGAAATAAGCATATTTGTAATTGAGTATTCCCTTCTTTTAAGTATGTTCCTGTAACTAAAATAAGATTTTTGAAGAAATTATTTTATATTAAACAGCCTGAAAGTTTAAGCACTGCCCATAATTTTATTTTGTATTCTAAATTCTCAGTTCCAGACTAATTAAATTATTCTACATCTCATTAACTACTCCTCCTTATGTTATTCCATTTGTTTCAGAGTTCCTTTTTTTAATCTGTTGCCTTTTTATAACATTACCTGACTGTCACCTTTTATCCAACAAACACTGTAATTTATCTTGTTCAAAGTATGCAAAAAGAAAAATTCAAACCATATTTGATTGCAATGGAGGAAAGTCTATGAAAGTAGTCACTGTCACACATTATTCTAGAATTCTGAAGAAGCTTTAGTTCTCAGAAAACAGAAGCAGACAAAACTTTCTGGTTATACCAGAAAAAAAAAACAACATAATATGTTAGCTCTACAAAGAACTCAATTATTGAAAATACATTTTTTTCTGCTTTGTAGCTCAGACTTTCCCATCACTTACTCTACTATCAAACTACTGTTCCTTTATTGATCTCACTGTCTATTAGCTCCTTCTCAAAAAGAAATAAAGGAAATCTAAACTGGTTAATGTTGCTAATCATTAGCAGCATAGAAAAATGGCTGACTCAATTATCACACATACAGTAAGTATTACAGAAAGATAATTCCAATGTGGTATACAGTACTTACAGAGAAACTAGCATAGTAGCTTTAGAAAGAGAGGACTGAGATACAAAAGAATAAGAAAAAATGGTGGAACCTAGACATAGAAATGAAAGAAGAGAAATAAATTTAGTAAATTTTCAAGGTTTCTAACTTAAGAGTTAGGCAGATTATTTGTGCTATGCGAGGACTAAAAAAAAAAAAAAAAAAGTGGGAGAAGGGCAAAGGAAAAAAGTTAACAGAAAAAACACATACTATATCACTTCATATGTATGGGATACCTCAATATCCCATACCCCAAAAAAGTATGTTGAAAATAAAAGAAAAAAATGAATAAAGGATCTCCTTTATTTTTGCTAACTTTTATAACAGTAAGTAATTTGAATTTAATTTGCTTACTGAGGGGCGCCTGGGTGGCTCAGTTGGTTAAGGGACTGCCTTCAGCTCAGATCATGATCCCAGAGACCCAGGATCGAGTCCCATATCGGGCTCCTTGCTTGGCAGGAAGCCTCCTTCTCCCTCTCTCACTCCCCCTGCTTGTGTTCCCTCTCTGGCTGTGTTTCTCTCTATCAAATTTAAAAAAAAAATTAATTTGCTTACTGAGACTTTTTTTTCACGTTTTCTTGGTTCTAAAGAACACTGCTGGAAGCCTACAAGTATCTCCAATTGAGTATTCTCTTCTTAAAGCTGCTAAAATGTGGTCTCATTTTGAGGTATTAATGGGTACAAATAATCCAGCTGAATTTTAAAGTTTGCATTAGGTTATTTGTTTCGTAGGTTTTAAACTAACACCCAACAATAAAAATACAGGAAGATCCCACATATATTAGTGCTTTCAGTATCCTAACTTAATAAAACAGCAGTAACTTTTATTTACATTACTAATGCCATTTATTTTTGCTACTCAGAAGGGTAACTTTTTAAAGTATTCTTCAAACTACTTTAAAAATATTTCAAGATTCTAAGCAAAATTACTATTGTGGTCATACTGCAATAAAATGTATAAAACTAAGAATATTCAAAATCCCATAAGAAAAATGCTCTGTGAGGTTAAGAGATTATAAATTGGTGAAATGAAAAAAGAAAAACTTATAAATATGATAAATATAGTATACCAAAACTTTTAGTTTTATGACTCAGTTGAGTGAATAAATAAAGCTATTTTGAAATAAAGCTATTTCAAAAAATTACTAATTTCTATTTTGTATGCTAAAAATTCAGCAAGGACTCTGAAAATCCTGGCTATTACTCTCCAAAGGCAAAAACCCAACTAAGGCACCCAATCTTACAACATTAAAAACAAAAGTTCCCCAGAGACAATCTTGTAAGAAATAATGCTCAAAGCCTTTTGTGTGTATCTTTATAGTAATGTCTCTCATCCAAGCTAAAAGAAAGGAGATGTGATAGTACATGCATGTTAACTACTATGCTTCTACAAAGACAGATTTCAAAAAGGCTGGTTCCCTATTAAGGATATCCTTCCCAGCCCTCTATACTTGCCTCTTCCTTGTTTAAGTGACTTGAGCACTATAAGTCACCTCCCAGAGCAGTATGTGTGGAAGGGAAAAAAGCCACTAAAGACTAGGGTTCCTAATCTAAAATTGTTACTGCTTTTAAAATATGCTGGCATACACATGCACTGAATACCATCTTTCATAGAAAAAATCCAGAAATGACCTTCTCTAAAGACTATCAATATGTAAAATTTCCTTTAAACTTATAACTACCTTTCTGAGCAATGACTGATGATATTAATCTCTCAATCCATGATACTGGGGTGGGAGTGAAAGCAGGAGGAGAATATCCTAAAAGACTCTTCTTTCACAGTCAGAACATGTTTAAAATGAGACAGGAAGTTTCGGATTAAGCCACTTCTTCCAGCTCTTAAAGGAATAATGTTGACCAAAAAACAGAGCTCACATGGTAATAAGACTTGACTATGTATATATTATGTTATGTGTAAGTTACTTTTAGGAAATAGACTGAGAGATCATTTTCTCAAGTATGAGAATCAAAAAAAAAAAAAAAAAACCGCTAAGTTCAAAAACTACTGTAGTGTATTTTCTTTTGACTAGAATTACTCTGATTTGACCCTTAGTAACCTACTTCATTTTGAGCTGTATTTAACCAAGATTGAGTGGTTAAAAACCACTTACCATCAATTTATTAATATTTTCAGGTCAACTTAGTCTCAGATTTTTCACATACCCAAAATAGACATCTTTAGATTGATACACTTTCTTCCAGACTAATACTTCTTCAAACAAAACTCTCTCATCAGAGCAAAAATTCTGCAAAACAGCAGAGCTTCATTTCCTAATGGATTGGCCTTCCCAATTTCATAGAGTTAACAGTATCAAGGTCATGGTTCAGGATGGTGTAAAGTAAGATGCTGAACTCACTTCCTTTTATGGACACAACAATTTACAACTATATTTGAAATCATTCCCTCTAAAGGAGGGACTCCCTCTAAAGAGGGCCTAGAAACAGGATGAAAAGAGCCTCCACAATAAGGGAAAACACCAAGATGGGTAGAAGAGGCAGAGAAAAGTCTCACTAAGTATAAACCATACCCCAGGTGTGGTGCTTCTTGGACAGGAGGAATCTCAGAGGTACAGAACTTTCCCTTGAGGAGGGAAAGATTCAAGCTCTACATCATCAACTTTAATATCCTACACAGTAGAGACAAAATTTCAAAATGCCTGGCTTTGAAAACCAGCAGGAAGTACATCAGGAAAACTACAGAACAATAGGGAAAGGAAAACCCACTTTTAAAGGGCTCACACACAGACTCATTCAATCCAGAAAATAATACAAAAGCACTAGATTAAAAAAAGTTCACAAAACATACAGGTAAAGGAGATCTACTTACCATTCTTGGAACAAATGCCAGAAAGGCAGGAGGCGGTTGGCCTAATTTCAGACATTTTTGCTAGTTCTTAAACTATGTTGATCCCAGGCTGAAGAGTACCATTTTGGAACCCTCTCTCAAGACTACTAATCCCAGGAGGCATGCTCCCTAGCAGTGTGCCTATAGCAGTTGCACCCTGCCACAACAGGAGGGTACACGAAGCCCACACAGGGAATATCTCCAGAGAACCAGGCTCTGGTAACCAGGGGGAACTACATTTCTGTACCCCTTAGAACAACTCCTAAATAAGACTCCTCTCCTTCAAAACCAAGAGATGTAGCTGAACTATGTAAATCACAAAAACAAACACAAACTACTGGGCAAAATAGAGAAGGATATATTCTAAAGAGAAGAACAAGACAAAACCTCAGAAAAAGAAAGAAACAAAATAGAGATGGGAAACCCATCTAATGAATTAAAACTAGGGGCGCCTGGGTGGCTCAGTGGGAAGCCTCTGCCTTCAGCTCAGGTCATGATTTCAGCATCCTGAGATCGAGGGCCACATCAGGCTCTCTGCTCAGCAGGGAGCCTGCTTCCTCCTCTCTCTCTCTCTCTCTCTCTCTCTCTCTGCCTGTCTCTCTGCCTGCCTGTGATCTTTCTCTCTTTCTGTGTCAAATAAATAAATAAAATCTTAAAAAAATAAGAATTAAAACTAATGGCCATAAAAAATGTTTACCAAACTCATGAAAGGATGAACCCAGTAAGAACTTCAACAAAGAAACAGAAAAGGTAATTATATCAAGACACAGTATAATTAAAATGTCAGAAATTAAAGATAAACACAATCTATTTTTAAAGGTTTATTTTTTTAATTTACTTGAGAGACAGGGACAGCAAGTGAGCAGGGGGAGGTGCAGAGAGCGAGGGAGAGGGATTCTCAAGCAGACTCCTGCTGAGCAAGGAGCCCTACACAGGGCTTGATCCCATGAAGTCATAACCTGAGCCAAAATCAAGAACTGGGTGCTTAACTGCATGGGCCACTCAGGCACCTCAAAGATAAAGACAATCTTAAAAGCAACAGGGAAAAGCAATTATTTACATATAAGGGAATGCCTATACGATTATCAGTTGATTTTTCAGCAGAAACTTTGCAGGTGAGAAGAGAATGGGCATTATATATTTAAAGTGCTGAAAAGGAAAATACTTACCACCAAGGATACTCTACCCACCAAAGTTATCACTCAGAATTGAAGGTGATATAAAGAGTTTTCCGGACAAGAAAAACCCATAAGAGCTCACCCACACTAAAATGGCTTTAAAGTAATATTAAAAGGACTCCATTTAGTATAAAAGGAAAGGGAAAGGCCAAGACTAAAAATAAGAAAATATCTGAGAAAGAACTCACTGGTACAGGCAAACACATCAAAAACATAGTGCCTCAAGCACTTATAAAGCTAGTATGAGAAAGAAGAGAAAAAGTAGTAAAATCACCTAAATCTACAATAATTAGTTAAGGGATACAGTAAATAAAAAGATGTAAAATATGACTTAAAAAATAAAACATGATGGCAGAAAAGAATAAAAGTGTACAGCTTTCAGAATGCGTTAGGATTTAAAGGACCATCAACTTAAAATAGACTGCTATTACATACGTTGTTATATATGAACCTCATGGCAACCCGAAACCAAAAACGTGTAACAGATACACAAAAAATTAAGAGAAAGGAATCCAAACATAACACTAAAAAAAAGTCAACAAATAACAAGGAAAGAAAGCAAAAGAAAAAGAAAGGAACAGAGAAGAACTCAAGACCAACCAGATATCATTAACAAATGGGAAATAAATAAATACCAATAATTATTTTCAATGTAAATAGACAAAATGCTCAACAAAAGACATAGGTGATTGGGTTAAAAAAAATAAGACCTATCTATGTACTGCCTACAAGAATCTCACTTTGGATCTGAAAATACACAGACTGAAAGTGAAGGAATGGAAAAGATATTCCATGCAAATGGAAAGCAAAAAGGCTAGGATAGCAATACTTAAATCGGACAAAATGGTGGAAGCAATATTTGTATCAGACACAATGAACTTTAAAACAAAGGCTGTAACAGCAGACAAAGAACCACATTACATAATGATAAAGGGATCAATCCAAAAAGAAAATAGATATGACACATGTAAATATGCAACAGTCACAGGAGCACCTATATATAAAAAAAATATTAAGACATAAAGGGAGAACCAGACAGTAATACAGTAACAGTAGGAGACTTTAACAGCCCACTTACATCAATGAATACATCATACAGACAGAAAATTAATAAGAAACACTGACCTTGAACAACACATTAGATGACATATACTAAAGAGATATATATATGGAACATTCCATCCCAAAGCAGCAGAATATACCTTCTTCTCAAGGGAAATGGAACATTTTCCAGAATACTATCACATTAGACTACAAAACAAGCCACAAAACAAATATCAAATTTAATGTAAAAGAAGACTGATATCATACCAAGCATCTTTTCTGACCACGATGACATGAAACTAGAAATCAACTACAGGAAGAAAACTGGGGAAAAAAACACAACACATGGAGACTAAGCAATATGCTACTAACCAATCAATGGATCAAGAAAGAAATCAAAGAGGAGATAAATCTTAAGTCAAATGAAAATGGAAACACACTACTCTAAAATCAACAGGACACAACAAGAACAATTTTAAGAGGGACGTTTCTAGCAATACAAGCCCATCTCAATAAATAAGAAAAACCAACAACAACAACAAAATTCAGCCTTACACCTAAAGGAACTAGAAAAAGGACCAACGTCCAAAGTTTGTAGAAGGAAAGCAATAATGAAGATCAGAATGGAAATAAATAAAATAGAGTCTAAAGGACGGAGACTTAAAGATTAACAAAACTAAAAGTTGGTTCTTTGAAATGATAAAATAAGACTCATTAAAAAAAAGGAAATAGGGCCCAAATAAGTAAAATCAGAAATGAAAGAAGAGAAATTACAACCAATACAACAGAAATATAAAAAATATTATTATGAAAAATTATACAATTGTTTACTAATAAGAAGACAATGATCAAAAACACCCAACAAACGAAAGTCCAGGATCGGAAAACTTCACAGGTGAATTTTAAAAAACATTTATAGAAGAGTTAATACCTATCTTTCCTAAACTATCCAAAAAAACTGAAGAGAAAGGAATTCTTTCAAGCTTATTTTACAAGGCCAGCATTATCATGACTTACTCCAGACACATTCCAAAAGATGAAAATTGCAGGCCAATATCTCTGATGAAAAAGAGATGCAAAAATCCTCAACAAAATATTAGCAAGAAAAATTTGATAATAAAATTAAAGGATCATACACCATGATCAAATGAGATGTTTTCCAGAAAACTAATAATGGTTCAACACCCACAAATCAATGTGATATACCACATTAACAAAAGGAAGAATATACAATCATCTCAAAAGATGCAGGAAAAGCATTTCCTCCTAATTCAACCTCTATCTATGATAAAATCTCTCAACAAACTGGGTACAGAGGGAATGTACCTCAACATTATAAAGGCCACATATGACAAGGTGACAGCTAACATCTTACTCAATGGTGAAAAACTGAAAGCTTTTCCTGTAAGATCAGTAGCAAGACAAGGATGCCCACTTTTACTTTTATTCAATACAGTGTTGGAAGTACTAACCACAGCAATTAGACAAGAAAGAAAATAAATTAAAGGCACCCAAGGGATGGAACTTGATGTTCCCTGATGACATACTATGAAACCTCTACCCAAAGACTGTTGGACTAAAATTCAGTAAAGTTGCAAGATACAAAACGATCATAACAAAGATCTGTTGCATCTCTATACACAAATAACAAACTATAACAGAAATTAAGGAAACAATTCCATTTACAATTGCATTAAAAATAAAGAAATACATGGTAATAAATTTAACCAAGGAAGTGAAAGACCTATATATTGAAAACAATATGACAATGATGAAAATTAGTGAAGATACACAAATAACTGGAAAGATATAGCATACTTATGGACTAGAAGAATTCATATTTTTAAAGTGTCCATACAATCCAAAGCGATCCACAGATACGATGCAGATCATATCAAAATTACAGTAACATTTTTCACAGAAAGAACAAATAATCCTAAAATCTGGAGGGAACCACAAAAGACCCCAAATAGCCAAAACAAACTTATGAAAAAAAGAACAAAGCTGGAGATAGGATCCTAAATTTCAAACTATACTACAAAGCTTTAATAATCGAAACAGTATAATACTGGCATAAAAACAGAAACACAGTTCAATGAAACAGAATAGAAAGCCAAAATATTACCTCACACTTATATGGTCAATTAGTCTATGACAAAGGACACAAGAATATACTGCAGAGAATAGATAGTCTCTTCAATAAACAGTGCTGGTAAAACTGGACAGCTATGTGCAAACAAATAAAACTGAACCATTCTTTCACCATATACAAAATTCAACTCAAAATATATTAAAGACATAAACACAAGACCTGAAACCATAAAACCTCTAGAAGAAAACATAGGCAGTAAGCTCAGACATTCATCTTAGCAGTAATTTTTATCTGTCCCCTCAAGCAAGAACAACAAAAGCAAAAATAAACATGGGGATAACACCAAACTAAAAAGCTTTTGTACAGCAAAAAAAAAACCATCAACAAAATGAAGAGACAACCTTCTCAATGGGAGAAGATAGAAGATACCTGCAAGTAATATATCTAGTAAGAGATTAACAACCAAAATATATAAAGCCTAAAAACCCAGTATCAAGAAACAAATATTTCAATTTAAAAATGTATAGAGGACCAAAATACACATTTTTTCAAAGACACACAGATAGCCAAAACGCACAGATGGCCAAAAAGCATTGAAAAAAAGATGCTCAACATGACAAACCATGAGGGAAATGCAAATCAAAATCACAATGAGATATCATCTCACACCTGTCAGAATGCCTAGTATCAAAGAAAAGAAGTAACAAGTGTTGGTGAGGATGTGGAGAAAAAAGAATCTTTGTGTACCACTCGTAGAAATGTAAAGTGCTATGCTACCACTATAGAAAACAATACGGAGGTTCATCAAAAATTTAAAAATAGGGGTGCCTGGGTGGCTCAGTCGTTGAACGTCTGCCGTCAGCTCAGGTCATGATCTTGGAGTCCCAGGATCAGGCTCGCTTACTAGGTGGGGAGTCTGCTTCTCCCTCTCTCACTCCCCTTGCTTGTGTTTCCTCCCTAGCTATGTTTCTCTCTGTCAAATAAATAAAATCTTTTTTTTAAATTAAAAATAGAGGACTACCATACAATCCATCAATACCACTTCCAGGTGTTCACCTAAAGAAAATACAAATTCAAAAAGACATAGGCACCCCTATGCTCATAGCAGCATTATTTAGAATATCTAAGATATGAAAGCAACCTACATGTGTACTGATAGATGAATGGTTAAGTAAGATGTAGTACACACACACACACACACACACACACTTACACACACACACTTGCACAAGATGCAAAAAAAAAAAAGAAATCTTATCATTTGCAACAACATGGATGGACCTCTAGGGTATTATCCTAAGTGAAATAAATCAGATGGAGAAAGAAAAACACCATATGACTTTACATATATATGTGAAAAATAAAAAAAAAGAAAGGAACAAACAAAACAAAACAGAAACAGACTCAGATACAGAAAACAAACTTATGGTTGCCAGTGTGGGAGTGTGGAGGGGGTGAACAAAATAGGTGAAGGGGCAGGTACAATTTTCAATTATAAAATAAAGACACAGGGATGTAATATACAACATAGGAAATATAGTTACTAACATTGAAACAACTTTGTATGGTGACAGATGGCAACTATACTTACTGTGGTTACCATTTTATACTGTATACAAATATCAAGTAACTACATTGTACACTTGAACTTAATAATATATGTCAATTATTCTTCAATAAAAAACAACAATCACCTCGGTGTATCTTAATGAGTGACTCACTAACTTGGTTTTTTAAAGGAGTGAAGCTCTTAGGGCACCTGGGTGGCTCAGTCAGTTGAATGTCTGACTCCTGATTTCAGCTCAGATTGTGACCTCAAGGTCCTGGGATCAAGCCCTGCGTTAGGCTGTGCACTCCTTACAGACTCTGCTTGTTCCTCTCCCTCTGCTCCTTCCCTCACTCTCTCTCTCTCTCTCTCAAATAAAATCTTAAAAAAAAAAAAAGTAGGCAAGGTCTTAAACCACAACAATAATAACAGAATACTAAATACTTTTATAAAACGCAAAACAACCAATCTTACAACACTCTAAGGACCATGTATATCAGAAAATCCTAGAACTTTCTGGGAATTCAAGTCTCAGTAAAACTCAATTATAAGTGGTATACTGAATTACACATACAAAAATAAGTAGCTTACCTGGCATCTTTACTAACAAGAATTCTCAATAGCACTTCTGATTTTTAGAACGTAAAGTACATTTTAATCATCCGACAAAGTTTAAATTATATCCAGAAAAGTTTGTTTGGCCAAGAAAACAGGGCCAAATATATTTAAAAAGGAAAAAGGATTATCTTTAGTAACAGAATACTTGACTGTGTAAGAAAACAAAACTCACCATATGCAATCGTTCATTTTATCAACTTCTGTGATTAAAAATCAGAGAAGATTGCTTCATTTTAGGGAAGTATAATGGTAATATTAAATGTATATATTAACATGTGCAATAGTGACAAATAAATCTTGTGAGGTTTCTGTGAATTAATAAGCAAAACCAAAAAAGGGCTTGATTAATTTCCAATAATGCAATACAGAAATTATATTTATGCTATGGGAAATAATAGATGTTTTCATGATAGTGAGTAGACCTTTTCACACAAAGATGAAGGTCATTTACCAAATTATTGTGACTACTGTTTTATACCCTGAAAAAACTGATAAATCATATAAAGCTGCTCTGCAGTTCTAGGTACATTTACCTTATAAGTCTCTTCTAAACTGTGATAGACTAGAACACAAGAAAAATAGGTATCTAATCTCATCCCTACCCTACTGCCTATATCTCCCTGACCTTTTCACCATAAAGTCAGTCATAAACTCCTTAATAAGTCTAATCCTTAAATGTTTTTACTTTTTACTACTTACTCAAATCTTTAGTTATCTCTATGTGCAGCACGAGAATATTAAAATTAATGTAAAATAACGGACTGATACAATATTTTAATAAGGAAAACTATGATTAGTGTTTATTAATTTGTATGGAAATTTTTAAAGAGATTATTTATTTATCTATTTATTTGAGAGAGAGACAGAGAGAGATAAAGAACAAGTGGGGTGGGGTGGTGGGACAGAAGGAGAAGAGACTCCCCACTGAGCAGGGAGCCCCACGCAGGCAGGGCTCAATTCCCAGACCCTGAGATCATGACCTGAGCCGAAATCAAGAGCAGATGCTTAACCAACTTCAGATACATAATTTTTGTAATATACAAATTAAATTAGAATAATTAGCATAAGATATATTTAATTTAATATAATTAAATATGAGAGAATATCCCTTAGAAAAGTTAAACACAGCCCTTTATAGTAGTAATCCTTAATAAGGGTTCAGAACTCACACATTCAAAAAACCTTTTTCTTGAAATCCAAATATACACTTTGACAAACAGGTCATTTTTATACTGAACAAAAACAACGACAAAAAATAATCCAAAACTAGCAAATCATACCAGGGCCCACAAAGAAGGATCCCAATACAAACCAATAGCTTCAGATAAAAAAGGAAATCCCAACTCTGGCTATGCTACACAACATAGTAAGAAAGAGTGTAAAAATGAGAAGAAATGACAATCAAATTCCCCCAAAAAGTTAATTTAATTTTATGGAAGACAATGATTATCCATGCAAAAGCTACTAAAGTTATTAGATTAAAATCAGGTAATTTCCAGGATATCTTTTTGGAATATAATATATAGATAATATCCAAGAGAAGAGAAGTGATCTAAATAGGTAACTATTTATTCAAAATCAATACTTAAAAAAAAAAATTACTTGTAAGAAATTTAGAATAGTATTATTAGACTGAGGTAACTCCCATTAACTGTAATTTAAAATATTTTCTCAATGACATCTAGTGTGTGCTACAAAAAATTCCACATGCGCTAGCTAGTAAAAATGGAACACAAATTTAATCTATTTTGAAGTTTTAGATAATGACCTGTGGTTATTCAAAACATCTCTCCAGAATGATCTACACTTTTATTTGGAACTCTTTATAATTTGAAATCACATTATCTATCTTTCTATATCTAATTATGTATTTTTTTGTATTTGAAACCTGTAGTTACGAAAGATTATGAAGGAAAAGAAACTAAGATTGCTCAGTCTCTTTCTCTCTCTCTCTCTCTCTCTCACACACACACACACACACACACACACACACACACACTACAGAATACATTTGCAAATTCATAGTTGACCCTCTCAGTCCCCAATTCAGTTTCATTCCTGCTGACTTCTCAAGAGTTGCAATCAGTATCACATCCTACAGGATTCAGAACAGGACCTGTGGTAATCAAAGAGAAAAAAGACTTTCCATTTTTTGGAGAAAAGACTAACAGTCTTTTTGTTTATGAAGTTTACTGGGAGTTTCCTGTTACTAAAATACTGCATATTATGCAACCTACTAGGAGCAAAACTATAGCATCATCTCAACAGACTTAGAAAAAAAATATTTCTATAATATTAAATAGCACAAATGATCTTAAAAGTCGAACACAAATTTTAGCTAGAAAAAGAAGAAAACCACCTTAAAGTAATCAAGTGAATGAAACACACCTCTCCAAAAATCTATAGCAAACATAATACATAATGTGGGCACATCACAAACACTATCCTTTAAAAAGAATAAGACACCGATGCCCACTACAACCACTTTTACTCAAGAATGGACTAAAATTTCAAAATAAAAAAGTAAAATAATAAAATAAAAGGCACGATGAGTTAAAAAAAAAAGTCATTTTTCTGAGATATAATAGTCAATTTAAAAGATCCAAGACAATCTACAGATACTTTATAAAGTTTTAATGAGAGAATTCAGAATGTCTTCTGGGTATATACAAAAATAAGTTTTTTTATTTTGATTTAATATGTCTACTTTCCCTAATTCATCATTATTTCTTTCCTTTTTTGTGTGCTCTAATGTTAGCTTGTCTTCATTAATGGAGTTGGCAATGAGAACTATACAATATATTAAGAGCTAAAGGTTACCAAATGAGATAATGTACCTCCCTTTTCAGATCTGTTATATTTTCTATGCTTTCTATTCTTAGACCAAATTACTTCTGCAATTAAAATACCTGTTTTAGTTGCTGGTCTTTGGCCATATTATCATAGTGGGCCAATATCTCTAAGTATACCCTAAAATGTCTCCAATGTATCCTCTTTCTTTCCTATATCAGAATCAACCAGTTATAACTCATTATTCTTAGCAAAACAAAGCTCAATTTACTTAAAGAATTATTTCCCAGCCGCTAAAAATGAGAGCATTTTGCCAGGTCACTGCCCAGTCCTGCAGCCTTCAGTGGTATTTCCATTTATTCCTCACCATTTGTCTTACCAGCATTTTGCCTCCTAGACTTCAGTATCATACAAAAATATGAATTTCTCACTGCATGCTTTGAGAGGATTCCCATTATTTATATAGGTTACTTCATTTACAGGCCTACTCACCAAACTTTTCTCATTTCCTATCTGATTCCTTTTCTAATCCACGATGGATTTTTTTTTAAATTATCACTTATATTTTACAAATGTTTTCAATCTACCAAAATACAGTACTAGCAACTTTTCAAAAACTCTTCCCATTTTTCTTCAACATTATCTTTATAAAAGTATAAAAGTCCCTTTTTATATAATTCTTGGCATTTTGAAATACTGAAACTGTTCTCTCAAACAGTCCAAATGTAATGTCCTTTCCAAAGTCATTACACTCCTTGATTTCTCTACAGGCCTAAGAACCAGGATCTCCTGCCTAAAATTCTCTCTTGGCCTTGTTTCTATCAATTCTTCCACAACAACAAACCCATTAGTTTCTCACCCTTTTTCTACTGTTGCAACCTAATTAACATATAGGCTTTCTTTGGCTGATTCCCTTCTCATTTTTCTTTTTTATTTATTTTTTTTTTTTTGGTCTGCTTTGCTTTCTGCCTCCCCCCTCCCCTTTAATGTCTCATTCAAATTTCCTTCCTTCAGCTATCCTCTTCTGTCCTCATGTCTCAGTTCCTGGATTCCAAAACCTAGACCATGCTTGCATTTAAGTAATAAAGTAGACATACAATGCCAGTACATTGGATGCTGCCTCACATGACTGCTCTGGACAATCACTGTAGTATCAAATGAAGCTAGCACTATAGAAGAAACCTACTCACCACCTCCAATCATTCCTTATTTTTCTCCACTTGACACTCCATATCAACACCTTCTGTGTTCTTTGTCACAGAACGCATTACATTTCTCCAAAACTTCTACTACTCCACCTTCATCACTTTCTAAGGAAATCTTGGAGTCTTCAAAATTTTGTTTTCTACTTTTATATCAACACTGTTGCTATACTTGACTGAATAACATTGTGGTTTCTTTCAAATTTGTCTCTCTCTATTCGCCAGTTTCATACCTTAATATAAGCACTCAATACCTCTTAAGAAAGCTGCTAGCTTCCTACTTTTCCTCCCAACTGCAGTTCCTTCCACTTTTATTTTTCAGACTTACTAAATGCTACAAAAAAAAAAAAAAAGATTAGGGACATTTGGCGAGAAGCATGAGAACTTACATCATGAAGTGACTTTGACATTCTTTTTTTTTTTTTTTAAAGATTTTATTTATTTATTTGACAGAGAGAAACACAGCCAGAGAGGGAACACAAGCAGAGGGACTGAGAGAGGGAGAAGCAGGCTTCCCGCCAAGCAGGAAGCCCAATGTGGGACTCGATCCCGGGTCTCCAGGATCATGACCTGAGCAGAAGGCAATCGCTTAACCAACTGAGCCACCCAGGAGCCCCTGACTTTGACATTCTAAAGTGAACACAGATACCAGATTGACAGATCGGCTTGCTCCATCGCAGAAGACAGATGTAGGACAGCAATGTTACTCTCAGAACAGCAGCAATATAGATAATAATTTAGGCCACAGGTTTACTTAGAAGACTAATATAAAGAGAGTTCAAAAAGAAGATAGCCTAAAACATAGAGTTTTAAAAGAAGAAGCCATCAGAAGCCAAGTAGAAAAGAAAAAACTAGAAGACTGAAAAAGAACAACCACACAAATGTGATTTAACAAAAGGTAAGGGGGAAAAGTACATTTAGAAAAAGGCATGGTCTGCAATGTTGAATGCTCTTGAGAGGAAAAACAAGTATAAAGTTTGGTATATAGAGAAGCAGAGAGAGTTTGAACTGGAGGGTTCATTGAAGAAAGGGGATTAACTCAGGGCCATATTTGCTTTGACAATCTAAAGAGAAACAGAAAGCAACTAGGAACAAAAGCCACTAAGGGGACCAGCTCACATTAAGCCTATCCCCCTGACGGGGAGGGGGGCAACTCCACCCTGGCAAAGATGCCTCGGAAACCAAGCGGCAGGACCCTCCCCAAAAAGACAGACTGGAAGAACAGACAAATGATAAGCTTATTTTCCACAGGACTGTAAAAAACTCCAGTGTGAGGGAAAATAATACAGGGAGCTTTAGATATTCCCTCATGACTCATTTATATTTCAGGCTAAAATTTTATATTGTTTCTTTTCTTTTTCATTTCCTTTTTTTTTTTTTACCCCTATTCTTGCTTCAATTAGATTCTTATTTCCCATCTTAAGTTTCTTTTTAACTTTTTTTCACATCTACATTTTACAAATTTATGCCCCATACCAGTCTTTTTTTTCACCCTATTCAATTTTATCTTGATATATACCTAAATTCTGATTCCTTTGCAATTTTGGGATATAGTGTCTTCTAACACAGAGACCAAAAATCAATCAGGAACAGGCAAATCACCCTGCTTTGTCCACGCAGAGAAATTATAATCTATCTCCATCCCTCTCCCACTTTTTTTATTGTTTTGGATCATCTTGGCTTTGTTTGCATATCTGTGGTACCTTCCAACCACTTCGGATTCTTTCTAGGGTGCATTTTGCTTGGGTTGATATTTTGGACTCCATTCATGTACTCAATCATCCCTTAATAGAATGACTAGAAGGAGGAACTTTCAACAAAGAAAAGAATCTGAGACAAAGTCTTCTGCCACAGAACTAATAGATATGGATATAAGCAGGATGTCAGAGACAGAATGCAATCATAAAGTCAATAGCTAGGCTTGAAAAAAGCAGAGTGACAATACAGACTCTCAAAGGGCAGAAATGAGATCTAATAGGGCCAAATATAAAAAATGCTATGAATGAGATGCAGTCTAAACTGGATACTCTAACAGCGAGGGTAAATGAGGCAGAAGAGAGAAACACTGATCTAGAAGATAAGCTGATGGAAAGGAGGGAAGTTGAGGAAAACGGAGATAGGCAGCTAGTAGCCTACGAAAAGAGAGATTAATGATGCCATGACATGTTCCAATGTCAGATTATTGGGATCCTCAAGAGGGTAGAGAAAGAGGACTAGATGGTATATTTGAGCAAATCATAACTGAGACTGTCCCTAATCTGGTCTATGTGTCTGTTTTTGTGTGAGTATCATGCTGTCTTGGTGATCACAGCTTTGTAATAAAGCTTGAAAACAGGCAATATGATGCCCCCAGCTTTTTCTTTTTTCAACATTTCCTTAGCAATTCGGGCTTTTTTCTGGTCCTATATAAATTTTAGGATTGTTTGTTCCAGCACTTTGAAAAATGTTGGTGGAATTCTGATTGGGATGGCATTGAAAATATAGACTGCTCTGGGCAGTAGAGACATTTTAACAATGTTTATTCTTCTGGTCCATGAGCACAGAATGCTATTCAAAATCCTAAAGAACATAGGTAGTAAACTCTTTGACATCAGCCACAGCAACTTCTTTCAAGACACGTCTCCAAAGGCAAAGGAAACAAAAGCAAAAATGAACTTTTGGGACTTCATCAAAATAAAAAGCTTCTGCACAGCAAAGGAAAGAGCCAACAAAACAAAAAGGCAACCAACACAATGGGAGATGATATTTGCCAATGATACTACAAAGGGCTGATATCCAAGATCTATAAAGAACTCCTCAAACTCAACAACCAAAAAAAAAAAAAAGATCACATCAAAAAATGAGCAGAAGACATGAATAGGCACTTCTCCATAGAAGACATACAAATGGCTAACAGACACATGAAAAAACGTTCGTCATCATTAGCCATCAGGGAAATTCAAATCAAAACCACATTGAGATACCACCGTACACCAGTCAGAATGGCCAAAATCAACAGGACAGGAAACAACAAGTGTTGGAGAGGTTGTGGAGAAAGGGGAATCCTCTTACACTGTTGGTGGGAATGCAAATTGGGGCAGCTGCTTTGGAAAACAGTGTGGAGATTCCTTAAAAAATTAAAAATATAGCTACCATATGACCCTGCAATTGCACTACTGGGTATTTACCCCAAAGATACAGATGTAGTGGAAAGAAGGGCCATATGTACCCCAATGTTCATAGCAGCAATGGCCACAATCGCCAAAGTGTGGAAAGAGCCAAGGTGCCCTTCAACAGACAAATAGATAAAGAATATATGGTCCATATATACAATGGAATATTACATCTCCATCAGAATGATTACCCACCTTTTGTAACACATGAACGGGACTAGAGGAGATTTTGCTGAGTGAAATAAGCCAAGCAGAGAAAGTCAAATATCATATGTTTTCACTTACTTGTGGAGCATAAGGAGTAATATGGAGGAGAGTAGGAGACGGAAAGGAAATGTGAATTTGGGGTAAATCAGGGAGGGAGATGAAGCATGAGAGACACTGGACTCAGAAGCAAACCGAGGGTCTTGGAAAGGAGGAGGTGGGGGGGACAGGTGAGCATGATGGTGGGTATTGAGGGCACGAATTGCATGGAGCACTAGGTGTGGGGCATAAACAATGAATTTTAGAACACTGAAAAAATAAAATAATGTAATAAAAAATAAATAATAAATAAAATGAAATAAATTTTAAAAAAGAAAAATATTAACAAAATTTATCTATCTTAATAAAGGGAAGAATGAACTAAAAAACAATAAAGTGGGCTACCTACAAAAAATGTGGTGAAATGGGGGAAATAAAGTAACACTTTTCTGAGTATACCTTTTTATAAAATTTTACTTTTTGGAAAAGTAAATAATTTTGTACATATTCAAATATTAAATTAACAAAAACATAAAGAAAAAAATTCAAAAGCTGACAGGAAACTAAAATGAGTGAAGTGAACTGTATTTCAAATTAATACCAAATCCATATTTAAGGGATAAAAAGGAAAGAAGTGGGCTCCTAGGTGGCTCAGACATTGAGCGTCTGCCTTTGGCTTGAGTCATGATCATAGAGTTCCAGGATCAAGCCCTGCATGGGCTCCTGCTCGGTGGGTAGCCTGCTTCTCCCTCTTTATTCCCCCTCTCTCGCTGTGTTTCTCTCTGTCAAATAAATAAATAAAATCTTAAAAAAAAAAGTGATCAAAACAATTATGAGTACAGTATTTGATTAGATATATGCACAGAATTCAGTGAAGGAGCACTTCAAATGAATACTGAACTCTTTCTGGTAGATATTTTGTTGGGTGGTATAATGAACCAATTCTGAAACTATTTTAGAGTATTAATGAGTTGCACAGTAAGTTAATGTGTTGATGCTACTGGAAGCCAATGTTCTCACTATGAAAGAAGAGATACATAAATATGGAAAGGTGGAAGGCAAGAAAGAACCTCATAGAGATGGATTAGAATGAGACACACTGGTGTGACCTAATGATTTCTAATTTGCATGATGTATGTTTATCAGTATGAATGTATGAATCAATTTATGTGTCAATGTAAATGTGTAAATATATATATAAGCCTATATTTCCTAGCTCTGTCTTTTCTAAAATGGCCTAAAAGCCAAGACCCTGTAGAGATGAGCACAATCTAGTAACAATGGGTGCAGGAGCACCCAAATCTTGATCTCTAACATGATTCCTCCACTAATACCAATGAGTGCGCTTCAGGAAAATGGCTGCCCAGAACTGGCACAGAATAGATCAAAGATAAGTCTGTGACAATTTGTTTTGCCAGAAAGGAAGAAAGCACTCAAAAATGTAATAGGGGAATGTTGTGAAATAAAATAAAGTCACTTAGGGGGTTTTAAAATACAGCCAAGAGCGCATTAAAGAGATGTGCCTAATGCATGTCCTCACCGGGTGGAACCATGAACTTTTGAACTGGGCCAAACAGGAAATATTCCAAAGACTCAGCCTGCCACTTGCTAAAGTAAGAGACTTTGCTTGGTGATAACTTTAACCAATTACATTCAGCCAAGATTAGATTTCAGCTGTCAATAGCAATCAAAATTTCTGTAAAAAAAAACCAAAAACATATAAACATTCCCTTTTGTCCTTAAACACCCTTGACTTCTGATCGGAAGTGGGGGAATAAAGTTCAGCACTGACTGAACTCAATGAACTAAACAGCACCAAGAGAAGAGAGTGCTATAAGCCCCGCCCCCTAGGCCCTGCAGGCTCACCTTCATAGTGCAAATAAGCCTGAGAATGACAGAGGCAGGCCTCTCCCCCAGAAGACCAGCACAAACCTCTCACCTGTACGAAGTCTACAGATCATAGAGTGCTACATAGCTTCACCCTATGGGAAACAGATCTCATTTCCTTTGGGTTTCTTTCTGCTCTTTTTATTTATTTATTTTTACTTTTCATCTTTTTTTTCCCTTTTTTTCTTTGAAGCTTCTCTTGACAGACCAAAATACACCTCGCTTCATTTACCTATTTTTTATTTTCTTAATTTTTATTTTATGTTGCTTTTTTGTTTGGTTTTGACCTCCAAAATGGCAAGGTGAAGGAATTCACCCGAAAAGAAACACCAGGAAGGAATGATGGCCAGGGATTTAATTAATACAGATAATAAATAAGATGTCTGAACTAGAATTTAAACAATTATAAGGAACACAGCTGGGTTTGAAGAAAGCATAGAAGATATGAGAGAATCCCTTAAAAAAGAAATAAAAGAGCTAAAAGTTAGTCAAGCCAACATTAAAAATACTATAATGAAGATACAAACCTGAATGGATGCCATAACAATAACGATGGATGAATCACAGAAACAAATCAGTGATACAGAAGATAAAATTATGAAAATAATGAAGCTGAAAAGAGGGAAACAAACATAATGTTTGGGGAAGGGCAAAGACATCAAATCCAAGGAGCACAGAGAACTCCCATTAAATTCAACAAAAGATTCAACAAAGATAATGCGTCACAAAGGTAGACTTAGGAAGAAAAAGGGACAGAGGTTTATTTGAGCAAATTAAAGCTAAAAAATCCCTAATCTAGGGAAGGGCAAAGACATCAAATCCAAGGACCACAGAGAAATCCCGTTAAACTCAACAAAACTAGTCATTGCCAAGGCATATTATAGTCAAATTCACAAAATACTCCTACAGAATTCCGAAAGCTACAAGGGAAAAAAAGTCCCCAACTTGGAAGGGAAGACAGGTCAGGTTCACAGCAGATCTGTCCACAGAAGCCTAGCAGGCCAGAAGAAAATGGCAGGATATATTAAATGTGCTGAATGGGAAAATATGCAGCCAAAAATACTTTATCCAGCAAGACTGTCATTAAGGATAGAGAGAAAGAGTTTCTCAGACAAACAAAAACTGAAGGAGTTAGTGACCACTAAACTAGTCCTGCAAGAAATATTAAGGAGGACTCTTTGAGTGTGTCTGTTGGGTGTGTGTGTGGGGGGGGGGGGGAGATCAAAAGCAATAAAGATTAGAAAGTAACAGAAAACATCACCAGAAACACCAGCTTTACCAGGTAACACAGTAGCGCTAAGTACTTATCTTTCAATAACCACTGTGAACATAAATGAACTAAATGCTCCAATCAAAAGACGGAATAAGAATGGATAAAAAAAAAAAAATCCTCCAATCAAAAGACGGAATAAGAATGGATTTTAAAAAAATCATGAATGAAAAGGGAGATATCACAACACCACAGAAATACAAAAATGTATATGCCAAACAATTTTCATATAATATGAAAAATTATATGCCAACAATCTGGGCAATCTGGAAGAAATGGACAAATTCCTAGAAACATACAAACTACCAAAATTGAAAGAGGAATAGAAAATTTGAACAGACCAGCAAAGAAATTGAAACAGTAATCAAAACTATACCAACAAACAAAAGTCCAGGGCCAGATGGCTTGTCAAGGGAATTCTACAAGACACTTAAAGAAGATTTAATACCTAGTCTTCTCAAATGGTTCCAAGTAGAAATGGAAGGAAAGCTTCCAATCTCTCTCAAGCATTACCTTGATTCCAAAACCAAAGAACCCACTAAAATATTACAGGCAGTATCCCTGATGGACAGCGATACAAAAATTCTCAACAAGCTCTATAGTGCATTAAAAGAATTATTTGCTACTATCAAGTGGGGTTTATTCCTGGGCTGCAAGGGTGGTTCAATATTCACTAATGGATCAATGTGACACACCACATTAATAAAAGAATAAGATCTTCTCAACAGACGCAGAAAAAGCATTCGATAAAATACAGCATCCACTCTTAAAGAAATCCTCAAAAAGGAGGGATAGATGGAACATCCCTCAACATCATAAAGGCCATATATGAAAGACCCACAGCTAATATCATCCTCAATGGGGAAAAACTGAGAGCCTTTCCCCTTCAGTCAAGAACAAGACAGTCTCACCATTTTTACTTAACAAATAATACTGGAAGTCTTAACCTCAGCAATCAGACAACAACAACAACAACAACAACAACAACAACAACAACAACAAAAGGCATCCAGATCAGCGGAATAAGTCAAACTTTCTCTGCAGGTGACATGATATTCTATGTAGGAAACCCAAAAGACTCCAAACCCACCAAAAAATTGCTAGAACTAATACATGAATTCAGCAAAGGCACAGGATAAAAACTCAACACACAGACACCTATTGCCTTCCTATACACCAAAAACAAAGCAGTGGAAAAAGAAATCAAGGCATTGATGCCACTTGCAATTTCACCAACAACAATAAAATACCTAGGAATAAACCTAATCAAAGAGGTAAAAGATCTGTACTCTGAAAACTATACAACACTTATGAAAAAAAATTGGAGAGGATACTAGAAAATAGAAAAGCATTCCATGTAATGGACTGTAAGACCAAATATTGTTAAGATGTCTCTACTACCGGGGCGCCTGGGTGGCTCAGTTCGTTAAGCGACTGCCTTCGGCTCAGGTCATGATCCCAGAGACCTGGGATCGAGTCCCACATCAGGCTCCCTGCTCGGCATGAAGCCTGTTTCTCCCTCTCTCACTCCCGCTGCTTGTGTTCCCTCTCTCACTGTGTTTCTGTCAAATAAATAAATAAAATCTTAAAAAAAAAAAAAAAAGATATCTCTACTACCCAAACAATCTACACATTAAATTTAATTCCTATCAAAATACCACCAGCATTTTTCATAGACATGGAACAAACAATCCTAAAGTTTGTATGGAACCACAAAAGACCCCAAATAGCCATAGGTATCCTGAAAAAGAAAAACAAAACCAGAGGCATCACAATCTTGAATTTCAAGATATATTACAAAGCTTATATTAGAAAGTCATCAGACAGTATGGTACTGGCACAAAAACAGACACAGAAATCAACAGAACAGAACAGAAAATCCAAAAATGGATCCACAGCTACATGGTCAACTAATCTTCAAAGGAGCAGGGAAGACTATCAAATGGAAAAAAGACAGTATCTTCAATAAATGTGTTGGGAAAACTGGACAGCAACATGTAGAAGAATGAAATGAGCATTTTCTTATACCATGCACAAAAATAAATTCAAAATGGATCAAAGACCTAAATGTCAAACAAGAAACCATCAAAATCCTACAGGAGAACACAGGCAGCAATCTCTTTGACCTCATAGCAACTTCTAATAGACATATCACTGGAGACAAGAGAAACAAAAGCAAAAATGAACTATTGAGACAAGATAAAAAGCTTCTGTACAGCAAAGGAAATAATCAACAAAACTAAAAGGCAGCTTATGGAATGGGAGAAGATATTTACAAACAACATATCTGATAAAGAGTCCGTATCCAAAAATCTATAAAGAATTTATCAGACTGAACACCCAAAAAAACCTCAAATAATCCAGTTAAGAAATGGGCAGAAGACATTTATAAACACTTTTCCAAAGAAGACATCCAGATGGCTAACAGCCACTTGAAAAGGTGCTCAAAATCACTCAGAGAAATACAATCAAAACCATGATGAGATACCACCTCACAGCTGTCAAATGACTAAAATGAACAATACAGGAAAAAAGATGTTGGTGAGGATGCAGAGAAAGGGGAACCCTCTTACACTGGGAGTAGGAATGCAAACTTTGGAAAACAGTACAGAGGTTCCTCAAAAAGTTACCCAGCAATTACACTACTAAGTATTTACCCAAAAGATACAAAAACACAGATTCGAAGGGGTACATGCATCCCAATGTTTATATAGCAGTATTAACAATAGCCAAATTATGGAAAGAGCCTAAATGTCCATCAACTGATGAATAGGTAAAGAAGATATGGTCTATATACATAATGGAATACTACCCAGACATCAAAAATGACATTTTTGCCATTCACAATAACTTGGATGGAGCTATAGTATATTATGCTAAGCAAAATAAGTCAGTCAGAGAAAGACAAATACCCTGTGATGTCATTCATATGTGGAACTTAAGAAAGAAAACAGATGAACATATTGAGGGGGGAAGAAAGGGAAACAAACCACTTAAGAAACAAAACAGATGAATGTATGGGGGAGGGGGGGAGAAAGGGAAACAAGCCATAAGAGACTCTTAACCTAACCATAAGAGAACAAACTGAGGGTTGATGGAGGGAGGTGATTGAAGGATGGGTTAGATGAGTGATGGGTATTAAGGAGGGCACTTGGTATGATTAACACTGGGTGTTACATGTAACTGATAAATCACTGAATTCTATCCCTGAAACCAACGTTGCACTGTAGGTTAACTAACTAGAATTTAAATAAAAACATGGAAAAAGCAAAAAATATTAAATATTGGAAAGAAGCCAGTTTGCACAGGCTAATGGAAAAGATAATATGGCTGCCTTTTTAGAAAGGGAGGGAGCGGACATGCTATGGTCAAATTAATTTGGAAAAATTCTAAACTGAATTAGGCTACACCAGCTTCTTGGGTCTTTATTTTTGTTTTTAAAGATTTTATTTAGTTATTTGTCAGAGAGAGAGAAAGAGCACACAAGCAAGGGGAGCAGCAGGCAGAGGGAAGAGCAGGATCCCCACAAGGAGCCCAACATGAGTCTGAGCTGAAGTGAAGGCAGAGGCTTAACTGACTAAGCCACCAAGGCATCCCTCAGATATTTAAAAGTAAATCAGTGTATATTGTGATTCTCCTATAAAGGAAGAAAGTACACAGTGCTTTCCAAAATTTGACCATGGGCTCTCTCTACTTGGAGAATCATCTATGGAAAATACACCACAGAATGCACTTTGGAAATGTTGACTACACTGTTTGTGGGAGAAAACAAGAATATCTGGAATTTGATAAAGACACTTAAAAACAAAAAGAAACTGCCAGCTTAACATCAGCAGGGTAATGTGAAGCTTCCCAGGTCTGAGACAAAGGAGTGCCTGACTCTAACTCCAATTACTTACAGATCAAATCCCTCTGAGTTCTAGATTAAATACTTGCCTCCTTCGGGGTCCCACTGCAATTCTGATGTGAGCTTACACTGCCTCCTCCAACTCTCCAACTGCAAATGCCCAACTCCATTAACACCATCCCACAATTAAAACATACGTACACTGAGCAAACGAGAGGTTTTGACTCAGAAGTACCACGGTTGTTCTCAAATTTTAATGGGCATGTAAATGGAAACTTGATAAAAATGAAGATGGTGATTTAGCAGGCATGGGGGTGGGCCCAATATGCATTTCTAACCAGCTCTCAGGAAATACCATTGCTGTAGAACTAGGGACCATACTTTGGGTGGGGGTTTCAGGAATCTCAGGACAAGAAGATGAGGCCCCGAAGTTACAAGTATTCATACCTAGGTCTTTTAAGCTGCTTTTCGAAACTCTAACTCTCTTACACAAAAACCACCCTTCCTTCATTTATAAAAGTAGATAGTCAGGGGCACCTGGGTGGCTCAGTCCTTAAGCCTCTGCCTTCGGCTCAGGTCATGATCCCAGAGTCCCGGGATCGAGCCGCACATCATTCCCTCTCTAGCTGTGTTTATGTATGTATGTATGTATGTATGTATGTATGTATGTATGTATGTATGTATAAATAAATAAATAAATCTTTTTTTTTAAAAGTAGATACTAAAGCCATTAGTACCTGCTGACAATTGTTTTCCTTTAGAAATGGCAGTTTCCTGCCAACCACCATAAAAGTACATGTAAAAAAATAATAATAATCACTTTTTAGTCTAAATCCTCATTCTACTTCTACTTCCAAATGCCCAGACCAATGACACAGAAACATTGACTTCTGTGGTGGTCAGGAATTTTCTCTAACTTCACTGACTTACAAGGCTGCAAAGAGAAACTATGACTGCCCTGCCTCCACCAAAAAAAGACATGTATAAAGCTAGCATCTTTCTCAATGATTTACTGAAAGCAGCAGCTCATTTTAATAAAACCATCCCAAAACATAAAATTGATTGAACCAACTGCTGTGGTGGGCATACACAACAGCTGATCAAAACCATCCAAGATGTTTATTCTTATAGATTTTCTTTAAGGCTTTGAGAATTTCTTCCCATTCTACACTTTTATCTTGATATTGAAATCACTGCCCCAGAAAAAAACAGGATTTTTAAATCTATGGAATAAAGTTTAAACTACAAAGTCAATTCAAGAAAAATAACAAATCAGATAACACACAACTTAAACAATGCACATACTAAAACAATCACTTTTCTAAATTGTATTTTGAGTAACAAAATTAAAAGTTTAAACTGAGTAACCTCTTATGTTGACAAAAACTATGTGGCTTTTTCTAGGCATAGCACTGTCAGTCAGCAGAGTATGACAACATTACATACAACATATTAGCCGCATTTGGTACCACAAAAACTTTGTAAAATTAGAAATTATTTATCTTTATAACCAGTTTCCTTGATATTAAATACTTTAAGATTTTATTTCACTAAAAAACAAAGACATTTATCCTTTTACTGCATGTTAGGTTTTGCTTCTATTTGACTTTTTATAATGAATTTTATAGTATTTTTGTCACAATGAAGGACAAAGATAAGCCAACTGTTTAGATTCTTCTCCTTTATGTTGTGTCTTTGATCACTAACAATGCTGCTTGAACAGCCAACAGAAGGCTGACATTTCATAAAATATGCAGTGATAAAAACTAATACTGTAGCATCTGGGAGCAATATATAAATGCAGAAATACACCTAATAACCATGATCTTAAATTACAAGTTACTAAAAGCTAAATAAAAAGCTACCTAAGAATGAAAAAAGTGGCAAAATTACAAAAAGGTTTTGGTATCTCTATTTCTAAAAAAAGTTTTAAAAATAATTTAAGACTCCAACATTTTCCCTGCTATTCTACAACTGAAAGCTATCTACCTTGTAAGAACAGGGTTTCCATACTATGGACCCTTTCAACAACTGATGAACATATTACAAAACAACCATTAAAAGGTATTGTAGAAAATGCAGAGGAAATTTATTTTTCTCAGATAATGGAAAAGGCAGTACTTTTAAGACAAGATGCCAGAGACCATAACCAAAAGAAATTTTAAAAAATCATAATAATCTGAACAAATATACTCTTAACGCCAGTACTAATACATCCTTTCACAATCTAACCCTTAAATTAGTCCTGGGTACACCAGAGCAAGTAAATTGTGCTCAAATATACTTCAATAACTACTAAATATTTGCTTTTTAATAGTAGGAGGCAAGTATGACACTCAATAAAGACCATCCAAGAACAAACAAGTGGATTATCTTTGTAGCATTTGGTTTAATAATTCTGTCTATATCTGTCAAGATCACGGTTCAGGAGAAGTGTTTCTACTGTTTTTTTGTTGTTGTTTTTTTTAAAACATTTATGTTAAGGGGAAGTGAAAAACTAAAAGCCACTTCACAAACTCTGAATTACACTTTGACTAAAGAAAATACACAGCAGTTAAGTATGTAGGAGGCAACTGTCCTTGTGCTCATAATTAGCATCTGAATTTAGGGATTTCACTGCTTAATGCACATCCACCGCCTGTTATTCTTACCATGGCTTTTTATGTCACTTAATGGAGATAAATACTCTTTTCCCTCCTCATATTTACATCAACGTTGTTTAATTTTTTTAAAGCTATTATAATAGGTTAAACAGCAGTCTCAACATCACTCTTCATCTCCCACTGGACAAAGAATGGCACTACAGGACTGAGAATAGAGAAGGCATATTTACATTCATAATGTTCCTAACTATAACATTTACGTCAATTACAATTTTACATTTGCAAATATAATAATTTTTCGTGTCAGTGCATACTTTACCATTCTTTTAACATTAACTTTCTGTGGGTATTACAATCTCAAAAAATCATACCTATGAAATACATGATGTTGTTCAAGCCACTGGAAGAAACATTTAAAGCAAAAATAATAATGCGTCCAACAATATATTCAGTTTTAATTTTATTTTCCTACAAAAGAAAGCTTTAGAATATTAACTCAGAAGTTTTCATAGTTCTGAGTTTAGCAAATCTTCCTTTTAAAAATATTTGCAGGCGCCTGGGTGGCTCAGTGGGTTAAAGCCTCTGCCTTCAGCTCAGGTCATGATCTCAGGGTCCTGGGATCCAGGGATCTAGGCCCGCATAGGCATTGGGCTCTCTGCTCAGCAGGAAGCCTGCTTCCTCCTCTCTTTCTCTGCCTACTTGTGATCTCTCTCTCTCTGTTAATAAATAAGTAAAGTCTTAAAAAAATTAAAACATATATATATATTTGCATTATCTTTTAATTATTTCACGTCAGTTTACATATCACATAAATTATATACAAATTTCTGATAACTGTTTTAATATCAAAAATGAATCATTCTATTATTTTGTCTACTGGATTTAGCTAGATAAAAAGCATATCAGTATTACGTACATTTAGAACAAAACAAGGTTTACCACTTGAAAACCTGTGAATTCAAGAGTAATATACCCTATTAAAATTTATTTTCAAAATAAGAAAAATTATACATACAAATAACAATGGGGAGAGGAGGCAATTTTCTATTTTTTTCACTCGTCAAAGAAGTGGCAAACCACATTCCTCAATTATATTTAAATAGGCACTGTTAAATTAGCTGTGAACTATTTCTCTTTCCCTTCTAGAATGTAAAGTCCATGAAAGTAGATTTCATACCTCTTATGTTTAGCTCTTTATCAACAGTATTTAAATTTAAGTAATCAATTAATATTCGTGAAACTAGTAAGTGAGCAAAATTCAATTTATCATCTGAGACTTGTAATGAATTGTACTTAGTCCATAAAAGAGATGCAAAGAAACAGAATATGGTCCTTGCTCTCCTGATACTTAAAAATCCACTTATCCACACAGGGCCTAGACCCAACTAAAAACAAGAGTGCAAAACATCAAACAGAATGTACCTTGTAAATAATAACAAAGCAAAACAGGAGTTCAGAAGGTAAGATCACACAAAACCACACTGTTCAGAAAGATTTCAGAGAGAGGGCAAGACATGTGCTGCAGTTTGGAAAATGTAAGCTTTAAATGAGCAAAAAGAAAACAGGAGAGAGATCAAAGGGTACAAAGGAGGAGAAGGAGAAAATACTGTGAAATGAGGAAAGGTGCAAATGTAGGAATACTCAGTTTGTTGGACCCATCTTGACAGAATTAGGAGAATTTTTATAACTGACTAGTGGAGGATAAAGTTAATGATAAATTAGTACGACTTTATGAGAGGACTTTGAAGATCAGGCTAGAGACTCCAAATTTCAATCTATAGACAAAGTGGGGCCACCGAAGGTTGCTGAGCAAGAAAGTAAAAGCAATGCCTTAGGAAGATTAATTTACAGGGTGTAGGCTGTAGAACACAGTGTTCATAGGGAAAACAGAAATTAAGAAAATTTCTCAAACCCCACCCCACCCACTGCTGAGCCTAGAAAAAGAGAAAAACAGCACAAACTTCAGGAAAAGACACTCAGAACACCAATCCTAAATGTAAATGTATAATAAGGTTTAAAAAAGTTGTTTTCCAGAGTGCACTTTATCTGAAGAACCCTGGGAATAATTTAATTGTGTCAAGATTTAGGGATTCCAATGAAAAGGGGAAAGCTTTTGAAGGTCTGATCTTCATCACTATACATAAAGAGGAGATATGCTCATTCATCAGCACAAGAAGCACTTGTTCTGATAAGTAAACACATGCACTCTATGTGGGTGTCTCACTCTACTAAAAGATATTTAAGCTAATCAATAAGTCAGATATGTTCTTAAAAATGCTAAGTGGTTGTTTATGTGTATTAGATTTTCTGTATGGCATATTAATGTACTTTTCCCGTATGATATAGTGAACTTAGTAATGATAAATATGTGGTGTGTCTGCTGCCTACATTTTTGCTGACAGCAAGTGGAGTGTAAAACTGGCATTGTAAACTGAAAAGAAAGAAATTAACTTCAGAGGTATGTAGTACTGGTTTCATCTTGTGCATTAATTGCTAACTAAACTCTGATGGATTCACTATTAAATTAAGGACACAAGTATATATAAATCAGCAAGTACCAAATATCTACTTAGCTTATAAAAGCAAGATTCAGGATTAAAAATCATAAATGGTCTTTGTTGAGACTGTCCATGGAACTAATTAATCCATTTGAATACAAATTATATTTTGTGCTTTGGGAAAAATTCCAGACTAGAAATTTAAGTTGAAGAGTACACATAAATGGCAATTTCGTCTTTAGATACACAAAAAAATACATAATTACTTTCTTCAATTAATGTAGTTTAAGAAATAAAAATTTTCAAAAAGTGAAATAAAAACATTCAAATATCTACTTTATTAAAAGACAGCTGTACTAGTAAAATTGATTCTATAACATAATAACCCACCCCTCCAAAAAAAACTAAGCAGCTGTTTAAATGAATGCAACGCCCAGCTTTTTCTCAGTATTAAATAAAATAAAAAGATGGGGGGGGCCTGTCTTTTTTTTTTTTTTTTTTTAAGATTTTACTTATTTATTTGATAGGGAGAGGTCACAAGTAGGCAGAGAGAGAGGAGGAAGCAGGCTTCCTGCCGAGCAGAGAGCCTAATTCAGGCCTGGATCCCAGGACCCTGAGATCATGACCTGAGCTGAAAGCAGAAGCTTAACCCACTGAGCCACCCAGGTGCCCTGTCTTAATTCCTCTTTCTTGTCAAGTAATAGTCTAAGGACAATGTCCAGCACAAGCAGCAGCACAACCTCAGAATTCACCTACTCCCTTGTCACTAAACACTGAGGACAAGAGAATGGCAGTCTGCAATGACCAAAGACTAAAAGAATAATGTGATAAGTCATCAGACTATAAAACATATAACTCCTTTATTCATAAAGGCAAAAAGAAATCACATATGCTCTCCATGCTGACTTCTATCAAGTGAGCAAGAAAAACTACTCATGACCTTTGCAAAGGTGTCAAAGAGAAGCAGGAGAGAAAGTAGAAAAGGAAAGAACTAATGAGGCAAAATTTTAAGAGAGGGAGACAAAAACTGAAGTTTGGGGTTTTACTCCTACTTCAAATAATTCAATTGGCTACTTAGAAATTGAATGACCGTATCATTGTGTCCAAACAGGATCATTCCCAAGAGTGAAAAGGTGCTGTGGAAGGCAGAATAATGCACCAACTCCCTCAAAGACGTCCATGTCTTAATCCCTAGAACCTGTGAAGAGGTTACCTTACATGGCAAAAGGGATTTTCCAGACGTGATTACAGTCACGGATCTCAAAATGGAGAAATTATCCTGGATTACCCTGGGGTAGACTCATCCTAATCACCTGAGTCAGAAAGAAAGATGCTATAGAAGAAGGGTTAGAGAGAAGCAGATGAGAAAGATTCAACTTGCTGTTGCTAGATGACAATGGAGACAGTGATCATGAGCCAAGATACACTCCGGATATAAGCTCTCTGGCTCTTGGTTTATAGGAGACAAGAAAATGGAGACCTCGGTCTTACAACCATAAAGAACTGCATTTTGGGCGGCGCCTGGGTGGCTCAGTTGGTTAAGCAACTGCCTTAGGCTCAGGTCATGATCCCGGAGACCCGGGATCGAGCCCCACATCGGGATCGAGCCCCACATCAGGCTCCCTGCTTGGCGGGAAGCCTGCTTCTCCCTCTCTCACTCCCCCTGCTTGTGTTCCCTCTCTGGCTGTGTTTCTGTCAAATAAATAAAATCTTTAAAAAAAAAAAAAAAAAAAAAAAAAAGAACTGCATTTTGCCAAAACACTGAATGAACAGGAAACAGATTCTCTGACATCTTGATTATAGCCCCATGAGACCCATGTTGGACTTCTGACCTACAAAACTGAGTTTAATATTTTGTGTTCTATTAAACCACTAAGTATGCAATAATATGCAAGGGAATAAAAATGCAGGGGAGCTAGAAAAAATTAAGGCAGGGTAACAGGCATACAAAGCACTTTCCCAGGCAAATTAGGCTTATGATCACTCTGCTCAGAACTACCACCCACGTGCACAACTCACCAGTACATGTTTCTGACACAGAATCATTTTATCCAACACAGAATTCAAACCCTTACCTAAACAATGAAAAGTTTTAATCCAAGTCATTTTAAGTTAACATTTGTTAAGTAATTTCCAGGAAATAATTAAACCCCGTAAGAAGTTGCAAATAGTCATCATGTACCTTCCCCCTCCCATAACAATTAAAACTTCATTCCACATCATAATACATACTAGTTTCTTACATTCTGTATTATATCCTTACTTTCCTTTTTTCCTAATAAGATTTCACCACCTCTGATAACAATTCAAAAGGAAATAAAATAGGAAAAGTTTACAAGTCCTCCTGAAATGTCCCTTTCCTAAGCATGTGAAAAACTATTCACTCTAATTTAGGCAGAGAGGGTCAGAGAATATGTTTCAATAAAAGATACAAATATTCTACTTAGGCTGAAACTTAGGCTCTCCTTTAAGATGGTGTGGGGAGGGTGGGGGGATGTTCTTTAAAATTGAGGAAATAGAGCTAGCAGTCTTGATGAAAGAACATTTTATCTTTCAACCCAAGTTACTCCTAAAGAGATCTGTATTTTAAGCTTGAAAGAATGTAACTTTCCAGAACAATATACTTAGGAATAAAATCATTCTAAAACTGAATATAAATGCTTCTTTTCATTTAATGTAATTCTCACCAAATTTCATTTAAAATTAAATATAAAATTATAGGTACTATAGAAACTGGTATCAACCAACAGTCTATTAATAGATATGTTGCAGGTCTCCTAGGAACTAGAAATTTCATTTCATGTTGTCCTAGCCCTGGGAAGAATTAGTATTATTTCAAACAATTTAAGAGTCACTGGACCCTAATTCCAAAGCTGTTTAGAATTTTTTTTTTTTAAGATTTTATTTATTTGACAGAGAGAAACAGCGAGAGAGGGAACACAAGCTGGGGGAGTAAGAGAGGGAGAAGCAGACTCCCCGCCGAGCAGGGAGCCCGATGTGGGACTCGATCCCAGGTCTCCGGGATCATGACCTGAGCCGAAGGCAGTCGCTTAACCAACTGAGCCACCCAGGCGCCCCCTGTTCAGAATTTAAGTCAAAGGTAGTTATTGCTTAATGTCAAGAAATGAATCTTCTAATCAACTGTAATTAGACAAGGCAAGGGGAAGATGGGGCAGAGGGAGATGAATGAGCAGACTCCATGCTGAGCGTGGAGCTTTTGGCAGGGTTGGATCCCATGACCCTGAGATCATAAGTCAAGAGCTGGACACTTAACCAACTGAGCCACCCAGGACCCCCAAGAGAGCAAAATAATTCTTGTAGATGAATGCTTTTATATGCAGAAATACATACAAAACCAAAAACAAATGATTACAAAAATAATGAGCTTACTACTACAAATTAAATATATAACTTTCAACAGTTGAAAGTTACATATCAAACAAAAGCAACTAGAAAATTTAAGAAAAAGATGACTTCACTGTTTCTACCTGAGCAAGTAGAAAGATGGATCTGCCATCAACAGATTGGTAAGACTACAAGTAAAATAGGTTTGAAAGCAAAAATAGGAAGTCACTTTTTAACGTACTGATTTTGAGATGACAATTAGCTCTATGGAGATGCCAAATATATTAACTTGATATATAAACTTGGAGTTCAGATAAAAGGGCTGAGTTGAATACTTTGTATTTAAGGACATGAGATTAGATGAAATCACCAATGTAGCAAATGTAAACTGAAAAGATAAAAGGTCAAATATTGAGCTTTGATGCCCTCCAAACCAAGTAGATAAGAATAGGAGAAACCAATGGAGAAAAAGTGAGAAGCAACCAGTGGGGCAGAGAACCAAGAAGGCATGGTATCCTAAAAAAACAATGAAGAAAGTATACCAAGGAATAGAGACCTACATCAAATGCTACCAACAGGTTTCAAGTAAGGATAAGGATTTACCACAGGATTTAGCAATGTGGAAGTTACTGGTAATGATGATAGGGGATATTAGGAATAGTTAGTGGTAGAAACTTCTGTCCTAACTATGATGACTTTAAGGAAGAGAATGGGAGGAAAAGAATTGGAAACAGCAAGTACAGACAATTCCTCAGAGAAGTTTTACTGGCAAAAGGAAGAAAGAAATGGGACAAAAGGTAGCCAAAAAAAAGGGATTAAAAAGGGCATTTTTAAGATGAGAAAGATAACAGCATGATTGCATACTGATGGGAAAGCAGTAATGTGGGAAACAGTAATGAAACAGGAGCAAAAATTGCTTTTATCCTGTAGCACCCCTATGTGATACTTACTTTTATTATCCCCACTGAACTGAGGGAGGCACAGAAAAGTTTAAATAACTTGCCCAACATCAGGCACTGAAATAAGTTGCAAGGCCCTTAGTTTTAATACCTAGATCATGCTACTTTCTGGGTAAAAGAGAAATCATCCTACCAGATATTAGAATATATTATTTAAAGCTACAATAATTAAAAGCATGAGAATAGATTTGCCACTAAAATGACGGCTCAAAGACATGTGATAATTTAACATTTGATAGATAAAAATTTGCCAATGAGCTGGGTTAAGTAGATCTCTCTCTCTCCCTTGTTATACTTAAAAAATGCCAAATGGATCAAAGATTTAAAGTTAGAAATAAAATCATTAAAATAACTTAAAAATATGATAAAATATTTTTATAATTTTGGAATGTAGGTAAGTAATATTTTTAAGTAATAAATATAACTACACTAAATTTTAAAATTCTGTACAGTGGGGGAAACATAAACATGAAATATAAACTTGAAAAATATTTTCATCCTATATAACAAAAAGTAAACATTCTTAAAACAAAAAGTTTCTAAATATCAAGGCAAAACAAAGATTGTTATCCCAAAAGAAAAACAAAGGAGATTTTTAAAAATTTTTTCCAAAAAGGACACATAACAAGTTACACAAAGAAATACAATTTTAATGAGTGAATTTCCCCCTAACTGGCCAAGATTAAAAATACTGACAGTATGATGCGGTTTCTCTACATTGACACAGGAGCTGCTGGAGTTTGGAGTACTTTTTACTTTCTTTTTTATACATCTCTGTACTACTGGTATTTTCTACAAAGGGTCATTTATCATGTTTTTAATAGCTTTATTGAGATACAATGCACATATAATTCATCCAGTTAGAGTATATAATTCAAGGTTTATATATATATATGTATATAATATATATACTGAGTTTGCAAGCATCACTATAATAATTTTAGAACACTTCTCCCCACTCAAAAAATAACCCCATACCCAGAAGCTGTTATTCTGTATCCCCCCCCCCCAAAACCGTCCCTTTCTCCAGGCAACTCCTTCAACTTTCCATCTCTATAGATTTGCCTATTCCAGATATTTCATATAAAAGGAATTATACAATATGTAGCCTTTACTGACTGGCTTCCATATATGATTTTTATTTTTATTTTTCAAAGATTTTATTTGAGAAAGAGAGAGCACACAAGCAGCGAGGGGGGCAGAGATGAGAAGCAGATTCTACACTGAACAGGGAGCATGATGCAGGACTCGATCTCAGGACCCCAAAATCACAATCTGAGCTGAAGGCAGATGCTTAACCAACTGAGCCACCCAGGTGCCCCCCACATAAGATTTTTAAATCCAGTTCCATTTTAGAAATAAAAAGGTAATAAAACAATCAATTCACATAATTTTTCCAATTAAAAGTGAACATATGCAAATATTCTATAATTATTTTATTATTAGCTAACACAAAAACACAAAGCATATTTAACTAAATCTTTTCTAACAGTCTCAATATTCAAGTAACCATTATGCAACAAAACTCTGATAATTCTATAGTTAGTAAAGAAATTGAGATTAACCTTTAATATTTAATACCAATTACAACTAGTTACTGTGTTTTCTCAAAAAGTGACAGGTAACAACAAGAAAATTTTTCAGAATAATACATCAAGAATCACATGCCATAAGTACATTTTTTCATACCAAGTAAATTCCTCAAATAAATAAAAATTATTCCTACAGATCAGAATTATATATTGAATGAAGACAAAAAGTATCCTGATGCACAGGCTCCTTTTGTGTACCTATACACACATGCACACACAATTATATAATTATATATGTATATATACCTTACACTTATTAGTATCAAACTTGAATAACACTAATCTTTAGATCATTCCTATGTGTCTATGTGCATACTACACTACTAAAGGACAAAAGCCAGATTAGGGACAGGGTAGAAGTTTGGAGAACAATTTGACAATATCTAGTATGGCTGAATATGTGAAATTTCACTCCCTAGAGGAAGTATACACGTGTACAAGACAACTAGTATATAAATGTATGTCTGCTAAGAGTTTGTTAACAGTGAAAATTACAAACATCCTAAATGTTCATCAACAGAATGAGCAAATATGTCAGGAAAACTTCACAGTAGTATTTCCCATGATAAAACTCAATGATATTTTCCCATAAAAACAGAGGTCATTTTCTGCCCATTTCTCAAGTAAAGCTAAAATTCTTATTTTCTGAAGAACAGACTCAGGAACTGATTGCCTTGTGACAACTTGAGAATTTCTGAGATCAGTTTTCAATCAGTGGTATTAAGTATAAGTTCCAAAAGCCTTACCATTGTACCTTATATGACAATACAGAAAACTAAAAAAACTGATTTTTCAATAACCTCACAAAAACACAGCCCTACATTTTATACAGTTGAATTTCAGAAAGCCATTTTTCAATATCATGGCTGAAATTTTGCTATATTCACTCAATGGCATACCCTAAAGCAGTGAAAGGGAATACATAATAGCTGCATGTATCAACAAGAATAAATCTCAAAAACAAAACACTGAGAGAAAAAGTTAAGTCATAAAAGGTGTGTATAATAATAATAATAAAAAAAAGAGATAGTGACAAACCTTGGTGAAGATGCAGAGAAATGGGAACTCTCATACATCACCAATGAGAGTATATAATGCTGCAGCCACTTTGGAAAATAGTTTAGCAGTTTCTTAAAAAGTTAACAAAACAAATCTACCAGATTATTCAGCAAATTCTCTTAAGTATCTACTCAAGGGAAATGAAAACACGCATCCACACAAAGACTTAAATACAAATCTTAGCAGATATATTCATAATAGTCAAAAATTGAAAAGAAGCTAAATAATCATGGAAAACACTGACAGTGAATGTACTGACAAAACATAATGATAATGTAATAATATTCACCAATAAAAAGAAATGGAACTATTGATACACACTATAAAGTAGACACACCTCAAAATGAGCTCACTGAAAGAAGTCAGATACAAGAGACCAAATATGTTATTTCATTTATATGAAATATCCAGAGAAGGAGAAGCTATAGAGACAGAAAACAGATTAATGGTTGCCTACAGCAAACGAGGATTAACAGTTAATGTGCAAGAGAGATTATATTCAAGTGATGACAATAGTCTCACCTGATTCATGATGATGACTGAACAACCTGGTTAAGTCTACTAAAATCTCAATGAACTGTATATCTGGAAAGGTGAATTATATGATATGTAAAATATGGCTCAAGCTTATTTTCTAAAAGGGTATGTATACAATAATTCCATTTATCTAAAATTAAATAAATGTTATTTATGGTATAAGAGCAGGACAGGCATATATACCAAACTCAGAATAATAGTTGCTTTGTGGGAAAGAGGGAGGACAAAAGAACAAGGGTGGAACTTTAGCAATATCTATAATAATCTTATTTCTTTTTTAAAAAGTGAGAGATCAAAACAAGGTGGGTATAAACATGTCTATTTCATTATTTTCTGCACTTTTACCAAGTTTGAAATGTTTCACAATCATTTTTAAATTAGAACATAAAGGAATCGAAGAGTTGATAAAGAATACAGAAACAAACATTCATATGGAGTTACTAGAGCTAGATGCACCTTTAAAATGGAAATTATAATCACAATCAAATCTATAAAATTACATTACAAGTAAATCAATACCAATTAAGCAACTTCTATGTATAAGTTCATGTGAGGTACAGCAATGCACAAAACAAGGACTGTTAATCATGAAAGCTTAGGAAATAAGTTTACAAATACAGAGAAAGAGCCCAGGACCATAAGTCAGAGAACCTAGTTTTGAGGTCTAGTTCTGATGTTTATAAATGACAGGACGATGAAATTTGGGAAATTCACTAAACCTTAGTATCCTCCAAACTTTGGTTTCCTCATGTGTAAAGTGAGACAATGATTATACGACAGGATTATTGTTGAATATTATATAAACAATAAAGTGAAGCTTAAAGCTTCACTACCATAATGTGTAGTAAGTACTCAATGGATGTTAATTCCTTCCTAGTCATGGGTCTGTTGTGTGGATTAAAAGAGATGGATGGTCGGGGCGCCTAGGGGGCACAGTGGGTTGACAGTCTGACTTTTGATTTTGGCTCAGGTCGTGATTGCAGGGTCAGGCTCTGAGTTCAGTGGAGTCTGCTTAAGACTCTCTCCCTCTCTGCTCCTCCCTCCTGCACACATGTGCTATCTCAAATAAATAAATAAATCTTTAAACAGTAAGATAAAATAAATGAGATGGATAGTAAACCACACTAGAGAAAAGTGTTAAATCACTACCAGAAGATTATTGTACACTATCATAAAATCATTTTAAGACTAGTGGAAAACAGGGGCGCCTGGGTGGCTCAGTTGGTTAAGCAACTGCCTTCGGCTCAGGTCATGGTCCCGGAGACCTGGGATGAGCCCCACATCGGGCTGCCTGCTGGGTGGGAAGCCTGCCTCTCCCTCTCTCACTCCCGCTGCTTGTGTTCTCTCTCTGGCTGTGTTTCTCTCTGTCAAATAAATAAAATCTTAAAAAAAAAAAAAAGAATGAAGACCAGTGCTGCACTCCACAATTTTTACTCTAATCCTTAAATTACTGGCTGACTAAACATTGGCTGATCTCCCCTACAACCTATTTTTTAAGAAGTACTTTTTTTGTGTACTTGACTAGTATAAGCATGACTAATTATAAATTTCTAAAATTAGCTGACAAGGAAAAAAAAACCTGTCTACTAATTTTTTTTTCTTTTTAAACCTGCTGAGATCCTCCAGTATCAAGTATAGAACCTGGCTCATAACAAGTACTCAACAATCAGGAATGACCCAATTGTGACAGTTAACTTTATGTGTCAGCTTAGCTACATCACAGTCAAACATTATTCTAGATGTTTCTATAAAAGTATTTTTTAGATGAGATTGATATTTAAATCAACAGACTTTGACAGAAGCAAATTACCCTCCTTAATGTATGGGTGGGCCTCATCAAACTGGTTGAAAGCCTAATTAACAAAACTCATCTCCCCTGGAGAAAAGATAATTCTGCCTGCAGAGGGCCTTTGGATTTAAACTACAACACAGGCTCTTGCCCAAGGGCCTACCCTGCAGATTTTGACTTGCCAACTTCCACAATCACCAGAGCCAATTCCTTATGGGGATATTAAGGAGAGCATATATTGCACGGAGCACTGGGTTTGGTGCATAAACAATGAATCTTGGAACACTGAAAAAATAAAATTAAATTAAAAAAATACAGGGGATAAAAGGTATAAGGGGTATGGGAGACTGCTGAATCCACACATTAGCATAAATGCCAACTTCCACATTTCCACAAATATATCTCCAGACTGCCTTGGACTTTATACAGTTAGACCTTTCTTATTAAATCAGGTGCCATTTGGTATAGTTAAGACAGACAATCTATTATTTTTCAAAACTCGATTTAAGAGAAAATTTAGCTAACTGAATTAGGTAAATAATAAAAACTGCCTCAAAGTTCTTTTTAAATTATGATAGGGAATCTCAGATCTGGCCAAAACATTCTACCCAAAATTTCCTCTTAATGAACTTTAGAAATTTGGCTAAGATGAAAGATAAGTCTTAGGGTTGAGCAGGACAATGCTATGAAAAAGAGAATTATAAAAATTTGGAGACAAAGAAAAGAAAACATAATGTCTCCAGATAAAATAATTTAGTCACAATACCTTTTTAAGGATTTTTTTTACAATAAAAAAGAACAAGTATTAGCCATCAAAAACTAATGTTCATTTTATTCTGCCACACAAAAATCCAACATGCATTTGTCAAGTAGAAAGGAAATATTTTGTTTCTCAAAGAAGTATGAGAGTTTCATTATTTCTATGCCTAGAATAATTTAATCAATTAGATGTTAAGCCCCTACTATGTGATATTCTTTTAAAGAAATGAAATATACTAGCTGCAGGGTAGTCTTCCAGGAAGTGCAAAAATCCAAAAACAATCCAAAAGCATGTAAAATAATCCCACACCACACTTTACCATTCCTATGCTGTCATCTATTACTTGTCTTGACAATTATGAAGAGTATGTAAATGATGGGCACCTGGGTGGCTCAGTGGGTTGGGCATCTGCCTTTGGCTCAGATCATGATCTCAGGGTCCTGGAATTGGGCCCCAAGTAAGACTTCCTCCTCAGTGGGGAACCTGGAATTGGGCCCCAAGTAAGACTTCCTCCTCAGTGGGGAACCTGTTTCTTAATCTCCCTTGGCAGCTCTCCCTCCCTGTTCGTTCTCTCTCTCTCTCTCTCTCTCTCTCTCTCTCTCTCTCTCTATATATATATATATATATATAAATAAATAAATAAATAAATATCTTTTTTTTTAAAGCATGTAAATGGAATTATCGTGTATATTAATACACTTTAAGCCACCATGGAAGGAATGTTAAAAAAAAATCCATCTAGAAAGACAGTTAAGGCCTTACCACTGGTGTATTTTCAAGTGGATTGTTATTTTTGAGAATAATGGCAGTCCTATCAAGTGACCAATTACTTTTTTAAAGAGCCAAATTAATAACTCCAGTCCAAAGGAATCCAATGACATCACCAAAAAAAATTATCCACAGGGGTGCCTGGGTGACAGAGTGGGTTGAGCATCCAACTCCTGATTTCCACCCAGGTCCTGATCTTAGGGTCTTGAGATCAAGGCCACCATCAGGCTCCATGCTCAGTGAAGGCTCTGCTTGGGACTCTCTCCCTCTCCATCTGTTCCTACCCCACTGCACACTCTCGAACAAATCTTTAAAAAAACTTATCCACAAAAACACATTCTATTCATCATCAACATTCTCTGTACACAGTAGCTATGCAGTATGCATAGTGGTTAAGAACATTACTTCCAGGGCCAAAAAATCTGGGTTTAAATCCTGGCTATAAGCTTTTAGGGAAAATTATTTAACATTCTCTGAGCCTCAGCTATTTTGTCTGTAAAGAAGGAAGCTAACTGATAGAATAGCTGATATGATTAAATGAGATAAAATGCTTAGAATTGTGCCTAGCACTTAATGGTCCATTCACTTCTTATTTGCAACCTACATTCCCAACACTTGCTCCCTTTTTCCCCTATCCCCCCTCTCTTCCTACTACTATTACTACCAATCCTTCTGTATTCTTTTCTTTCCCATGAAATAAGGCCACCTTTGCAACATTTCTTGGCATCTGCTTCCCAGAGCATTTTTTTTCCTTACACAGTTTGCTGGAATATTTTATTTGTGGCTGGCTCTGACTTTATGTTAATTGTGCTTTTTGTTTTCCTGCAAAAATGCAGTGCCTTACTATTGCTGTATTTAGAATTGTAAATTTCAAAATCTATAAATAAAAAGTTAAAATAAATAATTTTACAGGAAGTTAGTCCTGATTATAAATGCAGACTAATGACTTTTTTCCCCAGCAAAAGAATAAAAAGAAATGATTTGAAAATAGCCCAAAATCTGTTGCTTGTAAATAGTATTATATAGTATTGCTTTTTTTATTGGTTCAAAATTAGGTATTATTAATTATTGAGTAAGACGCCAATGGATTAGTTTGTGTAAGTTTTAGGTTTGTGTATAAAAATCCTTTAAAACTGCATTAATTTCGTTAACCATGTTTCTACATCCAAATTTTTTTATATTGTTATTTTTCCAATACTACAAACTCATAATACCCTTTCGGCGGGCATTTTCTCATCAGAAAATCAGAGCCAATAAACTGAGCGTGACTACTGTGTTCTAGGCACAATGCTCAGCGTATCTCCAAGAGGCAACTGTTCACAACAGATTTGAAGTAAAGTTAGGTAACCTGTCCCGGTGCTAGATGTGATCATAGATATTATCACATTTAGTTGATGTAATCCTCACAAACAACATAAAATTAAGAGTTATTAAGAGTTATTAATGAAGAGTTATTCTTAATTTCAACATTTGTATAGATGAGAAAAAGTATATTCAGAAAGACATATTGACTTGCTCAGTATCAGAAAGAGAGAGTATCTGGCAGAATCTGACAGACACAGTACCAAAACCACACCCCCACACCCACATCAACTTTCCAATCTGCCCTAGATTTTAAACCAAAATGAAATATAATATTAAAACCATGTATTTTTAATATAAAGCCTATATTCCTCACTAAAAATGAATAAAAATGACAAATATTTTCTTCCACCCACTATCAATGGTTACTTTAGACACAATACAAAAAGCAAAAGATTAAATGAGACTTTAAGCAATTTTAGTTTCCTATGAACATTCTGTAATACTTAAGTGTGGGAAAAAATTAACCTTCCCTTATGACCCCACCCAAGTGCGCATATCTACTTCAAAGAGTTTAAAGTAGACTAACCAAATCTACTTTCTAAATGAGATTCATTACCTTTTACAAATGACTTTGAAAAGAAGCACTGACTAGGAAAAACATAATATGCCATGATGGGGAGAAGAGGAATCAATTATTAAACCAGTAACAACATGACATTTTAAAGTATACCTTCATGTCAAAAGAGTTCAAGAGGTCTATAAAAACAAAGGATTGCAACAACATAAAATTAGCAGTTTTTTAACAAAGCAGAATCTAATAATTTCAGTATGCATATTCCAGTAAATATATTCATATGCATTACTCCAAAAAGCAAGTTTTAAGCTGGCAAATGACACACACTGGCCATACCATTAAATTCTCCTTATGAATCCACCAAACTGTGGAAAGAGCCAAGGTACCCATCAAGAGATGAATGGATAAAGAAGATGTGGTACATATATACAATGGAATACTACACCTCCATCAGAAAGGATGAATATCCAACTTTTGTAGCAACATGGACTGGATTGGAAGAGATTATGCTGAGTGAAATAAGCCAAGTAGAAAACATCAAGTATCACATGGTTTTACTTACTTGCAGTGCATAAGGGGTAATATAGAAGACAGGAGGAGAAGGAAAGTAAACGGGAAATAGGGTAATTCAGGGAGAGAAACGAAACAAGAGAGACTCTGGACACAGAAACAAACTGAGGGACTTGGGGGGAGGGATGGGACAGCCTGGTGGTGGGTACTGAGGGCACCTATTGCATGGAGCACTGGGTGTGGGGCATGGGCAATGAATATTGGAACACTGAAAAAAAATTTAAATTTTAATTTTAAAAAAAATTATATCCCATAAACAGGAGAATTCTTCATTCACTCTCCCTACTCCCTAAATTCAACCTCTCCAGGCAAAAAAACACAATCATAAACTCTCCAAGGAACTTTCTGGGGGCTGTGTGCCTTCCCATTACCAGAATCCACACTGCTGCTGAAACACAAAGAAACAAACCCAGGTATGGAAATGTTCAGAGTATCAGGTAATTATCAAATATGAAATTTAAGATGCCTTAATAGCAAGCACAGATTTGTAGAAAAGAGTTAATATTTTTTGAGAATTGACATTTAATGGCCTAAAATTGCATTATTGTAGACACATGAATTTTATATTTAATAAGAAAATCTACCTTACATGGTCTTCAGTATTCATTCATTCATTCATTCATTCAATATATATTTATAACTAGGCACTATTCTAGATGGAAAAAAACTTTTTTAAAAGTAACAGAGTCCCTGACATCACTAAGTTTAGTTGGTAGTGATATCTGCAACAGTAGGCATAAACCTTTTCTGTTAAGTGTAACTAATGGTTTTCCATATATAGATGGTGGCATTATAAATTTTTATTTAGAAAAGCTATTAGGTAGTTCTAATGTCAAATGGATGACAGGTTACTTGCTATGTTTTTAGTAAAATAAACAGAAAGTTCATCCCATGGTCCACTTCCTCCCATAGATTTCTTCCTTCATAGCTGAAACTATCTAAAGTATAGTTTGCATAAAAAAGAACAACTTATAAAAAAGGACTTTTTAGAACACTGTAAACTTTTATTTTACATCTTGGAAACACAGTCACTATTTTTTTTTAAATCATGATAAACACATCCCCATAGATACCTATTCACTTTTTAAAAAGACTTATTTGAGAGAAATCAAGAAAGAAAGAGAGAGAGAGAGAGAGCAGCAGACTTCCTCTGCGCAGGGAGCCTGATGCAGGGCTCAACCCTGGGACTCCAGGATCATGACCAGAGCTACAGGCAGATGCTTAACAGACTGAGCCACCCAGGCGCCCCCATTTGTTCACTTTTGATATCACTTTTGGATATCACACATTTCTAATCTTCAAATTCTCCCCATATACTAGTCCACTGACCATAACAGAGGTCAATTAACATCTCCATGTAATTTATACAACCTAAGTATCTCTACAATTGTTATTAAAAGATCATTACAGGAAATGAGATGACAAATGATTGTCAGCAACACAGTACTGAGCACAATTTGTTACAATAGGAGTCCATTCTGGTTTTTCATCCAAGATACTTATTTTTAAAACCAAAGACACTTACTTCACGGCACACCTGGCTGGCTCAGTCGGTAGAACATGTGACTCTTCTCTCAGGGTCCTGAGTTTAAGCTCCACCATGGGCATAGAGCTCACCTCAAAACAAAACAAAACATACTTCATTTATAATAGGGGAGAACCTTTACAGCGTCACAGGATATACTGAGATCACTACAGCAGATTTCCAGAAGAGAATGGGCTTTTAAATGTGATTATACTTTGAAATAATTTTATGCTTACAGAAAAGTTATAAAAATAGCAGAGTTCCCACATACTATTTTCCCCGAATGTTAACATCATATGTAACCACCGTACAGTTATTAAAACATAAAATTAACATTGGTTCTATACTAACTAAATTACAAGTTTTTCAGCTCTCCACTAATGTTCTTTTCTTTCTTCTACCTCCCACTCCCCCCAACTTTTTTCTATTCCAGGATCCTATGCAGGATCCCACAGTGTCTTTAGCTGTCATGTCTCTATAGTCTTCTCCAATACCTTGTCTTTCATGACCATGATACTTTAGAAAAGTACTGATTATTTTGTAAAACATCCCTCAATGTGAGTTTGTCTAATTTTTTTAAGATTTTATTTATTTGACAGAGAGAAACACAGCTAGAGAGGGAACACAAGGGGGGGGAGTGAGAGAGGGAGAAGCAGGCTTCCCGCCGAGCAGGAAGCCCGATGCAGGGCTCCATCCCGGGTCTCCAGGACCATGACCTGAGCCAAAGGCAGTCGCTTAACCAACTGAGCCACCCAGGCGCCCCAATCTACTGTTTTTCTCTGATCAGACTGAGGTTATATACATTTTTGGCAATAAGATCATGTAAGTGATGCTGTGCCCCCTTCTTATCAGATGTTAGCATGTCTTCTTATTGGTGATACCTGCCTAGATCATTTGCCCACTTTCTCCACTGCAGAGTTACTATTTTCCCTTTGTAATTACTAAACATCTTACAGAAATACTTTTAGATTATACAAATACTTCTTCTCAACTTTTCACCCTGTTTTTGTTTTGGGGGGGGGCATTCATTGATAGATCTTTTTTTCTTAATTTATTTTTAGATTTTATTTATATATTTGTCAGAGAGAGAAAGACAACACAAGGATGGGGAATGGCTGGCAGAAGGAGAAGCAGGCTCCCCACTGAGCAGGGAGCTGGATGCGGGACTCGATCCCAGGACCCTGGGATCACAACCTGAGCTGAAGGCAGACATTTAACCAACTGAGCCACCCAGGCATCCCTCATTGATAGATCTTGCCAACAATAACTACTATAATGGTGACTGCTTCACAGTGCTCTGCTATTTCCTTCAGTCCTTCTACATTTAATTGTAATTCAGAAGAATAGTGTTTTTTTTTCCTTAAAATGATTGATTGATTGATTGACTGATTTATCAGAGAGAGAGAGAGAGAGAGCAGAGGGAGAGGGAAAAGCAGACTCCCCACTAAGCAGGCAGATGGATGCAGGGCTCAATCCCAGAACCTCACGTTCATGACCCAAGCTGAGGGCAGACACTCAGCGGACTGAACCACCCAGGCACCCCAGAAGAATAGTTTTTTAAACTACATCAAATACGAAAGTCTCAATAAATTATCAAAAACCAAGACCAAAAAAAAGACAAAACCCAATAAATATAATGGACAACAATATTTCACCTTGAGCTATAATGACCTTAACTCCCCAAATTAGATGTCTAGCAGTTCCTTTTTGAAGGATCTGTGTTTAAGTTGTTAATGACATCTGTCAGCAGCTGTAGTGTTTTGTTTTATATAATTGTAGCCTCATTTTTTTTACTGCAAGTAATGCATCATGATGCATATTTAAGGTTTTCCAAATAAATAGTCTTGAGCAATCTATTTTAAAGTAGCTAATACCACAGCACATTTGAAGCTAAGGGGTAAGCATTCATTGGGAACCAAAACAATGACGACAGCAAATATTCTGCCCCTGCAAATCTAATCTCATTCCTCAAGTTGAAACTCCCCACATGAACATAAAATTATACTGGTAAGAAGGGATTTCTTAGAATGGTGAATTTCAAAGTACTGCTTTTCAAGACTCTACTATTCCTATGACAGCATTAGGATCTGCAAACATGAAATATAACCTTATTCACTTATTCTTTCACAAAAAGAAAACCTGTCAATCTAATGCTAAAATGCCTGAAACTTATTTCTAAACATTTCTCAAGAATGCCTTATTTATCAAAACTTTATTCTTCTTGTTTGTTCATTAAATACTACAGTCTTATATTGAGGTCAAAAAGTGTCAACCAATTACTGTGTAAATGAAGTACTTTTTAAATCTAAAGCTACCCAGCATACATTGAATTATTTTAATAGGCAATTGAATACACTACTGTGTACTCCCAAGTATATTCAACCATTATAAACTTATCTGTTTAAATCAAATTCTTCAAACTAAAGCCCCAGTAAACTAACAACAGTGTCTGACACACAGCAAATACTCTAAATATTTTTTAGCAAATAAGTCAGTGATGAACAATACATATACAATGGTCCATAATTCCTTCTGATCTACATCCACTGCAGGCTCAGAGTTCAAGCATACCTCTTCTTCTGCATACTCAGAAATCCATACATTTTAGTTATTTCTTAAGAAAGATGTTAAAATGACTTAGAATATAATCTAAATGACAAAGAAATAAAATTCTTGAAGTTTATCACCCCAAAACTATAATACATTTGTAAAGGATATCAAGCCATTTTTTAAAGTGATTTATTTTCATAATGGATATCTAGGTGATAAAAATAGATGAGAAAATAGGAAATCCCACTCGTATTTCTAATCTTACAAATTACTGACATGATGAGTCCTGGAAACCATTGCAGGATCAATAGTTGTAGGATTTATGTTGACTTCATTTCTGGTTGCAAATCTTATTTATAAATAAATAAATAAATAAAAATAAAACAAAAACAGAAGAACACCTTGGTCTAAAGCATGGCCATGATCAAGATTTTATTTAAAAGTCTCTTAACTAGGGCGCCTGGATGGCACAGAGGGTTAAGCCTCTGCCTTAGGTTTAGGTCATGATCTCAGGATCCTGGGATTGAGTCCCACATCTGGCTCTCTGCTCAGCGGGGAGCCTGCTTCCCCTTCTTTCTCTGCCTGCCTCTCTGCCTATTTGTGATCTCTCTCTCTCTGTCAAATAAATAAATAAAATCTTTAAAAACTAAATAAATAAAAGTAAAAGTCTCTTAACTATTACTAAGAGTACTGGGTAAATCATGGTGGTCATTTTCTGACAGTTGTATACTGAACTTACAATATACCTAAATTTGTTATTTCCATACTATTTCAAAATAAAAATTACTTTAATATAGAATATTGCTAGCTTGGTATTACTAGAAATGTATTTTATAGACTAGAATGGAGAGAGGAAATTGGTTACCATTGGTGAATCTAGGCTTCAGAAAGGGAAGCACAGGAAACTACTTCTTATTTTCTCAGATCCCAAAGGACCAGGGGATAATTCTAACCAGCAGGGGGAGATAATGAGGATAGTAAGACAAAGAACAGGCTACAGGAAGAAAAGCAGTTATAATTATAGCTGGGAACACGGAATTTGTTAAAGGAAGTCTACTGTATAATTATATTTGAAAATTTAGCAAAATGCCCAGAGGCTGACTCGCAGCTGTCAGGAACTGGTAACTCTACTTCTGTTCATGCAGCGACCACTTCGGATAGTAAATCCACTATCCAGACATTACTAGAACTGACATTTGGAGTAAAGGGAAAGATACCCTCATGAGACACTTTTTTTCTATAATGGATGAAGGCATCCACTTCAACAAAGTAACTTTTTCTCTTTAGCTTACCTCTCCTCCATTTTCTCTTCCTCAGAGAACTCAAACGTCTCATAACACATCCAGATACAAATCTCTTCCCTGAATTCTGACTAGATCCTGAACCAATCTATGTCATACAATTCCGAATTCAGCAGGCTTACATCAAAATTCATTTCCCTCCATTCTCACTTTGCCTTGAAACTATCTTCCAGTGGTACCAGCATTCACTCAATTAAGCAAGAAAACTCAAGATTTACCTTTGCTCTTTCTCTTTCCTGATCTCCTACCCTATATTAATTCAATTCATCAAATCCTATTAACTTTTCAGTGAAATTCTATCATTCATCAATGAAAGATATGTTTAAGTCCAAAGCCCCACAGCACAGAATGTGACCCTACTTGGAAATAGGGTGTTTACAGAAGTAATCAAGTTAAAATGAGGTGATTAAGGTAGGTCCTAATTCAATACAACTACTGTCTTTATTAAAAAAAAAGGGGGGGGGGCGCCTGGGTGGCTCAGTTGGTTAAGCTACTGCCTTCGGCTCAGATCATGATCCTGGACACCCGGGATTGAGCCCCGCATCGGGCTGCCTGCTCGCTGGGCTGCCTGCTCGCTGGGAAGCCTGCTTCTCCCTCTCTCACTCCGCCTGCTTGTGCTCCCTCTCTCACTGTGTTTCTCTCTATCAAAAAATAAATAAAATCTTTTAAAAAGGGGAGGGGGAGATGTTGGGCTCCTGGGTAGCTCAGTCCTTAAGCGACTGCCTTTGGCTCAGGTCACGATCCCAGCATCCTGAGATCCATAGCCTCATAACAGGCTCCCTGCTCAGCTCCCCCAAGCCTGTGCTCCCTTTCTTGCTGTGTCTCTCTCTGTCATAAATACATACATACATACAGATGTGGATATAGAGACAGATACTCACAGAGGGAAGATTCTCTGAAGACACACAGGGGAAACACGAGCATCTAATGGGAGTAATACATCCGTAAGCCACAGAGCACCAAGGACTGCTTGGCAAACACCAGAAGCCAAAAGAAGCAAGAAAGAATTCTCCCCCTTAAAGCAATCAGAGAACACTGCCAACATCTTGAGCTTGGACTTCTAGCTAGAACTGAGACAATGAATTTCTACTATTTAAGTCACCTGTTTTTGAGACTGTTACTGCAGCCCTGGGAAAGTTACTCAACATCCTGAAAGCAATTTGAACTCAGTTATCTAAACCCTGTACCACCAACCTGTGCCTAATCTCTGAATAGCATCCCACACATGTAGTTGGCCATGGCATTCATTTTGTGCCATTCCTGCTCAACATCCACTCAATCACTGAGGCCTGCTTCCTAAATACTATATATCTCTTTAATTTGTCCATTTTTCCAACTTTAGGTTACTAGACTAGTTCAGATCCTCATCATCAAGCCCCTAAACTACTATCCACCAAATGGTCAACACGCTCACAGTCTTGGCCCTAATTCATTCGTCTTCAGCAACAAGACTTTCTGAATGCTAATCTGATCACCTTTCAGTTCATCATTATGAAATACAAAGAGTGGTATCCATGATATTGCAGGACAAAGAATCTGAGTCTAATGTCTTTAGCCTGACTGACAAAATTACATGCAATGGCCTTTGCGACTAAAGAGTAAGAAACCATTTACCATGTCCACCTCAAATCCACAGGGAAGTACTTGCAGTTCCCCAAACACACCAACGCTTTTCCCATCTTTCTAGAATTCTCTTCCCTTTATTTAACCATTGATTCATTTACTCAACAAAGCATAGTTCTTTATTTTTTTTTAAAGATTTTATTTATTTGACAGAGAGAAACACGGCTAGAGAGGGAACACAAGCAAGGGGAGTGAGAGAGGGAGAAGCAGGCTTCCTGCTGAGCAAGGAGCCCGATGCGGGACTCAATCCAGGGACTCCAGGAACACGACCTGAGCTGAAGGCAGAGGCTTAAAAATTGAGCCACCCAGGCGCCCACTAAGAGCTAGATATTCCACAGAAAATAAAGCAAAGTTCCTGCCCTTTGCTTTATTTTCTGTGGAATCTACATTCTAAAGAGGGTGGTAAATGGATCATAAACAAAGGTAAGTAAGTAAATATACTCTACCTCAGGTGTATGAAGTGTTTAGAAAAGTAAAGCAAGGTACAGGGAATAAGAGAGGTTGGGAGTAGAGAAAGGAGGAAGGTTATGATTGTAGATCATGTGCTCAGAGAACCTGACAAGGTGATATATTTAAGAAAAGATCTGGAGAAAGTGAAGAAATTAGCTCTACCGATCCCTAAAGGGTTTCCAAATAAAAGGAAGAGCAACAAGACCCTGATGTGGGGCAGACCGACAGTGTTTGAGGAACATCACTGAGGCCACTGTGACTACAGTAGGGGAAAGGAAGAGAATGAGTACAGATGAGGTTTTAGGAAGTCAAATGATACATGGCCTTGAAGCTCACTGTAAGATTTTAGAAATTAATGAGTAAACAGTGGAATTTTTGAGTAGCCTGACCTGGCATTCATTATAAAAGAATCACTTTCATTTTTTATAGAGAACAAAATTGTTGGGGAGGGAGTATAGTACAAAAACAAATCAGTTAGGCTAGTAGGAGTTCCAGGTGAGACACAGTGGTGGCTTGGAATGGAGTAGAGACGGTAGAAATGACTGGATTCTGGTAATTATGATGAACATATGCTTAAGGACATGCATATGATTAAATAATCTACCTTTTTAGTTTATCAGCTTAATTTCAGAAGTAATATTAAAAAGCTATAGTTTCAAATGGGTAAAAATGATTTTTACTTCTACTCATAAGGAAAAAAACACAAGGAAGGGAGAGGAGGAAAGAACATTCCACACAAGACAAATACATTTCCTTAAAGGAAAGAAAACAGAATGTCACACTTTTGAATTTAGTCCCATGACTCCAAAGCAGGGCTTTCATACAGTAGCTCTGTATTTATGAAAATACTCCCTTCTTTACACCTGGTTTAAAGTTGCTGAAGGAATTCTATTCCCTTTTTACAGAGGGATCATCTTTAATGCATGCTGCCCACTGATCTTAAATCTGAAGTCTTAGATGGTGGCTTAATGTGCAAAGCAATGAATGTGTTACAACAATGACTTTGGGTACAGCATCTCTTGATTATTTAAACTTTGTTATAGAAGGTAATCCCATCTTTTTACTAAATAAACAAGCATTCAGATTTTATACTTTGTTTACATATGAAAATTAATTTATTTTATTAGAGTATTCCCAATACCATCAGATCAATTCAATCGCTTGCTAACAAATAACCCGGCAATATTACTAGTATTAGGATCATTGCATTCAATTTTCCTTGGTAATAAAAATCAAGAGTTTTCTTATCCTTCCTTTTTCAAATATTAATTGAAGTTCCTATTCAATTATTCTTAAAAGTGAGTTCTCTGATTTGAATGGAAAAATATTTTTAGTCTTTTTATTGAAATATAATTGACATATATTTTATTACTTTCAGGTATAGAACATAATGATAAAATATTTGTATATATTACAAAAGGATTACCTCAACAAGCCTAGTTAATATCCATCACCATGTAGTTACTTTTTTTTATGATGAGAACTTTTAAGATCTACTCTCTTAGCAACTTTCAAATATACAATACAGTATTATTAACTACAGTTACCCTACTATACCTAAAGAATCTTTATCATTTTAACCCTCTTTACATCTCTAAAATTCAGGAATTTTCATTTAAAAATTGAACACTCAAAAAATTAGCACATTTCCAACTCAAAAAGAGTGAGTTTCCAAAAACAGAAAAGAGGATGTTTAAAATGTAAGTAGATGGCTTTACCATCAATAAGCATCTGAGAATACAGACACTCCCCAAGTCCTGCATGTGGAGCCCAATGTTTAACTGCCATCACCCAGCTGCCCAAATCTCAGCAATGGCTTGAGTGAGAGTTTCAAAAGAGACCACAAACCAGCAGACAATTAACTAACAGAGGATCTAGAAGTGACAGAGAGAAGAGGAAAAGAAAAAAAAAAAAAAAAAAAAAAAAAAAAAAAAAAAAAAAAAAAAAAACCCACAGAACTGCAAGTAAGAGAAGTATTAAGAAGTCAAATAATCTGTTCCCGTAGTCTACATACTAGAAATGGCATGACATTAGTCTGATAGATATATGCTACCATTTAGTCTTTGCAGGTATCTCTCTACTGTAAGTTATATCACCAGACCTTAAGTCTAGGTTCTCATAATAATGCTTGATTTTTGAGATTTATTAACAAAGCAAGAAGTTTATATGGCTTCATATTGTTTTTAAATACTATGTCCATTAATTTGCTCCTTTTCCATAAAAATTCCAAAATTATCCTCTTCACCACAAGGCTACAAGATTAGTGTCAATATGAAGATGTCTATTGTTAAATCAGGAGAATACCATGAGTTTTAGTCTAGAACTTTTTAAATGCCCAAGTAGGCTGAAAATACAAGAGTTAAAACTCTTACCAAAAGAGAACTTCAAGGCCCCTTGACTTTGCCTGAAAGTCTCAGTCTGCCAGAGCTTCTTATCACAAGGATAAAGAGAGATTTCCTGGGTCAACAGAGTTTCAGCATAAAAGACTGGTCTTTTGGGAACAAGATGACCTGAAGAACAAAGAGTTTATCTTAACCCAATGAAGAATCAACTCATACTCCTATTTGGTGGAAATATGTTTACAGACTACACACAAGGTTCTCACACTCAAGATTAAGGAAAACCAGACTAAAGAACAGCCTTTATTGATCTGATCTATTCTTAAATAATGGACTTTACTTCTCATTTGCCATTTTATTATAGATTTGTAGTACAATTATCAACCATCCTTCTTTTCATGGAAAAATAGAAAGCATTTTTAAAAAATCAATACTACATTTTGTTTATCTATCATGAGAAAATGAAAATGAATTACGAAAGGCTGAAAACTGCACTAAAAAATCTTAAATCTTTAATGAAAAAAATATTTTAAAGTATAACTTCCTCAAACTGTTCTTCAAGGTGTTTATTATAGATGTTTCCTTAAACTAGTAAGTTTCCTCCATGTTGTGAGATAAACTGCCCAAAATAAGGACAAATCAATACAATATCAACTGATAATACAAAGCATACAACAAACTCATGGACTCTAGCACAGTATCTTATCATTTTAAATGGGAAAAACAGATATATTCTGTCAACAATCAGATCCAGAAAAATACAGCATAATCAGAATGACAAATACCTACAGGTTTTAAAACAAAACTCACTCTGATGTAAAATCTATGAAGTATTTTTGCTCTGAACAAAATTAGACTTAATCAAAAGAAAAACAAAAAAATTCAAAATACCTGAACCAGAAAGTTTGTTGGAATTATCATATGCGCGGTAATTCAACAAATACATGTATAATGCACGTTCATAGCAACACTATACACAACAGCCCAAATGTCCATCAATGGATGAACAGATAAACACACTGGTATATACATACAATGAAATATTATTTAGCCATAAAAAACAAATGAAGCACTGATAAATGCTATAATGTGGACGAACACTGAAAACATTATGCTAAGTAAAGGAAGCCAGAAACAGAAACAAAAGAATACTTATTGAATGATTCCATTTATATGAACTGGAATAAGTAAATCCAAGGAGACAGATTTGGGTGGGAAAGGGATTGGGGATGGGGCAAATTGGGAGTAACTGATTAATGGGTACAGGTTTCCTTTTGGAGTAATCAAAACATTTGCGAACTACATATAGGTAATGGTTGCACAAACACTGATAATGTACCAAATGGTACTGAATTTTTTACTTGAAAATGGTTAACCTCATGTCATGTGAATTTAAAAATAATGAAGCAGCCATATTACTAATAGTAAGACTTCATGTACCACTGACAACATATACTTCTGTAGTTTCCTTCCCAATAATGCATACCCTCAATCTGACCATAAGAAAACATAGACAAGCCCAAATTGAGGGATATCCGATATCCTACAACATAACTGACCAGTACTCTTCACAAGTCTCAAGTTCATGAGAAACAAGAGTAAAGAAGTATTACACATTGACTAACAAGATGTGACAACTAAATTCAATGTGGATTCCAAGATTGGATCCTGAAACTGAAAAAGAAATTAGTGGAAAAACTGGTGAAACCTGCATAAATCAATAATTTAGCTAACAGTACCATACCAATGTTAATTTCTTAGTATTAGAAATTATGCTATGGTTATATAAGGTATTAACATTAAGGGAAGGTGGATAAAGAGTACTAGTTTTGTAACTCTACTACAAACCTAACATGTTTCAAAATAAAAAGTAAAAGGAAGGAAAAAAAAAAAAGGAAGAAAGAAAGGGAGGGAAGGAGAAAAGAAAGAGGCCCAGCAACCAACTTCACTGCATGAACACATATATTAGGAAAATATTATTAACTGACTGAGAAGTAGAGGGATTATTCTAATGGCAAAACTTAATTCACGAGATCTGCATCTACTTATGCACTCATTTTGGATGGAGGGAGTAAATTCTTCAGTTAAGTCATAATAATTAAATCTTAGAAACCAGGGTAAGTAAAAATAAACCAATACTGACATTTTCAACAGAAAAATTCAAAATTAAAGCACCTAAAGTCAAAAGGAAAAATTAAAACAAAACACTGTTGCAATTCCTATAGGTTACAAATACATTGTAGATTAAATACTGAAATGAGGAAAGCATGTTTATTGTAGCAGAATGATTAGAACAAATCAGTTTGATAATTTAATCACATTTAATTTTACTTTAAATTTGTTACCTCTTTAGACAAATCTCTTTCTCTTTTTAATCAACTTAAATCAGTTTGTGTCTGGACATAAGACCAGTAGTTGTCATACCATTATGTAGGAGGTATTAAAAATAATTCCCTTGAAAATGAATAGTGACCAAAAGGATCAATTTTTTAAATGAAAACATCAACATAAATTCTGTAAACATTTCCAATCATACTAATCGTATTTACCATCCCAGCAACCAAATAGTGTATATAGCTATATAACTAATAAAATCATCTTCAGTAAATCTAATTACCAAAAAGAGACATATTAAACAAGCACTCAAGATTTAAGAAACACACACTCCCATAGGTCTCAGAAGAAACAAACCCTTCTGACACCCTATATTCCCACAACGGTCTTTCCCTGGAAGAACATTCAACTTAAAGGTGGGGACACCTGGGTGGTATAGTCAGTTATGCAGCCGACTCTTGGTTTCACCTCAGGTCACGATCAAGTATCATGAGACTGAGCCCCAGGCAGGCTCCACACTCGGCCTACAGTATGCTTAAGGTTCCCTCTCCCTCTCTCATGCCACATTCTCTCTTGCTAATAAATAAATCTTTCAAATTAAAGGTAGCCATTTTCTCAGCTCTTATACCCTATCCTACTTGACTGAATCTGTCAGTCACAATCACTCTCTAAAAGAAACTGCCTTGAATCTAGCCTCTGTGATATGTCTACCTAGTTCTATACCACACCAGCAACATCAGACTGGACCTTTGGTGGGTATCTGCCTCAAGCGCATTAGTAAAGTAGCACCTTCACCACCTGGCTTAAAAAGATGGACTGCTTCAGATTCACTGTGCCTCTCAAACAAGTTGATCTAAAATTTTCAAAAGAAACATGCCTTCTGCCTTGGCTGCTACAGCAGGAAACTAACAATGTGAGCTACAATAATATGAAAACAGAAACCCCTGTTGGTACCCAGAGAGAAAGATGACATACAGAATAAATCTAAAGGTTTATTTTAGGGGCGCCTGGGTGGCTCAGTTGGTTAAGCGACTGCCTTCGGCTCAGGTCATGGTCCCGGAGACCCCGGATCGAGTCCCACATCGGACTCCCTGCTCGGCGGGAAGCCTGCTTCTCCCTCTCTCACTCCCCCTGCTTGTGTTCCCTCTCTGGCTGTGTTTCTCTCTGTCAAATAAATAAAATCTTTAAAAAAAAAATAAAGGTTTATTTTATTAGACTGCCTTAAAACCAAAACCACTTGCTATAGTCTTAAAACCAAGCCCTCTTCTCTGATATCCACGACAGCCCCCCACTCTTCTTCCTGCTGCACATGTATCTTTTAAACCTGAACTAATTTTAGACACACCCTGCAAACACAATACAAAGTAAAACAGAAATAAAGAGACCTAAACCCAGACCCTACTCTCCAGAGTTCATCCTAACACGTGTCAAATATTTTTTAAAATATGAGCATATTTTGCATGAATGTATTTTATATGCTTTCATACTTCTTTGCTGGAAAGGTGAACTGGATATTTCATTAACTATCAATCATACAGCTATCTACCTACAGAGATACACGCTGTAATAGACGGACAGTTCTGCTGCTGGAATAAGGTGCGCACTTGTCAGGGACAACAGGACAGGTGGCTCTCAAAAGATGTCATGAGAGGGTAGTCATTACCCTAAGGATTTAATAGGCTCCAGGTCTGGCCTTCAGCCACACTGGAGACAAAGTGGATTCTGACAGAATATTCAAGAATGGAATCATGACTCTACAATGACGGAGGAAAAAATATATTCTTGCTTTCTCTCCCTACTGGAAGGAAAGCATGTGGGCAGAACAGCAACCATCCTGTGATCACGAAGAAAACCAGTATGAAGACTAACCAAGAGAGACAGATAAACCAAGCTCGTACTTTTCTCATACAGTGTTTGAAGACCAAGCCCTAGAAACTCTATCTCTGGAATTTCAAGTATAGAAGAAAATAACTTCATTCTGGCATAAGGCAGATTACTTGGGGGCTTCTGTTATTCCAAGGTGAAAGTACCATAATTTTAAGTATTTTTAAATAGTCTCTCAAAAATAAGTACCTATATGAAAGCTACTTAAAACTAAGAAACTCTTCATATTTTATAAACAAATTACAATTTTAGAAGTATAATGTAAGCTTTCTTAAATCCATTAAGAGTTTAATCACAAAATATAAATGACCAGTTAATAGGCAAATAAATAATGGGTACAGGCTAGTTTTACTTGATTGCATAAAACTGTTTACAATACATTTCTCAATAAAGAAAAATTGAATTATAACCCAAGGGTGGCTTAATTTGTACAAATTTTGAATAATGTCAGATATATTTCCAAAACAGATGCTTAGAGACTCTACAAGGACACTCAGCTCAATCAGAAGCCAGATTAAAGTTCCATCTGGAGCCTAATGACTCCATGGTTCCATTACAATTACCCAAGTCACCAAAGTGAGCCTTAATGGTTGTACATCACAGAATCTCTCTTGTAGGTATATACGTTGCCCCCGAAACTAGAAAATCAGGTCATAAAAATAATTTTGTGTGCATATACAGACACACACACAAAGGTTCAGCAGATATCCAAATGCTGCTGTAATTTTTCAGTAGCACTGAACTTTTCAATATAATTTTCCACTGGTTATTCATCAGCAGTTTTCATTTTTAGACACAGATGCTGGGATAGTGTGTCATCACTTTTGCTCGGCATGGAAATAATAAGTAAACCTTTCAAATTAAAGGTAGACATTGTCTCAGGTGAACAAAGTTCACATTCCCCTTTTAATCATCCTCCAGAGTAACTCAGATACCTAGAATAATCTCTGTAGTGTTTCCTTTTCTCAGATGTTATCACAGGATTATCACATCAGAAAAAGTGAATGAGACCACTTTGACTCTCAATTTCTATGTCTAAAAGTTGTCACGGAGCCACAGAATTCCAGACTAGGAAGGTACTGGAAAGTACCAAAACTAGCATCTAGATCAATGCTACTCAAAGTATGGTCTGTGTACTACTGCCTGAACATGCTCTGTTTAAAACATTTTATAGCAATCTGACAGAGTAATGAGTTTGTATTTTATTTCTTCGGTTTGTTTTTTTTTTCCTCTGGTCTAAGCTAGGGACCCAAATTAGCAGGCTGAATTCCACCTGAAAATGTCTGTTGACCTAGCAAGTTTTATTTTAATTTGAAGCCTTTAAATAAGACCCAGCTCCTCTGATTTGAGAAGGTATGTGAGAGTCCAATTCACTAGATCAGTGTTTCACAAACTGAGTAATACCCCTTTGTGAGTAATGAAAATAGTTTAGTAACTTGCATGACGCAACTTTTTAATAGTCTGTCATTTCATGACATACAAAAAGGAGAAAGTATGTAGTATATGTGTATATACACACATAAATATATATCAGTTGAGTATGCATATATCCGTCCTAGTTATGATTTACACTTTACTTCTTACTGTGGTTCATGGGCAAAATAACTGAATGAACAGTACTGTACCAAACCAATATCTTCATTTTACAGATACAGAAGCTGAGACTCAAGGTCACAGTCAGCTGGCAGCAGTTCAGTGCTCCTTTCTTATATTCTCATTATAAGTTTGTGTGCACATCAATGTTTGGGTGCACATTAATGTCTGCAAAACCAATAAACAGAAAATACAGAATAGGGGTGCCTAGGTGGCTCAGCCGTTAAGTGTCTGCCTTCAGCTCAGGTCATGATCCCAGAGTCCTGGGATCCAGCCCCACATTGGGCTCCCTTCTCCGCAGGAAGCCTACTTCTCCCTCTCTCACTCCCCACTCCCTCTGCTTGTGTTCCCTCTCTAGCTGTGTTTATGTCAAATAAAAAAATCTTTAAAAAAAAACAAATACAGAATAAATGCCCCCAAACCAGCACTTAAAAATCCTAAACTGATTAAAAATTTATACTTAAAGGAAAATTTAAATACTAAAAATGAAATAATTTATGTAAAACAAGACATATTTGATTAAATAAAAAATGTAAATGACCCAAGAATAAACCAAAAAAAGAAAACCAACAAAGCAATACTTCAACTCAGTAGTTAAAAAAAAAACACATAATGAAATACAGAAAAAAAAATCAAAACAACATGCCAGAAAATGGTTAATTTGCTTATTATATAAATTTAGTACTTAAATCAATATGAGTAAAATACATCAATGACAGGCAAATATATTAAGGAGAAAATTATAAAATAAATACAAATGACCAATAACATGTAAAAAATACACTAAGATATACTTTTCACTTATAACCTTAGCAGAAATGTTTTCTTTTTAAGTAATAATACCTGCTATTGATAAAACAATAAAAGGGGGTGGCACCCGGGTGGCTCAGTTGGTTAAGCCACTGCCTTCGGCTCAGGTCATGATCCCGGAGACCCGGGATCGAGCCCCACATCGGGCTTCCTGCTCGGCGGGAGTCCTGCCTCTCCCTCTCTCACTCCCCCTGTTTGTGTTCCCTCTCTAGCTGTGTTTCTCTCTGTCAAATAAATAAAATATAAAAAAAAAAAAAAAGAAAAAGAAAATAAAAGGGATTCTCAAAAATCAGTGGTGGGAGAAAAACACATGAATTCTGACAAAAAGTATCAGAAGCCTTTAAAATATAATTACCTTTTTATTCAATAATTCCACTTTCCAGAATTTATCCTATAGAAATAATATATAAACATTATTAAATATATAAACATTATTAAAAGTACTTTAAATGCAATGTCATATATAATAGTGAAAAATTCTAATGACCCAAATAGTTGTCAATGGTTAAATAAATCATGGTAAATCCACACAACAGAATGTTATGCAACTATTAAAAGAGAGGATATAGATATAAAAGAGATGATTTATTTTTCCTGCCCATAATACACCCTTAAATGAGAAACAGTAATGGATGGACATCCCTTTTTTTTTTTTTAAGATTTTTTATTTATTTATTTGACAGGGAGAAACACAGCTAGAGAGGGAACACAAGCAGGGGGAGTGAGAGAGGGAGAAGCAGGCTTCCTGCCAAGCAGGGAGCCCGATGTGGGGCTCTTCCAGGGACTCTGGGATCATGACCTGAGCCGAAGGCAGACACTTAATGACTGAACCACCCAGAAGTCCTGTAACGTCCCATTTTTAGGAAAAAAAAAAATTTAAGCACAATCAATTCCTTCTTACTAATAAATAATGCAATATGTTTAGAATAAACTCACAAGTTACATTTTTACACAGAATTTTTCTAACATGACCATTTTCTTTAAACAATAAAAAAAAGCAATCGCCAAGGCTAAAGTAAGAAGACCACTCCAAACTGAAATTGTTACCAAAATAAGGAAATGAAAAAAGAAAGAAGGAATAGAGGGAGAATAGAAGGGAGGGAAGGATGAAAGGGAGGTAAAGAGGTAGGTAGACAGGCAGGAACCAGAACTAAATGTAGGAAAATTCCACTACACAGTTAAGCTATCTACAGTCACTGATCTCCTGAAATGACTCCAAACTTAGCAGTTACGTAAAGAAAGAAAAAGGAAAAAATAGCCCCTGAATATCCAACAATACTGTACAAAGTAGGCATTAGTCCCTCATTGCTACCCAATGTGCACACTTTGAAAGCCATGATTAATACAAGCCCTGTCTTTTTTCATCCAGGAACTGACCAGAAACAGCCAGGGGTTATTGGGCCCCTACATAAGTAGTGGGGGCATTAACAGCAGTCAGTGGAGCTCAACTGCAAGCATCAACAGAAATGGCTAGCTGCAGATCCTGCACCACAGAGGAACCTGCCACAAGGAAGATAAACATCTCTTCAGAGGGCAGGCGCTGGGGCACAGGGTCTTAATTCTACTCCTAAAAGGATCATTACGCTACCTTGCAGATATGCAGATCTGGCAGTATATAATCATATGCAGATATGCAGATCTACAGTATATAATCATCTGCTAAGTATTTAGCCCTGTGTTCTAGACATCTCTTTCTACACCTGTGTAGGATGCAGAAAAAAACAAATAGAAGATCTCAAATAATTTCACAGTTAGAATGTAAAACCTCAACTACCCTTAATATTCACATACTCAAAATAATTTTCCAATTTTACTTGAAAATTATTTTGAGCATGTGAGTATAATATAATATATGCAGTCCCTAATGGCTCAACAAAACCAAACACATTTCCCTTAACACTAGATGGAAGTCTTTCCCTCACTGAGATCTACTAACCAAACTGTCAAAGCATTAAGTATCTTCTTCATAAAAGAATAGCCTCTACAATGGGAAAGGGTTTACAAAGATGTCTGGAATAGTTCGGTCATACAACTTTCTCTCCTAACACCATCCATAATCTATACTATATGGCAAAACTGCAGGGGAGGTCAAATTTGAATCATGAAATACTTACTTCGGAAGGCAAGGCAAGCCATAGATGCCAAAATATACAGGTCTTAGGGGAGGGTGAGAGTTCTGGCAACCTAGAGGTTTATGAGTAATGGACTCAAGGACAGTCTTTCGATTGGGAGGGTTCCATTTGAGACAACAGTCTCAAAAACATATTATTGATGACTTCAAAATTTTTCCAGGAATAGCCCTGCATACCAACCCTCAAAAAAAGAAATGTCTATTGCTTTTTACCCCACTTTACATGTGCTGTGCCTCAGGCATCCATATACTGGACTAAATTTAAATACAAGTCAATGTGACATATTTGATAAATGGAAAATCTAATCACTACTTAAAACACTGCATGTGTGAAAGAAATCAATTCTAAATATTAACTGATCAACTCATCACAAACTTAAAATATAGTTAATCCATTAATTCACAAGTGTTATTATTCTTCAAAATATTTATTTCAACAAATATTCACTAATCAACAAAAAAATAAAACAAAAAACATTGGGCAGTATATCCTGATCTACAAATTACTCATGTGACACTAAGAAAATCGTGCACTGTGTCCTCTAAAATAAAACATGAAATGCTTTTTAAAGATATTACAAATACATAAAGATATGTATATGCACTCTTTTTACAAACAGGCTGAATACCACACACCATTTTTAACAGATAAAGTTAAATTTTACAAGAGAATTATTGATGCTGATAGTATTGGTACAAATTTTTCTTGCATCTTTTCAACTATGAGAAAGATTGAGAAAGACATAGAGACAGATTTTTGGATTTCTGCTTTCTTCTCATCTGAAATGATTTATAGTAAGACACCACTCCAAACAAAGCAAACACATGAAGAATAAAAAAAAAAAAAAGCATCACCAAGGCTAAAATAACAAGACCTTACCACTGTACCAGTTAGGGCTCTTGATTATTAACAACACACATTCTGCTTCAACTAAGTCAAAAAGGCATTTATTGGCTGAGTACTGGGTAGTTCAAAAACTGATGCAAGATTGGAGAAGGAGGAACTAAGGAAGGCAAATCACAAAGTCCTGTCCCCATAGCCTAGAACAAAGGCTGCAACATGTCACTGCATCAGTAACCAACGTTATAGGACAGGAAGGAGCCATCTCATCCACAGCTCTTAGATTTCATACCCCTGATCACTCTTGGTGCCTAGGTGCAGCTCTCAAGCTGCCAAAGGACCTCATCCTGCCAGCCTTTGGGCTTCTTTAGTTGAGAAAAGTGAGGAGTAGCCTTCTACCTAAACTAGAAAGGGAGTTAGGTAAGGCCCTGGGCAGCTGAAACCATATGCATTCTCTACTAAGATTAAGTTTTGAGAATAGACAGAACTGAAGTGCCTTTATTTTGACTCAGTGTCTTTCTCGAATCTACAGAAGTTCACAAATTCAAAGTTCATAAAAATTAATTCAAATCTCCTTAACATTATTAGATTTGCTTGTTACAATTTCTTGTCTATTTCCAAGGCAAAAATTTACTCTTTCTAAAGTGGTTCTAGCAACCAATACTAGACTGAGTAATTTAGATGAGGTCTAGCAAGTTTCTTAATACACTATAAGTATTGCCTCTTGCTTTATATTCTATCCGTCTGCTAATTTGGTTTCTTGCTTGCCTTTTTTGCTGCAGCTGTGCACCGGGTTAACTGTTTCAATGGTTTTCCTACAATAACCCACAAATTTTTTCCTGATCAGTGTGCTGTATGATTGGTTCTTTGTTCCTAAGATAATTATTTTACATTTGTCTACACTGAACTGCATTTGCCATCTGCTGGCCCAATCACCTAAACAATCCAAATCTTTTTGAATCTGATTGCATTGTTCCTCATTATTTCCTCTAGCTCCAATTTTAGGATCATCTGCAAACTCTGAGATCTTTTCTTTAAAGCTTGGACACATTTTATTTTAATATAGAGGGTTGGTTGTTTTTTTTTTTTTTAAGTGACCCTTTAGACACTCCAGCTGAAATCTTCCAACTTGAAAAGTTTCCATAAAGCTTATTCAAGGATACCTTCCAATAAATACTCAAAGTGCTGCTGGAAACAAAGCTAACTAGAACCCACTCTATTTCACCTCCTTTTATATTGCCATAATACTTTAAAAAGTATTACATCTTCTAAGTTCTTCTCTTCAAAGCATAAATATTTTTAAGGAATACAAACATTCTGTTTTCTAATGTACACATACGTGGTAAATTTTTTTGTAATGACTTTCCTAAAGGACACAGTGAAATTTTCAAACAACTTCTTACACATAAGGCATTTAATCTACTCGTTCAAATCTTATTTGAGCACACATTACTAGCGAGCATTAGGTACAATGCAGTCTCTTACGACCCTGGTCCAGTTATTTATGTGTCAAAACTTCAGTTTCTTACTGATAAGAAGATAACTTCTAAAGATCTAATCACCTCTAGAATTGTGAATTACCTTTTATCTAAAGAATACCATACCAGATCCACCACATCCAAATTTTTTGCTTCAAGTTTCCCATGCTCCATTTAATTACAAACCTTCCAATAAGTTAGTATTTCTTTTGCAGTCCTTTAATACTGCAATACTGTAAATACATACTTATTTAGCAAAACTCCTCCTTCAAATTAGATTTATTTGGCAAATTTGAACACAGTAAATCTTCATTAATTAATTATGGTTAGAAGACCAGGTATATCTTTAGATCTGGGAAGAATTATTAGCTCCATAAACTTTACTGATTTCTTAGTATAATCACATTTCCACAAAAGCCCTACTTGTACAGCCCATTAGAATTATGAAAATTGTGTATACATATATTATATATATTTGCTGCCATTTTGCTCTTTCAATTGGTGGATGCAGTAGACAAGTTAAAGATCTATTTTCATGTATTCATTCAACAGTAAGTAAATGTTATAAGAATATAAAGAAAAATGTAAGATAGCACTTATCCTCCAGGTGTTTGGGTTGAGATCACTATAAGGTATCATAATAGAAATACACTAATATGGAAGTTAGGACAAAGAATTTACTTCCAGGAACTGGCTGAGAGCTTTCTGAAGGGTATGCATTTGAATTCTGTTGAATATTATATAATGTCTTTTAAATACTAATCTACTAAACTATGAATAATATCACAGAAGAGACAAATATACAATGCTAGCCAGTCAAAGCAAAAAAGAAAAAAAAGCCTCAAAAAAAGGATGGAGTGTGCTAGTCATTTCTGGGTGATGGGATCATGTGTGCTTTTATTTTTTAATTTTTCTGAGTATATACTGTTCTTAAAATAAAGAGGACACAGTAAAATATTTTTCCATTACATTTTTAAAGCCATAATTTGAGAAGAATTGAACACTACTAAAAGAAATGCTCTAAGTCAAAAAATTCTAACTTAGAAAAATTAAGTAATAAGTATTTTATTTTTATATTAAATAATATGTAAAGAATCTGAAGGACAAACTAAAGATTTCATAATTAAGCTATTTTTCAAAGAACTAGTGATTTTGGATGGAACAGATGTCTTTCCTTATAAGTAGGCTTTAAAAACTCATTAAGAAAAATTTTGAAATCGTGAATTTGCAACTAACGGTAGGTTAGGTCTTTAATCCAGGCTTGTGGAAGAAACCTCTACTCTAACAACTAATAGTCTGAATTTTTTTCAATCACTGATGAAATGACATTGAGGTTTTCTCCAAGGATACTTATTTATATGTTAAGTAACATAAAAGCATTTAATAAAATCATAACAACCAACCACTGACTTTTGTTTCCCATACACTAAAAACAGTTTCCAGGGTAATATTCCATATAAATGAAGGACTCCAATTGTGTGAAATTCCATTACCTATAAATGTGATAAAGGCATTTCACTGAAAAACTACATGTACCTTAAATCTCCACATGATTCATACCATAGGAAAATAAATGATTATGAGTAGGGAAAGGAGGGAATAACAGGATTTGTTACCAAAGGCACAACACTGAGAAAGCTTCAATTAACATTTACAGATTTTAATACCTGATTTTCAGATTTTCAAGATTCTAATTTGATTTTTTTTCTTTGTTTTTATGTTCTGTGCTAGAGTGTACTTAAATTAGTAGCATCCCATGATAGTCTGCAACCTAAGTTCAACAAAACTCATCTGAGGTATATCATAAACTATACAAAATTAATAAAATAATTTGTCTCATCTAGCCTGTTAATCTCCCCAAAGTATGAAATTTTACTGATACTATCCCTATTAATACTCTTTTATAGACTCTTACTACTTTTCAATTGTATAAAGTTAGAAGACAAACTTATGGTTAAAACAAATTCTACCAAAAGTAATATGCAAAGGTCACAAAGACATTCACATCCAGTAAGCAAACAATTCAACCTGAATTAATTACCAGTATTTAAAAATCTGAACATTTCGCATAAAAAGAACTGGCTTCTTTTTTATTAGTATTATTTATTTATTTTTAAGTAGGCTCCATGCCCAGCATGAAGCCCAAAATGGGGCTTGATCTCAAACCCTGAGTCAAGACCTGGGCTGAGTTCAACAGTCAGACACTTAACTGACTGAGATACTCATGAGCCCCAAAAGATCTAGATTTTTAACCTCTCTAAAAAAAACAAAAACCAAAAAACACCCCACTAGATCTAGCGACTAAGAGCCCACTTCTGGAAAAGCTCTTCAGTTGCCTGGGTTCCCACTAGCCACTTTCCTCCCCACTTTCTATTGCTTACCAAACAGACTATCAGCACTTGGGATTATAACCACTAAACAGCATACAGAGGCAGTCAGATCTTGATTCAAATCCCAGCTTCTCAACCTCTAAACTGCTTCTTAACCCAAGACAAGCAGTTTAATCTCTTTAAACTTCAATTTCTTCATCATAAGAATATAATAATGATTAATTATGAGGGTATAAAAGTAAAATAATACATATAATACCAAACAAATTTAAATGCTTGATAAATGATTTTTATTATTACATTATTTGGATTGAAACTCCAAACTACTAAGATTTATCATAAACACTTCCCTCCTCGTACATACACACTTCAAAGGAAAAAATCACTATGGCCTTATCACTCCATAAGTGTCCTCTGTAAAATAAGGATAAGAACGGTAAGTAAATACCTTATAGTACTGAAATGAGTTACTATATGTAAAATGCTTAGCACAGTACATGCACCTGTTAAACTCTAAGAAAGAATTAGCTGTAACAGTAGTAGTTGTTCCCAGAGAGCAGGTTCACATGAGCTTACTAAAAGTTTATGAGAAGAAATAAATTAGTTAGTAAAAATGTGACTGAATACAAGACACTTATCAAGATTATTTCTTTATATAAGAATCCTCTCAAATATCCCATATTTTTATATTAAACCTGAAAACCTCAATGAAAATGAGGTTATTCCGATGTATTAAACTTTTTTGTGCTCTGAGCACAAAATAATAAACAATTATTAAACTCTGATAGAAACAAAAGACCTAACCATAATTCCAAGCATGCACCTCATGTGATGTTCACAGTTTATTTCCAAAGAGATTTTAGAGAAACATTATTTTATTACTGTTAGAACCAGTCTAGGCTAAGCTTCCTTTCAAAGTTCTTTTATGCCTCCAAAGATCTTAGCAGCTGAGTTTAGAACCAATGCAAAGAGGGACCTCACTACCTTTTAGAGCTACTAGTTTCAAAGCTTCAGCCATTAAAAACAAAGAATGATGAAAAAAGGTCCAAACAGCAGCAGTGGTCCTCTATTAAATGGTGTGGTACCAAAAAGATGATTTGATCTTTAGTATACTAATCATTAGCAGACTAATCATTTAATTAGTCTGGGAATAATGAAGAAACTCAATCCTTCAAGTGTTTAATTTAACAAAAGATAAAGACAGTCTCCCCTTGCTAAAGCGGTATGTACATTCCACGTTCTCTGCCATGTCACACAAATTCTTTCATAGCAATCAAAACAATGAGAAAAGACAACAAAATTGACTTAAAAAGAGCAATTTCCTTTCCAGCCTAAATAAACTTTACACAAACTTGCCTCTGATAATCAACTAAACAAGCTGCACCACCAGCATCAAGGGAGGGTGCACAGATATCTAGCAGGTGCTGCAGTTTATCACAAAACCGTCTAAAATAATTGGAAGTGACAACCAGCACTACCACAAATGATTTATTAGTCTTTCACTCAGCTTTTCAGCTTCCTCAGGGCCAGAATAAATAATTTACCAACTCTGTATCTTCCAATCATTAATTCTTCCCTATGCATCCAAACTACATTTAACTCTGCTAGGTTCAATGGAATAAAACACATAATAGGAATATTTTTCCAAATATAGAAGTATCTGACCATATGCAAAGGCAAATTTGTCAATCAAGATGTGCAGTCCAGATGTAGAAGAACTTAAGAGCTCAAAGTCAGCAACTGCAAGTTCAGTTTGAGAAAATAAAATCAAGAGAAGTGGGAATGAAAGGAAAGCTCTCTCTCTCTCATAGATTAGGAAAGGTTCTAGTGACTCTGTGGACAGTAACCTAAGCACACAGCATCAAAGAGACTTTAAACCTCAAGCATTACCATCTCACAGCAGTCAATTCACATTCTGTCTTCCCTAAAACTCTCCCATAAGTTATTAAAAATTATACAGTCTTCCCTCAGAAAGTGGTAGAAACTTTAAAACAACATATAAGGTTTTTGTCATTTAAAAAAAACTAACTTAATAAAGGGCAAGACAAGGCACTTGCTTTAAAATTATTTTCCTATTTTGAATGGGTTTATGAGACAGTTACATACTCCTAGGAATTCAAAAGAGAAAATACATGCAAAAATCAAAGAAATACTCCAAAAAACTATGACAATTATGTCTATTAATTATGTAGAAAAAAACGCAGAGTGCCAAAAAAAAAAATCACATCCTAAATCCATTTTTGTTGTAAGCTAGTCTTGTGTCATTAAATCAGCATCTATGATTAAAACAGAGATCGTGTTTGGTACATAATGTATTGCACTGTTAGAGCAGCATCTGTTTATTATACAGCATAAACATTTTTCAGCTTTCTGAAACTACTGATACATAAGAAATGATGCAGACCTAGTAATTTATTCAATCTTTTTCATTTCAAGAAGAAATACTTTAAATGAAAAGGTTTAATAACATTAATATTCCAATATTTGGTGTTGTATGAGGCAGCTTCAAGCTGCTGGGCACACAGTCCAAGAATTTCATAAACTAACAGTTCACTCTTCAATGGTTAGAGTGCATCACAATCCAAATCTTTATTGTTTAATATATGTTTAAGTATACTTTTAAATACATGACATCTACCAAAATGTAAAATGCATTAAAACCTGACTAATGATAATTATAATATAAAATTGGGCTCAAATAATGTAATTTAGATAAAATTTTCAAATAATCTAAAAAAAAAGTCCATAATATTTACAAATAAGAGTTCATCATTTTCAGTATTTCACCGTAACTGGTACAGTTATATATCTGGGCACAAAATCATATTGTTCATATTAAGCAAAATCATGTCTTATTTATGCAGAGACCCAGTGCACCTGTTGCAATGGAAAAATAAATCCATGAACAACATACACCCCAGCCTCTTACAGGTTAAAATAAAACAAAAGTGGAAATTACAGCAAACGGCATCTTTTTCAAACAAACACAAAAAAAGCTATTTCATGCTTTTATATACAGAGAAGGGAAAGAACAGAAGAACATTTTCTAAAAAGAGCAGTGTAACAAGAGTGTAGGCAGGCTTCTTTGGAATTGGCTTTTAGCAGCTGAGGAACGAACTCCAGCAAGAAAGCATGAAGCAATGCCCAGCTCTAGTAGCACCAAACTGCCTGAGGGTGCTGCCTCATAGCAGAACCTGGACAGAATACTCTAAGAGCTGACAGCAACTTGTCCCATGTGCTGAAAACACTGAGCCCTGCAGAGTCACATGAGTATCTGTGGAAAAAGTCTGTGCAAAATATCCTGACCATCAAGTGTCCATCAAATGGGAAACAGATACACAAACTGTGGTACTGACATTGTTCTACCACGAAGTTTTGGAGAATAGTTAAAATTAACACACCAGATGTAAAAATAGAAGGAATAACTCAGAAACATTGTTGGGTTAAAAGAATTCTTAAAAAGCAAACTACATAAATATTCTAATTTAGTAAGAACAATGCTGATGAACACATAAATATACTAATAATCTAGAAACCTGGACAGGCAAGATATAAACCAATTTCAAGATGGAGGTAACCTCTGTGAAAAGAAGGATTTTAAAATGCTTTTAAAATATATATGCAGCAAATGTTAACATACTAATTCCACATGGTAAATATAAGGTTACCTGTTCTATTTATCCTCTGTACTTCTGTAAATATTTGGAATATTTAAGTATTTTAAATCTAAGCCATGATGTAAATAACTTTCTTCTGAAAAAAATTAAAAAGATTTTTCAAAATCCTTACCTGAAACATGAGGGTCTATCTGCCTTCTTAAAAAGCACTGATTTGCCTAGTCTCTATATCTTTTTTTTTTTTTTTGCCTAGTCCCTGTATCTTAAAAACTTTTAAATTCCCATTTAAGAAACTAAAAATTCCATCCTCTTTTCACAAATGATTTGACTTAGTAACATTTTCAAATCAAGTTCTCAATAGATTCTATGCTTCTATCTCAAAACTGAACTGAGGGATTTCCACCAGGTAGACTCCCTAAGTAAAGTTAAAATCAATCTTAGCAGGGGTTTTTAAATAACTGGTTCTATCATTTATTGTTAGAACAAACAAGCTTGATTGAGAACCTGACACCCATTCCTTGGCTCTAACTTCCATGGGGTAAATGTTCACTTCATTACTGAGTATGTTCTTTTTCATTTTCTTTGTTTATGTGAGATATTAAACTTCTACCTATTAGGTAGGTAGGTAGGTAAGTAGTTGGAAGGAAGGAAGGAAGGAAGGAAGGAAGGAAGGAAGGAAGGAAGGAAGGAAGGAAGGAAGGAGTTGATTGATTCCTAGTAAGCCTTTAGACTTATCTAATGAAACCTTACTCCAAAGAAGTCAGCACCACAATGACAAGCTTTTTATCTTATGTTAAGATTTTGTGCAGTCCAATTTAAGTTCAGCCTCATTGCTTTATAGGCCTTTCGAAATTTGACAGGTCATCTATAACTAAACAGAAACAAGATGCCTCTCATTTATAATCACATTTGTACACTAAAACAAAAGTTTAATACACATTTTGTCACCATGAAGAAAATATCAAAGTTACTGTTAATTTTCACAAAAACTGACAAATATTCTCTCAAAGTAGAAGCCATCTAATTTAAAGAATTACTTCTTGTTATCTTACACAGAAAATCATATTCAACTTATATTGATGTTTTCTATCTGAAGTATGTCATGCAATATTGTAATTTATCTCATAAATCCACTACAGTGTGATCAAATCCTATCAATTCTGATTGGCATAAATTTGAAACAATGAAGCAATCACATCTGTTAAGCAGTTCTAGCTTGCTAGACACCACTGTAAAGTTTACACAATAACATAATTACATTTTTTTCTCCATAAGACCTTTCTGCACTTAATTTGAGTTTTCATAACATGTTTTGTGTGTACTGGGTTCTGTAGCATCCACCATATAAAATGGAATACAAAACAAAAGAAAAGAAAAGGAGGGCTCCTGGGTGGCTTAGAGGTTAAAGCCTCTGCCTTCGGCTCAGGTTATAATCTCAGGGTCCTGGGATCGAGGCCTGCGTCCAGCTCTCCGCTCAGCGGGGAGCCTGTTTCCTCTGCTCTCTGCCTACTTGTGATCTCCCTCCCTGTCAAATAAATAAATAAAATCTTTAAAAAAAAAAAAAAGAAAAAAGAAAACGAGATGGGAGAAATTGTGGGAGATGGGTAGTAGAGACAGTGTTATGTGTGAAAATGGCACACTTGAGAAAAAATTTTCATGAAACTACAAATGAATTACAAGACAGAAAAAAATAGTGAGTTTGAATGAAAAAAACTCTAACTTTATCCTGAAATGATTGTTGAAAAAATATGAATACTGGATTTAAAAAAATATACATGGATGCAAAACAAGTAAGTCAAACCATGCTTTATGAAGCAAAAGATTTACTATAAAGCAAAAAAAAATCACCACCTACCATATTTGGCGTAATCCTAATTTCCGAGACTTAAATGAGTTTATAAAAACATTATTATAGTACATGAATATGATAACAGCATAACATATATCATATTATATAATAATAGTAATAGTATATATATATATATATATATATATATATATCCTAAAGAACATATATATATGAACAAATGGGTGAAAAATACAATATCCCAAGAATGATTCTATGTAATTTTAAGTACATTTCTAATTAGCTGACAAACTCATAGAGAATGAGTCCATAGGCCCTAAAGATACAGGGTCTATGGACTAAAATAAGAGATAAATATTAAATATTAAAAATGAATTAAGTAACTTCAACAAGTTCGTAATACTTACTGCTTTTGTATACAATATGCTGAGGCACCTGTGTGGCTCGATCTTTAAGCCTCTGCCTATAGCTCAGGTCATGATCCCAGGGTCCTGGGATCAAGCCCTACATCTGGCTCCCTGCTCAGCAGGAAGCCTGCTTCTCCCTCTCCCACTTGCCCTGTTTATGTTCCTTCTCTCACTGTCTCTCTCCCTCCCTCCCTCCCTCTCTCTCTCTCTCTCTCTGTCGAATAAATAAATAAAATCTTAAAAAAAAAATCCAATATGCCTAAGATATAATGTAAGACTATGTTAACATTCTAGTAAAGACAGCTCAATTACTCTAAATGTCATCTGGGTAACCATATAGAATTTTGAGACATTTCTCATCCTACTGAATTCTGTACCAACCACTCCTTATATGTATACATCTTAAGAAAGCATACCTTCTCAAAAGTGAGTACCTCTTCAACTTGTCTTCACAAACCAACCAGGGACTTCTATGTACTCAGTGCATATTTCCTGATTGACTTACTTTTTAAAGACTTATTTACTTATTTATTTATTTGAGATAAAGAGAGAGAACGTGTGCTCACATGTGGTTGGGGGAGGGGGACAGAGGGAGAAGAAGAAGACAAGCAGACTCCCCACTGAGCAGGGCTCAATCCCAGAACCCTGAGACCCTGACCTGAGCTGAAATCAAGAGCTTAACCAAATGAGCTACCGGAACCCCTGACTGATTTATTTTAACTTGTATGAAAACAGGAGTCATGAGTCAAACAGTTTAAATTAAAGCTTTATATCCTACCATTAAAGTTAAAATTAATAAAACAAAATTATGATCAAAGGAAACTATTCCAGAGAAAGATAACAGGTAATTCTGTTGGTGAACTCTGAATTCAAGAGAGTAAAAAGGTCTTTTAACAAAAGCAAGTGCTAATTCAGATCTTTTCCATTTTTCGATGGATATGGCAAGTTTTCACAGCACAAATATATCTTGCTTTCCTAGAATCTCTCATTTTATTATTTGCAATTATTAGAATGCTATGTTAACTATCTCTTTCCTATGATTTTGTAGTAATCCCGTTAATACACAACTCTTCACTAGTATTTTTAGTATCTTATAGCTTAATTCCTAATCAAATGCCTTAAAAAAGATGCTCCCTTACACAGAAACTCTCATGACTACTTTGTACTTTAGCCTCAATATAAAGCATTAATTTGATTACCACAGGGCACTAACAGTATTAATATTTTACTAGAAGCAAATCTCCATTTTTATTTTTTATCAAACATTAATAATCAAATAAGATTAAAATAAATAACTACAATTCTTATGACAAAACTGTACTATGGCTGGGCTGCCTATCATCTATCTCATTTCTTGTATTTTGCCCATGCTTTCACTCATTTAATAAATACTATTTTTGTATTGAAATATTGGTAAAAAATAGGGAAACTCCTGTTTTTATTGCAAATATAAGTAATAAGCTAATAATTACAACATGATACAATGAGTGCTCTACAAAGATTTGTAGAAGGTAAGGTGGTATCACTGAAAAATCAGAAAACTTTTCAGAGCTGCATCTTGCAGGACAAGTTAGCCAGGAAAACAGGTAAAGAGCAAACAGCACCTAAAAAGATTGATTCAAAAAGAGTAAGCAGATAAGCCAATTTCCTCTCCCTCCCAAACCCCAAAGAGATCTCAAATTTTTGCAAAATAGCATTATCAAGGGAAGTAACTCGTCAGAGAACTTATCATAAAAGACTGTGAGGGGGGGCTCCTGGGTGGCTCAGCTGGTTAAACATTCGACACTTGGGGCGCCTGGGTGGCTCACTTGGTTAAGCGACTGCCTTCGGCTCAGGTCATGATCCCGGAGACCTGGGATCGAGCCCCGCATCGGGCTCCCTGCTCGGCGGGAAGCCTGCTTCTCCCTCTCTCACTCCCCCTGTTTGTGTTCCCTCTCTGGCTGTGTTTCTCTCTGTCAAATAAATAAAATCTTAAAAAAAAAAACATTCGACACTTGATTTCCGCTCAGGTCATGATATGTGGAGATCCACCTTCAGCAGGAAGCCTGCTTGGGATTCTCTCTCTCCCTCTCCCTCTGCTCCCACCCCATAATCCATGCATGCTCTCTCTCTCTCTCTCAAATAAATAAATAAATCTTAAAAAAAAGAAAGAAAAGAAAAGAAAAGATAAGGAGAAGAAAAAAAAAAAAGATTGTGAAGAGAAGCAAACTATTCTGTCCACAGTCCAGTAACACTCAGGCTCACATATGCCACCTTTACTACCCTGGTGACAAATCTCCAAATAAGAGAACTAGAAAAAAACAAATGGGAGAATGAATTAATTCAAGATAACTTCCCCAAACTGAAAAACACTTACTTCCAGAATGAAAGGGTCCTCTCTGGTCCCAGTATAAACAATGAATAAAATCCATTCCAAGACACACCATCACAAAAATTCAGAAATAAAGATTCTAAAAGCTTTCGGAGTAATAAAAAAAAGGTCATGCACAACAGAAAAATAATGCAGTGAGAGGGAAAAAAGACCATGGAGTTCTTGGAAGCAACACTGAATGCCGTGAAACAAAGCCTTCAAAATTCTAAAAGAAAATTATGTACAACCTAAAAATCTATACCCAACCAAAGTATTAATCAAGTCTGAGAGTAAAATAAGGGCATTTTAACCCTTCCTAAAATGTATGTGCATATAGTAAGGAAGTGAAGCCAGAAAAAAAGACAATGAGTTGCAATCACAGATAAGGACCACAGCTAAGCTATCCAACCTCAGAGTGTATCAAACCCCTGACCTTCTAGATCACATCAGTACCTCATAGCATGAATGAAAATGGCAGTAGCAGCTAAAAAAAAAACAGTAACCACAGTAAACAATACTAGAGGAAGCAATTAGAAGCAAATACTCTTCTCCTAGGCAAAGATGCCTATGAGGCCGGAGGGAAACCCCATGACAATGGCTATTAGTCTTCAGATGAGTCTCTACATTAAACCAGTAAATGACTGCCAAACTGTTACACACTCATCTCTACAGTTATGTTCATATGCATTATAAACAGTGTCACTGTGAAGATAAACAAAACCATGTATCTAATACAAAAAATGCATGCATACACACACATTTTCACTCATAAAAGGGTTTAACTGGATTATTTTATAAGGTTTCATTTAAGAAACCATAGCAAAATGTAACAGTATAGTTTCTATGAAGTGAGAGAATGATTTCGACATATAAACAACAGTTCAAGATGGTTCTAAATGATAGTATCACTCATCAATTTCAGAATCCTCCCCAAACTGATTAATTAGCATTAGTAATTTTTTTAAAATTTTAAGTGAAAATCTGTGCCTACTCTACCTAGGTGTCTTATGGACAAAAGAAAATCTTTTTTCTACTCTATTACTACATATACTTCTAATGCAGCGAATTTTCATTTACAAAAATATCAAAGAAATCAAAGTCCTATATTCCTAATTAGAAGAGTGTTTTCTGCTGAGTATTTAATTCTACATGAATTGTTAGTTTTGATAGAAGCTCCAATTTAATCAAGAAGTATGCTTTAAGCACATGAGTTGGAAGAGCTATGAGGAATAAGCACATTTCTACAACAACGGTTCTCAATCCCACTAGATCCAATGCCCCTTTTGTTCTCTGTATTATTCTGAAATGAAGTTCAGAGATAATAAAATCTAACTGTACATAGAATGTTTTTTAAAGACCAATATTAATTCCCTAATCATAATATTAATGAAAAACAAAAGTAATTTATATCAAAATAATTAAATAAATGCTTAGGCATAGCTACTTAAGAAGGGAGAAAAAAGTCACACATCACCTATATATAAGTAAATTTAGATCTAAGAGACAAAATAAGTCATTCCCCATAAGAAGTACAAGAAGATAAAAAAAAGTACAGAACTGTAAAATAAAAATTACTGTTAAGTGATTACAGACAAAAATTCATTTAATGTGAAGATAAAGACAGAAAGAAGCTTAACTGAAACAAAGATTAAAATGCCAAGACTAAAAATTACATACTGCTCAAGTGGAAAAAATTATGAAATATGGTGTTAGCAAGTGACCTGGGTTTTATTTTTAAGTGCAGTGTCAAACAATTATCTACGCTAAGATATGGGACAGTGTGATTACAATATATCCCAGTAATACCACCATATTGTCATTAAGCCTCTAGTACTTAGTATACAATAGAGATAATATCTTCCTAAAATAGAAAACAGTAAATAGAGTGAGTAAATAAATGTACAAAAGTTACAGAGAAGTTATACAATAAACTTCTGCAATGGTATCAGAGTAATATTGAACACAAGGCAACATAAAAATAAATAATTTTGAAATATAATTTCAACAACATATTTATTATCATTACTCTAAAAATGCAATTTTAATATTTAGGTTTGCAATTATGAAATATCTTTAAACAATCCTTATTAACTAATAAAATTCAATGAGTTCCATTAATTTAAAATTCAGTTTGCTGTTACAAAAGTCTTAAATATCTTGTTACATATTTGCAATCAGTATTCTTGAGCCTCCAGTAAACTCTATTACTGAACTGAAAACTTTTCAACTAAATTTTTAGTTAGAAATGCTATATATAAATCAGGATGTGGAAAGAATGTGTCAAGTAAATTACACAGAATTCTGAGAGGATTCCTTTACTCTCCTAAAGCTTCCCCTCCACATATACTTCCCCTCAAGTATAAGATTCTTCATGTAACATCTTACAAAACATAGTCAGTATTTATTATACATGAAAATATTACTATTTTATCTTTGAAGAGAATTTAAGCAAGCAGATATTGAGAAGTTACGTGGTACTCGCGACAATCTTTTGTGGTCTGAGACTGCCCCATGCATTGTAGGATGCCTAGCATCCCTGAGCTACATACATTAAATGCCAAAAACACTCCCACAATATTGTGACAAACAAAAGCATAATCTCCAAAATTCCCCTTTCGAGGCAGCACTCTCTTATTTAGAAATCATTACTCTAGAAGTCTTATAGCAAAGAGCATAGTATAGTGGGAAAAAAAAAAACCAATAGAAAAAAAGTGTTTCAAAAACAAACACTTCACAATTACAAAAAAAAAAAAAATTTAACTTGCCAATTTTATCCTCTTCCAAACATCCTTTCTGAGGTCTATATTCTTTGATATTGTGTAAAGAGAATGACTTAAAGGTATTTGATAACCACTCTAGATCATATGCATATCCTCTTTATATAATTTTTAGTAGAAAGCTTTCTTATAATCTTTTTAATATTAGTCAAATTAAAGTCAAAAATAGAATATAATCAATAAGTTGTATATGTATAGGCATGCCAAGCTTACATAATTTCACTGGTGTGGATTTTACTTTGTTTTTGTTACTGCTATGTTGTTTGGTGTTCACTGTTTCACTGAGCAACATCAACACTAAGACACTGCATTTATAATATTCAGTATTATTAAAGACTCACATGTCAGTATTATTCAGTGCCCCAAGAAATCCTTCCCATATGAGTCCCCTCTTTTATTTTGCAAACACTAAATTTAATAAGGTTTTATTTAATTAGTCCAGGATTCAAATACACATTCATGCCAAATTTAGCAACCGCATGGGAGGTTAGGGAGAAAGGTATTTGAAACACTTCCACAGGAACAACCTTGGGTTGTTCTCTTAAAATATCAGTGCAGGGACCCACAGTTCTTCACATGCTATCCACAAAATGGACAAGGTGTGAAAGAAATTTGTGTTTAATGTGACCTTTGGCTGTACTTTCACTTGTCATAATTATAAAAGAGCCATTCTCAGAGCCAACATATAAGTTATGTTACTACTCTTACAACTATAGTAGTATTTTATGAAGTACTTTGCACTGTGACAAACTCAAGGCAGAATATAAGGAAGCTCTTCCTTTGTTACCAGGCATAATAGACCTTTCTGAACAAAGAGTGCTGCTATTTTATATATATGAATGAGTAAGAATTACTGCACAAGAATTTTTTTCTTTTTACTGTATAGTCAAACACAAATATGTCAGTGTGGTTACCTGGTTCAATTTAACAAATCATCTATGCTCCAGAGGCAAATAAACTAGAACTTTAATAATCTAATTACAACTTTAATAATGCAATGTCACCTTTTCTAGAGGTTCCTATTTTCCTATACAAAATGTCACCAAGGAAAAACATCTGTTTTTAAAATATACTTTGTAAAAATGTCAACATATCAATACACATGACATGTAATTGGATTTTTTGGGGTGGGGAAACAACATAAAATTATAAATTTGGAAGGTAGAACAAACAGAATTGGTTTTCAGTACATTAAATATGCCACCAATTAAAAGATTTATTACAAGGCAAAGTGAGCACAATCCTGTAATGTATGATATGAAGAGAAATTTTAGAATTCTCTACTATACTATGAGCAACTTTGCCCTCCCCAACAGTAATACCTCTCTTACTTTCCCCTTAGAAATAGACTCCGAAAGCTATGAAACATCAGACACACTTGATAAAAGTCATAGCCACAAACCACCTTGGTTGCCTAACAAAAACATAAATACTGGCAAAAGAAGTCAGTTTTATCAAAAAATCAAATATTTTTTAAGATATTGTAAGTGAATGAAGATTCTTCTTAAGTACATGTTATATAAGGGTATTAGGAATTACTCAATAGGCATGTGAGATATTATTATCACACTAGTAATAAGTGTGTCCTGAACTGGAAGATAAATTATATGGTCATCCTAGCTATTACAGCATTTCATATTACCTAAATCACAGACTTTGAGGATTTTATGATGTAACATTAATTATTTACTTGGAAATTCTAACTCAAAAACTTTGATCCATGCAGTATACCCTGTTGTTCATATAAATGCAGCTACCTACAGCACTCACACCACCATCACGCAAACTCTACTGCTAACTCCACCTCCTCTGTTTTCTGATGTCTTTTAAGTGCTTCAGACCCAGGATAATAAAGAATTGTCTTTGTCTTCAGGCAGCAAAGAGAACAGAAAGATCTTAGCCGCACACGAAATTCACATTTTTCCTTATGTCTGGAGGCTCTACAGCGTATTTTAAATAACTACATTTAAGTGTTTAAAATTACAATTGGCTATTTTCTCATCCTTTTTATATACGTGTTAAAATACTTAATTGTATATTAAATACTATATTCAGAGTTAATTTAATAGTACATTTGTGGCCATTTCTATAAAAACTCAGGCATCAGACTCTTAATCATTCTTTTAACAATATGTGTCTAACCCTACTGATATTATTTTTATAAGGAAGTCAGATTTGACCTAACAGAGCCCTGAAAATGGCCTTGGGCTTAAGAGTCCAAAGATCTGAATGTTGGACATCCACCAGGCAAACCAATCTCCCCAAGGCACAAACTCTTTTTATGTATTCTCATCCACTGGATGGGATTACAAGAAGAATCAAATTAGAATATTCAAGAAGCTCAAGTACTGCCTACTGTTTAGAAAAGATGACCAAGTATAACACAAAGTGACTATACTTGCCAAGTGAAACCTATCAAATAAAGAACTATATTCTCAAAAACAAAAAACCAGAACAAATCAAAACAAAACAAAAAAACACACCCAAAACTGGTTAATACCAACTACACATGCAAAATTGTGATGGGCTAAGAAAGACCTGCCTTCAGAGTCAGACTCAATGAAACCTAATTCCAGTGCCATCACTTACTGCCATATGTGCGGCAATGAGCAAGCCACTTAACATCTCCAAGTTTCCGTTTCCTCGTTCATAAAATGAACACAATAACTATTTACTTCACTGTGAAGAAAAACAGTCTATGTAAAACATAACTGTACCTGCACACAGTAAGTGCTCAATAAATGCTAGCTATTATTATGAAATTCTCCTTTGATGTCTGCTTCCAAAAACAAGTCCTAAAAAACTGTTTTGATGTCTGGAGAAAATTTTCCACATGTGTGCATATGTGTGTGCATGCACACATGTTTATCTTCCAATGAGACCGCGTGGATGACACAGCTAATACTCCACAAATACATATTAGTAGTGTGGCTGGGTATATTATTGGACAACTAACATAGTAAGATTTTATTCAGTATTGGAGAAGGCAGCTTTTTTCTTCAAAAGAAGTCCACACTGGTATACTAAAGCACATTTTAAAACAAAATTCTATATCTCACAGTATTTGTGGTTGTTCATCTCCAAAACAGAAGTCACAGATATGTATAATACACATTTTAAAATCCATGTATATAAATCAAATGAAACCACTTCCTTTAAGGCAAACATATGAAGACACCAAAGCAATATTCCAATTAAACATTCATATATTCAATATTCCAAAATAAGATGTGTGTGTGTGTGTGTGTGTGTGTGTGTATGCATAATTTACATTCCATAGTAAAATCTGTCTACAGAGGCCATTTTCACCATATTTCAACAGCATCCTCGGGTGCCTTTGGCTCAGTCAGTTAAGCAGCCAACTCTTGATTTCAGCTCAGGTCATGATTTGAGGGTCGTGAAATCGAGCCTCTCATCAGGCTCCATCTATGGGTATGAAGCCTGCTTAAGATTCTCTCTCCTTTTTCCTCTGCCCCTCTTACTACATCCTGTCCCCTGCTCCCATTCTCTCTCTCAAAACAAACAAACAAAAAAATTAAATCAATCAAGTTAAATTTAAAAATAGCATCCTAATTTAAACTGTACAATCTGTCTCTCTCTGAACTGTTAAAACTGTAACATACATAGTAATTCACTGCAAACAAACAGAAGACTAAGTCTTGCATGTGACATTCTTTTACCCAACTACTTAACCTATACATTAAACCCATTCAATGACAGAGCACTAATAACTGTACAACCTTATGAAATAAAATCAGACAAAAGAAATACCTTATTTGGTTAAAAATAGAAACTACATAAGAGAATAATGAGCTAAAGTCAGAGAAATTATACCTTCCATTTATAAAAGCCCTTGTCTATTTCAGTTCATTAAAATAAAACTTTGTATAAAACTTTCCATAAGGGATATGATATGATGATATTAAGTACGTCACTATGACTGATATAAAAATCTGTATCAACATCATGCTATTTGCCAAATACACATATAATGAGAATTTTAAAAAATAAAGGCTACATCAGTCAAATTTATATCTCAAGAATCCAAATCTAAGTTGGACTTCATTTCTCTGAACTTTCCTAAAAATATCACAGTAGTAAAATAGATTTGCCTCTAAAATAAATTAATAAAACTCTATTAGTTATTCTAAAACAAGTAAGAAATGCAAACCTGCCCTTTACAGATACAAAGATAATGTGGACTGAGGTTTATATGTTCAATCTCGGTTACGTACTATAGGCCATATCATTAATTTGTAAATGACTCTACACTGATGGTATGCACACAACACATAAACATTCTATCATCAGTAACCCTAAACAGGTAAATTAAGAACTAAACAAAGCACAACTGAAATTTCATCTCTTCCATAAACTACTAAGGATAAAAAAAAAAAAGAAAAAAATCCATGGGTACTGCAATGAATACATTTTTGCCTTAGAGCTAATACTGTAATTTTAAAGAACCGCAAAGAAAAAAATCAAAACTAGTCAGTAACAATGCAGGCTCTAAAAGCAATAAACTCAAAATTAAGTTATAAATAATTTAAAGCATGTCATGAAGTTGTATTAATAATTCATCAGATAAATAATTTACTAAATAATCAAATAAATAAATAATGAAATACATAAATAAATCAGCAAATAAATAATTCTGCAAAATAACCTAAACAATAAGTCACCCAAACAAATCACAAGCCTACAAAACTACAATGATTTTCTGGATTCTGATAGTTTTAAATAAGCAAATGTACATAAACTAGATCAATCGTTGTTAGAATCAGAAATATTTTTCAATGCTATTGGTAAAATCCTCATCTCAATACATAAGAACACATTTTCAATTTTTAAAGGACTGCATTGGATTAGTTCCTATAAATTATTAATATGATTATAATATATCCTGTTCTATATTTTACATATAATATCTTTGCCTAACATATTTCCCCTCAAACAACTGAATACTTAAAATATTCTTAACTTAAACTTCTTTTTCAAAGCAATACTTACAGGATAATGGTGCCACTGCCTTTCTGATAGTTTTCCTATCTTCACCAAGTCTTTGGAAATTTTCTGCAGAGATAGAAAAATAAGAATAATCTTAATTATTACAGATGAGATTTCATCACTAGTGAACAAGGTTTTATAATTGTACAAAGTAGCAATGGGAAGTGGACATTATTATTTGTAAACTATGTAAAGTTTTTAGTCTTTAGTGGACTAAGTACAAGCTAACAGAGGCTAGCTTCCTCTATTAGAACTGACACACAAGCTGTCACAATTGGCATGATTTCAGATATAAAGGCAAAAACTCTGAAGGACAAAATGATTGGCTGACATCTAATGCTATCCTCAATTTGAGAAGCTCAAAGTTGTTACTAGAATACATGAGATCACTTAACTGTTACAATTTGAATATAATAACAATCTAATTAGAGCACCACAGAGTCAAACACAACTGACCTCATAAATTGTTGAACCTTTAAAGTACGCATCTACCCACAGTATAGTACTCCTGAAATCCATAAATCGTAGATCCCAAACTATGATAGCCTTTCACAAGGAAATAAGAACTCTAAAATGGGATGGGTTTTTTTTTACACATTATGGATAAATTCAAATAATACACTACATTTAAAGAGAAGACTGTCTATGGTCCCCAAGTATAAGGGAAGATTCTAACTTTATCTACACAACTTCTGTGTAAAGGTTCCTTAACTATAGACCCCTTAATTCTGAACACTTTTTTACTTACTATTTGTTTGACACTAGTATTTTTTTTTTTAAGATTTTATTTATTTGACAGAGAGAAACACTAGCCAGAGAGGGAACACAAGCAGGGGGAGTGAGAGAGGGAGAAGCAGGCTTCCTGCCGAGCAGGGAGCCCGATGTGGGACTGGATCCCGGGTCTCCGGGATCATGACCTGAGCCAAAGGCAGTCGCCCAACCAACTGAGCCACCCAGGCGCCCCTAAAAGTTTAATTTTTTAAATGTGTATCCTTCACTCATTCCACTAAAGTTACAACTTTCTTAGAATACAAAAAAATGTTTTTTTCATTCATCAAAATTCTTCCAATAAAGTTACTAAGAATACATTAAAAGTCACATTTCTGAGCAATTCTAGCACACTTCTGTCAAAGTGACTAGCCAAGATATTTAATATTAAAAATTCATAGGGCTTGAAGGGATTATCCAGATACAATATACAATACTTGATGGTTTCTGGTTGGCTTTGCAAGTTGTTTTTGTTTTGGAATTTGGGGAGGGGTTAGTTTGTTTTTGCCTAAAAGCTACCAACTGTTTTCTAAAATAATAATTGTGATAATTATTAAAAGCACTTGAGAACAAAATTCAGCTATATGCTAACAAAAACATCCGGAAATTATGTATCATTTTACATACTTTCCTTTAAATATCAACTAATCTCTCTCCAATGTTAAAGTAGATTTTTGTTTGCAACATAGATCCAGAATGTACCATGACACAGTGCATGTTTCCTTATAGTTGACCTATTACATTACTACACAGAGTATTAAACAATGGTATCCTTTATCAAAGATCAGGTCATATCCTTCCCAAGCCAAAAAATGTTTAGTTATAATAATATAATGACTTAAACAAGAGGGGAAAAAAGGGGAGAGAATTCTCCCCATGTAAATGTCCAGAAATAGACAATCAAAAGCTGATGTGGCAGCTCCAAATATTGAGGACCGAAGTTCCTTCCATCTTTCAGCTCTACTACATACTGTTTCTACTCCAAGTTGCCTCAAATTCCACCATGACTATGGGCACTCTTACTAACAGATCCACATTGCAGGTAGCAGGAAAAGAAAGGGAAGGAGAAGGCCAACCCTGCTCCCTTCTAATTCTCTTGCGTTATTTCGGCCTACAGCTCATAAGCCAGAGCTTTGTCCTTTGGCCACACCTAACCACTTGGGAGGATAAGAAACGTAGTCTCCAACAGTGGTAATAATGCCCAGCTATAATACTGGGTTCTTCTTACTAAGGAAGACAGGTAAAATGAATTTTGTAGGACAAATTATAAGATACAGACGGCAGTGGAGGTTACAACTCTTCAAAGAAAATAGGAGATGCACTCAAAATTTCTCCTAAGGGTGGTTCACTGCAAATTATTGGTACCACATACGTGTATGTATGTGTAAAAGAAAACCTAAATGTTTAAGTAAATGTTTAAATAAATATAGGGATAATCTCAGAACAGAATGCTATGTAGTCACTAAATATCACACTTTAGAATTTTACTGATATGGAGAAGTGTTCATACTATTAAATGAAGAACAGGCTATAAAAACATTCATATAAAATAATCCCTATTTTATATGTAGATACACACCAACATATACATGTATGTATACACAGTATATATTTATACATACGCATAGGCACATCATATATCTATATTCAGAGAGAGACTGAGATCATGTAAAATTCAAGAAAATGAAACTAATCTAAATGATAAGAGCGGTTTAGGCTTTGGGAACTGTAACTAACTTTCATTTTCCCCACTTCTAATTTTTCTACAATGAATACATTCTATACTTATAATTTCTTTCTTTTTTAAGATTTTATTTATTTATTTGAGATAGAGAGCATGAGTGGAGGGCAGAAGGAGAGGAAGAAGCAGGCTCCCCACTGACAAGAGAACCGAACACAGGACTCAATCCCAGGGCCCTGGGACCCTGACATGAGTCAAAGGCAAATGCTTAAACCACTGAGCCATTCAGGTGCCCCACTTATGATTACTTTTCATGAAGATTTTGGCCTAGACAAGGAAAAGCATCTTATAAAAATAATTAGATTCAAGCTTAAATTTATATTTCTACTTAGAATTTGCTCATAATTTTTTTTAAAAAGTGGGGGTAAATCTATAACTGAGCTGTATCTCTCCAAATTGGGGCAAAATGTGTGGGTTTCTCTTTAGTTGGTATTAAGAAGCTAACCTCTCTGTGCCCAACTTGTTTTCAATTTACTAATATTCGCATATCAAATTTGTCAGCTTTATACAAGTCACTCCTAGCCAGATGCGACATCCATCATTCCTAACAATTTACCCTGACATATTGATTACTTTGTTCATATTACTCTCTAGAACTAATCATTCGTACTTCATGCTTCTACAAATCTTTCCACTTTCTGTATTTCTCAACTTTTTCCTACCCTATTGCACACTTTTCTGGTTACTTATATAATGGATACATCTAACAGAAACTACATCTTTCTGATATATTTACAATTATCTTGCACTGTCTTGAATTTTCCAGAGCTATTACTGGGTATATAGAGCTGGGTTTCCAGAGCTATTACTAAGTATACACACCAATGTTACATTGTTATTAACTCAACTGTCTTTAAGTCTCATAATTTGGAACACCTCCAAGTTCTCTACATTTTCTAGATTCGATTTCCTAAAGCCTTACTGCTATCATATAAAAAAACCACACTCACAAAAACAGGAAAAAGGCAAGGAACTGATATATTTAATACTACTAATATGTGTATTGAATGGACCAAAACAGCAAACAAATAAAAAAGTAAAATATACGGTCCCTGCACTCTAAAACTTGTTCAAATAACAAACACACATGCACACATCACACACACACACACACACACACACAGCAGGAAGGAAGGGAGACAGAGAAAGAAATTCACAACCAAATGTAAAAAGAGGCAAGTGACAGTAGGAGAAAGGAAATGGGAAGTACAGTAAATCGAGGAGGGAAATGAAACATAAGGGACTTTGGACTCAGAAACAAACTGAGGGTCTTGGAGGGGAGGGGTTGGGGGTATGGATGAGCCTGGTGGTGGGTACTGAGAGCACGTATTGCATGGGGCATAAACAATGAATCTTGGAACACTGAAAATAAATGGATAGATAGATAGACAGACAGACAGATAGATAGATAGATAGATAGATAGATAGATAGATAGATAGATAGATAGACAGACAGACAGGCAGGCAGGCAGGCAGGCAAGTGTACGATCAGGACAACATGTACTACCAAATACCCAAAAGGTAAAAGCCACAGGTATGGATAATCAGAGAAGGCTCTTCAATCAAAACCAAATCAATAGAAGGCTAGGACAGTGGTTTTCAACTATGGAAGACATCACCCCTAAAAAGGACCTTGGCAATGTCTGGAAACACTTTTGGTTATCACAAATGGAAGTCACTAGTTGCATTTAATGGGAAGAGGCCAGGGATGCTGTTAACATCCATAGTGCTCAGGAGAGCCCCCAAAGAAATGAATTATTCAGCCCAAAATGTCAACAGTGCTAGAAGAAGCAATTGGAGTCAAAGAAGAGACAGCATTTAAAAAGAATGGAATGACATGAGTAAAAGTATGATAACTACAATACACGATGTCTTCAATAAACCATAATATGGCTAGTGAAAGGAGAAAAAGAGATTAGAAAGCATAACTGGACGTAGACTGTGATGGGCCTACACAATAAGTCTGACAGGCCAAGGAGATAAAGAAACATGTCTATTGTAATAACAAAAATATAAGAAAGCTAAGGCACAAAACAGCAACATACTTGATAAGAAACAAAATTGTAGATAGATGGGGACACTGATTTCCAGCAGTATGGCAGACTAGACGCCTTGATACTATTAGACATTACTTTTGAAAGTTAGTGGAAAAATCTATTTCAATGAACTAACAAGAAAGTACAGTATTCACATAAGCTATAAACAAAAATAGAATAAGCAAAACCAGAAACCACCTTTTATCTTGAGAGTATGTGTTCCACTGCACAAAACGAAGTTTACATTCTGATGGCTGTACAGACTCAGAAGATAGACTCTAAAAGTCTATCAAAAGGAAACACCTATATAAAGCCGTTATGCCAAAGGGGATACCCTCAGGTTAGAGTACCACAAAGATCTCCCTGCTATTACCCCTTGCAGTCACACCCACCGCAGACCTCACCATCCACCATCCCTAACCCCTATTATGTATTCCAGCTCTATAATTTTGTTACTGCAAGAATGTTTTATCAATTCTCGTGACATAGTAACCACAAAGTGTAACCTTCAAAAAGGTTCTCAGACAACACACTACATGTATAATCCAATAAACCTCATATGACAATGTCATTAGAAGCACTCTTAAACTGTTAATATCTCCAAGCATCTGGGGCAAATTATTGGCAAAAGAAAATAACTTCAATCCAAGCTTCAAAGAATAGAGAACTTTCAAAAAATTCTACTCAAAAGAAGTCATAAAACATACAAAGATACTGGATACAATGAGTCAACACAAACAGAAGAACCAAAGACAGCAGGATTAGACTACAGATTCTTCAACTATTGAACAGATTACACAATAGAGATGTACCAATCACCAGAAAGTCTTAAAATATATATACAAGTTAAAATAAATGCTAAAGAAACCAAAAACTTAACTTTTTTTTTTTAAAGATTTTATTTATTTGACAGAGAGAAACACAGCCAGAGAGGAAACACAAGCAGGGGGAGTGAGAGAGGGAGAAGCAGGCTTCCCGCCGAGCAGGGAGCCCGATGTGGGGCTCAATCACGGGATCATGACCTGAGCCGAAGGCAGTCGCTTAACCAACTGAGCCACCCAGGCACCCCAAAACTTAAGTTTTAATTCGGGGTAAAAGTTAAATACCAGACTCAATACACGTACAGAAAGAATTAGACATTTAAAACCTAGTATCTAAAATTCAGTTGAGAGAGATAAAGAATACAAAGAATAGAGTAAGGTCTAACAAAATAATTCTGAAACCATCTCTGTGAAGAGTTATTTTTCAAACTGTCAACCCATGGCAGACAAAAACTGTAAAATTCAGTAAAAGGGAATTTCTTTTTTAAAAACCTGTGCTCAGATGTCACAAGAATATCAAGTTGTTATTAAAAGTTTCTAAAAGCTTACACTTCAAATTTCTGTCCATAATTCACCATAGACCAATGAAATCAGTTTGCAGACCAGCACTGACTGAAGATCACACTTTAAGTAGCAATGCTCTAAAATACAAGTAGATCAAGATTAGAAAAGAATTTAAAAGAGAAAACAGAGTATAAGTAACAAATAAATAATGGTTGAAAATCACCCAGCTTAACTGAAAACACAGTTGGACAATCTAAGGTGTAAGAAAAAACAGATAATAAAGATACAGGTAAACACATGGCTATTAACTCATTATCAGTGCAGGGACTACATCCACCAGAATGTCCCCAACACAACTGGGGATCAGCATTTTCTACCATTATTTTGAAAAACAAACAATTTGGGATAGATGTATTCTAAATAAACAAAACAGAAACAAATGGACACAGTAAAGAAGGTTACTAGAGACCAAGTTTTAATGGAAGACAAAAACATTGTCCATACTTCCACTAAACAGTAAACTCTGTCCATACTGCTACTGACACAAATTTGTGTTTATTAAATTAGTTATCTTTAATGTATAAGTTTATAAAACAAGAAGAAATACATTCTTATATTAGCATGGGCTAAAAATATCTTAATTATACTAAAAAATGGGAACAAAGCAGAGAGGAAGACAAACCATGACAGACTCTGGACTCCAGGAAACAAACTAAGGGTTCCAGAAGGGAGGGGGGTGGGGGAGATGGGATAAACGGGTGATGGGTATTAAAGAGGGCACATACGTGTTGTGATCAGTACTGGGTGTTATACACAACTAATGAATCGTTGAACACTGTATCAAAAACTGATGATGTACTATATGCTGGCTAACTGAACATAATAAAAAAATTATACTGAAAATGGCCAAAATTAACAAGTCAGGAAACAAGTGTTGGAGAGGCTGCGGAGAAAGGGGAACTCTCTTACGCTGTTGGTGGGAATGCAAGCTGGTGTAGCCGCTTTGGAAAACAGTGTGGAGATTCCTTAAAAAATTAAAAATAGAGCTACCCTATGACCCTGCAATTGCACTACTGGGCATTTACCCCAAAGATACAGATGCAGTGAAAAGAAGGGCCATATGTACCCCAATGTTCATAGCAGCAATGACCACAATTGCCAAACTGTGGAAAGAGCCAAGGAGCCCTTCAACAGGTGAATGGATAAAGAAGATGTGATACATATATACAATGGAATACTATGCCTCCATCAGAAAGGATGAATATCCAACTTTTGTAGCAACATGGACTGTACTGGAAGAGATTATGCTGAGTGAAATAAGCCAAGTAGAGAAAGTCAAGTATCACATGGTTTCACTTACTTGCAGTGCATAAGGGCTAATATAGAAGACATGAGGAGAAGGAAAGTAAATGCGAAGTAGGGTAATTCAGGGAGAGAAGCAAAACAAGAGAGACTTTGCACACGGAAACAAACTGAGGGACTTGGAGGGAAGGGGGTAGGGGGATGGGAGAGCCTGGTGGTGGGTACTGAGGGTACCTATTGCATGGAGCACTGGGTGTGGGGAATGGGCAATGAATCTTAGAACACTGAAAAAAAATTTAAGTAACAATAAAAAAATTATACTGAAATGAACAGGATTCCAATTTCTATTCACTGTCCTTTTCAATGTGAACTGAGCTACATAATAGTGCACCATACTTTACCTATCAAATCCTCTAAGCAGAACAGATTCTTTTATTTCTAAATGCAGTTCATTTAAAAGACCCTGCTCAGACATCTAGCAGAAATCAAAAATAAAGTCAAACCTACCTGTAAAACAGAAATTATGGCATCATACCTCCTGAGGAAGAATAATAACTAATATCTCCATAAGTGTTTGATCATTTTTCAAATGTATGATACACATCTAATTGAAGCATCACAATAACCTGATGGGATCTCGGTTTTATAGAACAGATATAATAATGACTAAAAGCTTAAAAAGTGAAAGAGCATGTTGAACAGCATCAAAAAATACACAAGATGTGTCAATTAAATGTAACAATATAAACAGAAAAAGATATCCAAAATCTAATCAACAGCTGTTTCTTAGCATCATTCCCCATCACATGCAACTGAAAGGACAATCACTAGGCATACATAGCAAATAAACTAAATGAAATGATGTATTAACCTATTTGATTCAGTGCCACCAAATTCAAACAATTCAGCAAGATTTTTAAAAATTTAATTGCTTATTGAACCTTACTAATATTCATATGGTACTACACCTCAGGATATAGAAAAATAGTTTAAACAGAAAGTAAAACTGGGCTAAGCAGTTAAAACATCCATCTGGTAAGTAAGTAAAGGATGAGAAAGCCAGAAAGCCTTTTGAAAAGCTCAGAGGCAAGATCCTTAAGAGAAAGTTTTCTCCAAACTATTCCATAGGTGTATTGATTCAAAGTTAATCCCTGAGCACATAAAAGACACAAAACACCTTAACTCTGTGGTTCAGAATAAAAATGGATTTAAGCTGGAAATTCATGGTGAAGTTTTTTGGTTTGGGTTTTTTTTGTTTTGGTCTGATTTGTAATGCATTATTTCAACCAACCTCAAGGGTCAGGCTGCGAATATTTGCCCTTATAATTAAATTTTTTTTACGATTTATTTAAGGGAGAGAGCATGCACATGTGCATACACTGGCGTTCCCATGAGTGGAAGGAGGGGCAGAGGGAGAGACTCTTCAAACTAATTCTACTCTAAGGGTGAAGTCTGGCAGGGCTGTCTCTCAATCCATGAGATCATGACCTGAGCCCAAACCAAGAGTCAGATGCTTAACCAACTGAGCCACCCAGGCACACCCTTATAATTTAAAATTTTGATAAACCACCCCAAGTTTAACTAATCACCAATCATTCCAATACAAAGAAAAATGAAATATCCCTTGGTGTCTTCTGAGTTTTTATTCAAATTCATAATCAAATTTAGGTATATTCTCAGCTGCTTCAAGTCTTCTCTGTGGAGATAAAAAGGCAGGCTTTAAAAACATACCTACATGTATATATGTATGTGCGTATACACACACGCACACAGCCATATGAAGAAAATGTTCCCATAATTGTAAGCTTTTCACTGGTACTTCCTGATCCTTACTTAATATATGGAAGTGAATAGGTAAATAATTTTAAGAGAACACTAAAAATCAACAGTCTTTTAAAATATTTAAGTAAATCAAAGATCTTTCATAGCATCCATAAAAACAAGCCACAGAGCCAAAATTCCTCATCATAAACATTTGCAAGTGGCTTAAAATTGGGGGGAAATAAAGGTTAGTACTTTGCACCTCTTGAGCTTACTATAGGGACACTCAATAACTAAAATTACTGATATCTACCTTCTAAGTCAGAGAATCAAGAGTTTTCCCACCAAAACACCCCAACAAGTGCCCCAACAGGCAATAAGCTCATATACAGGGAATACTGGGAATAGAACCCAAGATTGCTAATGGCAACCATTAATTTTCTTTAGCAATGGGTATTACTTTAAAATAATTGTGCTAATTCTTTCCCATTCCATAATATCTCCCTAAAATTCAACTCGGAAAGAATGCACTATGTTTCTACTACTTCCTCACAGAGTCAGCTCTAAAAAGCGTACAGTTAAGGGTCTCACCTTTTTGCTCAAACAAGAACTTCATGCCTTTACTGGAGCAGTACAGATTTTCTACATAAAGGAAAGTTAATTCTAATAAATTTTTAGGTTTAATCAGCTATTCTTTTCCATAAGCACTGAAACCACCAAAGAATTAACTCTACCTTTACATATACACCATTAATAAGCTGTTGTTTTACAAGTTTTTAATGAACACTCATTTCTTGAATAAAATCTTTAAAATTACATATTGTATTATAGAAAAATAATTAGTAACCATGTTATAGATGACTCTTTTTCAGCAATTAAGGAATAATTCTAGTATCAAATTGCAAATATTAGCAAGGAAATCAAATGGAGATAGTTTATGCCTTGTTCTCACCTAATTATGAAAATTATCTAAGAAGGTTATAGGACTTATTTCAAATTCTATATAGTTAGGAGTCATAACTATTCATAATTAAATATTTGAGCTTAAATTATCTTAAATTAAATATTCTGAATTTAAATTATCTATGAATTTTATAATTAAGCCATTCTTATCATCTGTATTAAATCCTTTAACAAAAAAATTATATATCTAATCTAAAATTTTAAGAACTGTATTTTTTAAAATAAAGTCATTAATTTTCAGTCACCTTTTGATTGGATTGCTATTTACATGTAAGGAAATATAGGTTATTATTTTTTCATTTAAGCTCTAACAAAAGTAAATAAAAATCATTAACTAAAGGTTATTTTAAGTTTTTAAATTTAAATTAGTGGGTTTTCTAAACTTTGGGATAATTTTTGGTAAATGCTTTTTGTTTAAAAATTCTAAACTTCCATATAATTATAAATGCAATTTTAATCTAAGTTATTTAATCTGACATAATTTAAATTCAAAAGGATCATGAATAGTTATAACTTTTAATTATACTGTATATGAGACACTAACATCACTTTAAGAAAAAAAAAATTACAGGTCATGCACTATCCCCACTTCATTTTACTATGACTATATTTTATCACATATGAAAACTGATCCTTATGTTCCAAAAAATATATGTTGGACATTATATCCATTTTCTCTCTTCAATAACATTTATAAACATTTTCAGTTATTCAGAAAATGCTGAGTTCAGATTTTAAAGTATATTTTATGGGTAAAGTTCCTAGAATCACTTAAATATCTAAATTTAATATCCTGAACAGTTACTGAAAAATTAAACTATTACAATCAAATACTTTTACAATAAAATCAATGCAACAAAATGTCCAAATAGGAGAAATATTTCATGTTTCTGCTGAAAGCCCGATTATTTCTATATAATCTAACACACAAAAATAAACAAGTTGTTGGGAGTTGTTGTTAATGGCTTTTACTTTTGTGAATTAAGCACAGATTTAATGGCTAATAGCAGTTAATAAAGCTTCTCCATAACTATACACAAACTAAACAATGAATACCTTAAAATAATTATACTTCTTTCCATAAGAAACCAAGTTAACCTCCTGAGCAGAAAGAACTTAGCATGCTATACTAAATGCCATGAAACCTAACTGTAGATAAAGCTGTAAATGAAATTTCATAGTTTTTTTTGAGAAATTTTGGAACTGTAAAAAAAAAAAACAAAAAAAAAACAGTATTACAAATATCTGCATTTCCCCAACCAAAATTTATGACAAATGGTACTCACAGTATGAATTCAAAGTCCATAAATATGAACCTTTATTTGCTTCACTTTATGTATATTTACAAAAGAATAAGTAGAGATAAAGTTAAAGTTCATCATCCATCATTCCTAGTGCCATTTCCTTCTTTTCACCTCCTTATTAGCAACCACTGTCATGAGACTGGCATGTATTTTTACATTTTCTACATTTTTATTTACATATTGCAATAAGAATCATGTTTTGTGTATTTTTTCAATTTTCATATGTTATACAAAAAATACTTGCTTTTTCATTCAACATTATCTTTGAGATCTACTAATACATACTTCATTCTTTTTTTTTAAGATTTTATTTATTTATTTGACAGAGAGAGATCACAAGTAGGCAGAGAGGCAGGCAGAGAGAACCAAGGAAACAGACTCCCTGCTGAGCAGAGAGCGGACATGGGCCTGGATCCCAGGACCCTGGGATCATGACCTGAGCCTAAAGCAGAGCCTTTAACCCACTGAGCCACCCAGGCACCCTCATTCCTTTTTTTAAAACATTTTATTTATTTGAGGGTAGAGAGAGAGAGAAAGAACAAACTGGGGGGAAGGGCAGCAGAAAAGAAAGAAGCAGATTGCCCACTGACCAGGGAGTCTGACAAGGGGCTCAATCCCAGGACCCCGGGATCATGTTCTGAGCCAAAGGCCAACCCTTAACTGACTGAGCCACCCAGGCGCTTACTTCACTCCTTTCAACAGTATGTGATTCAGTACTTCCTATTATTTCATAATAGGAATACTATTATGAATAGTACCCTAATATGAAGCTTCTTATTATGAAGTACTGAATCACATATGCAGATCACATCTATTTATGCAATCGTCCACTAATGGACATTTAGATTATTTCTAATTTTGCATTATTACAATGCTTTAAGAAACATCCTTGAGCAAACAAGTGAACTTTGTTCACATATAAAAACAAGTGAACTTTGTTCTCTAAAGTAAGGTTTCTCAACCTCAGCACCATTGACATTTTGGATTGAATAATCCTCTGTTGTGAGATCTGTCTTATCAATTGTAGGACATTTAGCATCATCCTTGATCTCTACCTACTAGATGCCTCCCCAGATGTGACAAGCAAAAACGTCTATAGGCATTATCAAATGTCCTTTGAGAGGTAACGATGCCTGGTTGAGAACCACTGTTCAAAGGTATACGTGAAAGTATACATATATATATATATATATATATGTATATTTTCTACTTTGAATATTGCACAGCCATTCTCCAAGTAACTGTATCAATTTATACTACCTCTGATTTCCAAATATCCTTGTCAGAACTTACTAACGTATACCAATTTAAATCTTTCCAGCAAAATAAATCATCAATTTTCCAAAAGGAGACTGTGACTGTAACTCTTCAAGAATAAAGGTACATGTGTGCTCCTTCCAAAAAAATTATAAAAACCCTAGCTGTAAACAGGAAAATTGACTTACACTGTATTTTTCTCATGTTACTTTGCCCTTTTTTTGTTAAGTGAATTTTTCTTGACATTGATTAGTATTAGTATACTGAATTAATTCTAACTTTTTTATTTTTCCTAGAAACTATGAGCTTTGGTCTATGAGCTTTGGTCCACCTTTCTTAAAACTTTCAATATCATACAGAGTTTTAAATAACTAAGTATTTCAACTGATGTCCCACCTGTAGAAGGTTCCTACTCTTCTAAATTGGTCACATCTACATATGAAAGTAGGCTAGAGATATGCAACTGGACATTCATGATGGAAATATCTTCTACCAAACTCCCTATCTATAAAGGAATCTACTCAGCAAACTGATTTTAAACCTGGAAATCAGAGTGAATCAAGATAGTGGACTCAACTCATATTGTAGCCTCCCTTTCTCATACCAAATCTACAGAAATTAGATCGGAAATACATGGTTCCTGATTTCCAACTTCCTGTAAAGATCAATTATAATTCCTGCTCATCAGTTCTATGAAATGCCTTTGTTGTTTTTTAACATTAAGTTCTACTTTGGGCTAAGCAGTCTTGTATGAATTTGTTACTGGCACCAAAAGAACCTTGTCTAAGACAGTGGCACAATGAAATGTTTATTCTACTGACAATGATTCCAACACTGACCAAACTAAAACAGCAGAAGACAGACCAGAAACTAAGAGGAAAACCAGAAAGACAGAAAATTTTAACTGAAGTACAACCAACAACAACAACAACAACAACAAACCTACTACATTTGCTGCAAAATACAGGAGTTTCTTTGAGAATCCCAAATACAAAAAAGTTATTATATTTGCAGCTGGGGGAAGTCTGAAGGCTATCAATAGCACAAAGAATAAAAACATCTGGCAGGCTAACTCCAAACCTCTCACTCCCATGCCTCAAGGTAAAGCAGCCAGTAAGAGAAGCATCTGTGTGTCTCCCCCTACCCTCCTGCTCCCAAACTTGGGAAAAAACAGTTTGTAGAAAACCGGTATACCCCACCTAAAGAATATGTACCTCATTTTATTATCACAGGTTTCTGAGGAACTGTGTAAAATGATCAATCCATGCTTTAGGAAGATTAATTCAATCAGTAAGAGGGATGAACTAAAGAGGCGTGCCCAGGTGGCTCAGTCGGTTGGGTGTCTGACTCATTTTTGGCTTGGGCTGTGATCTCAGGATCATGGGATCTGCCCCCTCGACAGGTTCTACACTCAGCAGGGAGTTTGGTTGGATTCTCTCTCCCTCTCCCTCTGCCCCTCCCCTCTGGCATTCCTGCAAGCACGAGCTTGCTTTCTCTCTCTCTCATATAAGTAATCTTTAAAAAAAAAAAAAGCAGAAGAATGAACTAAAAAGAGGGAAGAATACAGATAGGAAAGCCAGCCAGGAAACAGTGCAGGGAGGCATGTAAGGACTTGAATCCAGGGACTCTAAACAGAAAACATGGATTCACCTAGGCTTATTGAAAGAACCTGTTGAATGACTTGATGATACAAGAGAAAAAAAGATAAAGACTGCTTCATTTAGTTTTGGAAAATGCTCATTATAAGCTTTGTTTATGACAATATCTGTAGCACTTAGATACCTGTAAATTAAAGTAATAAATTAATCCGAGGATAAAGAAGTCAAAAGGAACCCTTAAGACTTGGAGCCTGAGAAGATGGTATGAGGCAAATAAAGAGCAAAGTGTGGAGAGGAAAGTTGCAAGCAGACTCCACACAAAGCACAGAGCCCAAGGCAGAGCTAGATCTCACAACTCTGAGATCACAACCTGAACTGAAACCAAGAGTCAGTCACTCAACTTAGTGAGCCATTAAGGCACCAAGAACACCTGATTTAATTTAAAAGACTGTGATTATTTCAGTTTTAGAAATGCTGAGTTTTTTTCTATGAGGGTTTTTGGTAAAAATACATGTGTTTTTTCCAAACATATTTATAAAAGTTTTTATCTTTGTTTAATGAGTTATTTGATATGTGTAGAGAATCTGGTAAGGATACATGTAATATACATACTATAAAGCACAATAATAAAATAAATATGATAAACTCATCTCTGTCCTAAAAAGTATAACATGAACATTATTTTTAAGTTCCTAGTGTCTTCATCCCCAATTCTAATCTGCCCCACATCCCATATAGGAAATTACTATCCTAATTTTTTCTTAATCATACTCTCACTTTTCCTTACCGTTTTACCCTGTTTTTATATAATTAAACACTATGTTTAGTTTTTAACTTGTTTTTAATTTTCCCATTAAAATCAGAATCATACTACAAGGCATACCTTATTTTATTGTGTTTCATTTTATTGCACTTCACCAATACTGCCTTTTCTTTTACACAAACTGAAGGTTTGCAGCAACCCTGCATCAAGCAAGTTTATCAGTGCCATTTTCCCAACAGTTGCTCACCTCATGTCTCTATCTCACACTTCGGTAACTGGTGCAATATTTCAAGCTTTTTTCATTATTATCATATTTATTATGGTGATCTGTGATCACTGATTATGACTCATTGAAAGCTCAGATGATAGTTGACATTTTTTTAGCAATTAAGGTTGGTTTTTTTTTTAAAAAAAGCAATGAAGTATTTTTTAATTAAGATATGTACAGTTTTAGGCATGCTAAACAGACTATAATATAGTATAAACATAACTTTTTTTGTGTTGTTAGTCACCATACAGTACACACTAGTTTTTGATGTACTGTTACAAAATTCACTGTTTACATATAACACCCAGTGCTCCATGCAATATGTGTCCTCCTTAATACCCACCACCAGGCTTACCCATCCCCCACCCCATCCCTCTAAAACCCTCAGTTTGTTTCTCAGAGTCCAGAGATCTCGTGTTTCGTGTACCCCTCTAATTCCCCCCCCGACTTTTCCTTTCCTTCTCCTAATGTCCTCCACGTTATTCCTTATGTTCCAAAAGTAAGTGAAACCATATGATCGACTTTCTCTGCTTGACTTATTTCACTCAGCATAATCTCCTCCAATTGATGCAAAATTTGGGTATTCATCCTTTCTGACAGTTGAGCAATATTCCATCCTACATATGCACCACATCTTCTTTATCTATTCCTCTACTGAAGGGCATCTCATCTCTTTCCACAGTTTGGCGATTGTGGACATTGCTTCTATGAACACTGGGGTACATATGGCCCTTCTTCTCACTACATCTGTATCTTTGGGGTAAATATCCAGCAGTGCAATTGCCAGGTCACAGGGTAGCTCTATTTCTAACTTTTTTGAGTAATCTCCACACTGTTTTCCAAAGTGGCTACAACTTGCATTCCACCAACAATATAAACATAATTTTTATTATATGCACTGAGAAACCAAAAAATTCATCTCATTTGTTTTCTTGCAATATTTACTTATTAAAGAGATATGGAACCAAACAAGCAACACCTCCAAGGTATGCCTAGATATGTTTTTTCAGTGAAGGCACAGTGGTTTTCACTATTACATGATTCTACGATAATCAGTGTGACTATATGTGGTTATAGGTCATTCATTTGCAGTATTTTATAATACTTCAGTATATGACTGTACAAACAGTTCAGTGCATGCACAACTTCTTCATCCTTCCTCCTACTGATGTATACTTGAGTATTTCTAAGTTTATGCTATTACAAATAATACTTCTAACAAATCTTCTTGAACACATGTCCTGGTGCACACATACAAGAACTTCACTTACAAAACTAGAAGGGAAATTGTGTCATGTGTTACATGCATTTTCAATTTTATAGATAATGCTAAATTATTTTCACTTTATTATTTTCAAAGAAAAGTTGTTTAAATTAGAAAGCCAGTACACCAAAGAACATAAGCAATATAGAACACATGCCTAATTAAATCTAAATCACAGGTAAGCACTCAAATCCACATCAAAAATAATCATCATCACTCTGTTACTGCACAGCATTACAAGTTAAAATTATATCGACTTCTTACAAGAAATGGTCTCCTCGCTCCCTTCTGTTTGCTCAGTGGATATTTTCATCTTAACATGCCACTCTCTTAGACAAAGTTTTCTGGGTGGCAATAATAGACACCTATACAAAGGTACTTAACCCAAAGTTAAAACTTATATTAAAAAGAAATAAAGGTACCTCACAGAACTGAAAAGTAGAAATTACAGGGAGAGCTGGAAATCAGGTACTACAAAGCTGTCAAGAAGTAAAGCTATTCTAACCCTTTGGAACTAGACTGCCTCTCAAAAGGTGAAAGACAGTTTTTCCCTGAAAGTGGGCTTCATGTTGCTCTCTGCACATCAGTCCCCTCCACTGTTTCTCTATGACCATAGGCTAACCATGGCTGTCCATACCTCAGTAATATTCAGTTTTCTAGAAGAAAAACACAACCAAATCTAACTTGGATCTTTTCCTTCCAACAATTCTAAATTACTGAAAATCTGCTTGGCCCAGGTTAGCACAGGGGTCTACCTATAGTCCTGACAGCCATATGTACTGGGAATATGAAGGTCCTACTTCGAAAAGACTTTAGAGCTATAGAGGCCTACTCTTGAAGGAGAGGAATCAATTCTCAGACAAGGGCCTATGATGAACAGATACCACAGAAAACATCTACAACAACCAAGGAAATAATGACAGGTAATATGGATTATAACTATGAGAAATCTAACTATAATTCCACACAACTGACACCTATAATCAGCATTCAAAAGTCAAACATGCACATGCCCAGTGGTCATTTTGATAGCAGATACCAGTAGTTTTACTCTCTTATTTCTCCACCTGCCCATAAGTCAGTTTGGAGCTATGATACCAAAAGCACAAGTAACAAAAGAAAAACTAGATAAACATCACTAAAAATTAAAACTTTTGTGCTTCAATGTACAGCTCAACACTTCACTTCAACAAAGTGAAAAGACAACTCAGAGTAAGAGAAAATGTTTCTAATTCATTTATATAATAAATGACTTGTATTTAAAATATATAAAGAATCTCAAAATTTAATAACAGAAAGACAACCCAATTAAAAACTGAGCAAAGGATCTAAACAATCTCCAAAGAATATATATGTCCAATAAGCACCTAAAAAGATGCACATCATTAATCATCAGAAAATTACAAATCAAAATCACAATGAAAAATAAAGTCAGCAAAATGGCAGGGTAGGGAACTTCAAGTTCTCTCACCTGACAGAAATATCAAAAAACAAGCAGTAACTATCAAAATCAACTTGTTAAAACTAGGGAAAACAGGTAACGATTTACAACCAAGCAAATGACAAATCGAGAAGACAATTTCAAAACCTGGCAGAGCAGCAACTTTAATCTATGTTCCCAGTACAGATCCCTGTTCCCAGAGATAGCAGAACAGATTTTATTCACAAATTCATATGAATATCTGTTCTCACCTGTCTGGGTACTACCTGAAGGACTCATGCAAGCTGCTCATCTGTGTTTCACCTAACTTAGAGCTCAAGCTAAAAAGGCAGTAGTCATTTGAACATATAGTAAGCAGAACTGATAACCTAAATATGCCTGGAACAAAAGATTACTACTTAAACATACAATAAATTACCTAAGGCTCAGGACCAAAAGAGGGGAGAAATTTCTTTGACAAATTAACAGTATAGATAAAACTGTGAAGACAACATGTACACCCACAACAGTATGTATGCTGAGAAAAGACCTGAGATCACGATTCTGGAGTCCTCGGAGGGGCTCAGCCACATCAGGCTTCCAGCAGAGAGTCTACTTCTCCCTCTGCCTCTGCCCCTCCCTCTCACTTTTGCTCACTTAAATAAGGAAGGAAGAAAGAAAGGAAGGAAGGGAGGGAGGGAGGGAGGGAGGGAGGGAGGGAGAAGGGTAGAGAAGACCTGAACAGATATCTAAGCTTCCACCTTGGGCTGACCACTGGGCTCAATGCAAGCCTGGCTAAGGGAAGGATTGCCCTGATAGTCAATCTACAAAGCCCAGGAGAGAAATTCTTCTATTTGTTTGTTTAGAAATTTTTGGTTTTTGTTTTAGTTTCTGGCACCCAAGGCAGTCTGTCAAAACTTGGCTGAACACAAACAAAGGAAAAGAGAATTACCTGACCATATGTGACAAGGAATAAAGTCTTTGTATATATTAAAAAAAAAAGGGGGGGGCGCCTGGGTGGCTCAGTTGGTTGAGTGACTGCCATCGGCTCAGGTCATGATCCCGGAGACCCGGGATCGAGTCCCACATCGGGCTCCCTGCTCGGCGGGAAGCCTGCTTCTCCCTCTCTCACTCCCCCTGCTTGTGTTCCCTCTCTGGCTGTGTTTCTCTCTGTCAAATAAATAAAATCTTAAAAGAAAAAAAAAAAAGGTAAACACTGAAAATATATTAAAAAAAAAAAAAATTGGGGGCACCTGGGTGGCTCAGTTGGTTAAGCAACTGCCTTCAGCTCAGGTCATGAACCTGGAGTCCCAGGATCGAGCCCTACATCGGGCTCCCTGCTTGGCAGGAAGCCTGCTTCTCCCTCTCTCACTCCCCCCTGCTTGTGTTACCTCTCTAGCTGTGTTTCTCTCTGTCAAATAAATAAATAAAATCTTTAAAAAAAAAAAAAAAAAGACTTGAAAAAAATCACTCAACAAAATGGGCTACTGGAGCCTTCAACAAACAAAAACGAAATCAAACCTTGAGAAAAAGGGAGATTACTGATTTACAGAGTTATAACATTATAATATTCATATGTCCAATTGTCAACAACAAAAAAATCAAAAGGCATAGAAATAAACAGGAAAGTATGGCCCATCCAAAGGAATAAAATTGGTAAGAATGTCCCTGAGGAAATCCAGACATCATACTTACCAAAGACCTTAAAACAACAGTCTTAAATCTTAAATATGCTCACAAAGCTTAAAGAAAACAAGAAAAACAAAATTCATAAAAACCATGTATAAGCAAAATTAGAGTATCAATAAAGAGACAAATTATAAAAAGGAACCAAACACAACTGCTGAAACCAAAAAAGCACAACTGCAATAGAAAAAAATAAAATAAAGGGCACCTGGGTCAGCTTAGGTCATGATCTCAGGGTCCTGAGATTGAGGCCCCCATCCAGCTCTCTGTTCAGCAGGGAGCCTGCTTCCTCCTCTCTCTCTGCCTGCCTCTCTGCCTACTTGTGATCTCTCTCTGTGTCAAATAAATAAATAAAATCTTTATAAATAAATAAGTAATATATAAATAAATAAAATCACTAGACTGACTCAAGAGTAATTTCAGCAAGCAAAAGAATCCGTGAATTTGAATGTAGGGTATTTGTAATTACTGAATCTGAGAAAGAGAGAGCAGAATGAAGAAAAGTGAACAGAACCTAAGAGACCTGATGAGACACCAAGCTGACCAACACAGACAATATGGGAGTCCCAAATGAAGGAAAAGGAAAGGAACAGACTATTTGAAGAGGACAAAAATCTTCCCAAATTAGATGAAATCAATGAATCTACAAATCTAAGAAACTTGGTGAATGCTAGGTAGAATAAATTCAGAGATCCATTCTAAAGACTATGGATGCCCAAAGAATGGACTATGGATGCTTTCAGAATCTTGAAAGCAGCACAATAGAAGTAACTAATCAAGTACACAGAGGCCTCAGTAAGATTAACAGCTGGTTTCTCATCAAAAACCATGGAGGCCAGAGGCACCTGGGTGGCTCAGTCATTAAAGAGTCTGCCTTCAGCTCGGGTCACAATCCCAGCGTCCCAGATCAAGCCTCACATCAGGCTCCCTGCTCGGCAGGAAGCCTGCTTCTCCCTCTCTCATGCCCCTTGCTTGTGCTCCCTCTCTAGCTCATTTCTCTCTGTCAAATAAATAAATCTTAAAAAAAAAAAAAGAAACAAACAAACAAACAAACCATGGAGGCTAGAAGGCAGTAGAATAACAAATGTAGGTACTGAAAGAAGATGGTTTATTTTATGTGTCAACTTGACTGAGCCACAGAGTGACCAGACATTTGATCAAACATTATTTGAGGTATATCTGTGTAGGTGTTTCTGGATGAGGTTAACATTTGAATTGGCAGACTGAGTAAATCAGAGTGCCCTCCACAATGTGGGTAGGCCTCATCTAGATAATCAAAGACCAATATAAAACAAAAATACTGAGTAAGAATGAACTCCTCCTGGCTGACTACATTGAGCTGGGTCTTTAGTCTTTTTCTGCTTTTGGATTTGAACTAAAACACTGGCTGTTTTAATAGGGGATTTCAATCCTCTACTTCTCATAACAGATAAAACCCTGGCTCTCCTTAGATCTGGAGCTTACTAACTTTCAGACTAAAACATACCATCAGCAATCCTGGTTCTCAGGCCTTCAGACTCTGACTGGAACTACACCACTGGCTTTCTTGGATTTCCAGCTTACAACTGCCAATCGTGGGACCTCTCAGCTTTCAAAATCGCATGAGTCAATTCCTTAAGATAAATGTCTAAGTAATTGTGTGCACACACAGACACACCACATCCTCTCATTTCTCCTTCTATGGAAAACCCTGCTTAATGCAACTGTCAACCAAGAATTTTGTATATGACAAAACCATACTTCAAATATAAGACAGAAATTAACATTCCCAGATAGGGACACCTGGGTGGCTCAGTCAGTTAAACATCTAACTTTTGATATCAGCTCAGGTCTCAATCTCAGAGTCATGAGTTCAAGCCCCACACTGGGTGTGCAGCCTACTTAATAAATAATTAAATAAATAAAGTAAAATAAAAAAGTTAACGCAGTTCATTACCACTAGATCCATACTACAAATAATGCTAAAGGGATTCCTTTAGTTTAAATGAAAAGCACTACAAAATAACTCATTGCTACGTGAATAAAGACCTCCAAAGAATGGGCAAATATGGGCAAATATAAAGGCCACTATCATCATACCTTTTACTTGTAGCCTCATTTATTATTTCCCACAAGATTTAAAAGAATACATTTTTTTGAAATTATAAATCTGTGATATTGGCATACAATGTATAAAGATATAACAGACAAAAAATAACATAAAGAGTAAGAGGATAAAGGTGTTAGGGCACAGAGATTTGTATGCAATCACAGTTAAGCTGGTATCAATCTGACCTAAACTAATAAATTCAGAACAGTAGTAGTCATCTTCATGGTAACCACAAAGAAATATCTAAAAATATACACAAAAGGAAATGGGAAGGGAATCAAAATGATTCACTACAAAAATCAATAAACACACACAAAAAAGACAGTAATGGAGGGGCAAACAAGGAATAAGACATACAGGAAACACATAACAAAATAGCAAAGGAAAGTGCTCCTTTTCTGTAATTATTGTAAAAGTAAACAAAAAACATCCAAAAGAACTGAAGAATAAACAGTTCCACATAAATAGTAGGGGATTTCAATCCTCTACTTCTCATAACAGATAAAACATCTGGCAAGAAGATCAATAAGAAAATAGAGGACATAAACAACACTATAAACCAACTACACCTAATAAGTTATATATAGAACACTCTACAGAATAGCAAAATATACTCATCCCATGTGTATAAGGAACATTCTCCAGGAAAGACCGTATGTTACACCATAAAACAAGCCTCAGTAATTTAAAAAGACTGAAATTATACAAATTATCTCTTTCTGACAACAATGTAATAAAACTAGACATCAAATACAGAAGGAAATTTCACAAATACGTGGGAACTAACATAGGCCTAAACAACCTGGGTGGCTCAGTCAGTTAAGCATCTAACTTTTGAGATCAGCTCAGGTCTCAATCTCAGAGTCATGAGTTCAATTGGTAAAAGAAGAAATCACAAGAGAAATCAGAAATTAGAGATGAATGGAAACAAACACACAATATATCAAAACTTATAGGATGCACAGTGAGATCATGCTCAAATATGTGTTTTTAATTGTAAGCCTACATTAAGAAGAAGAAAGAGTTCAAATCAGTAACCCAACTTGAGGACTGAGAAAAAGAAGAGCAAACTAAACACAAAGCTATCAGAAGGAAGGAAATAATATAGATCAGAAGTAAAATAAAGAAACACAGAACAGTCAACAAAACCAAAAGCTGTTCTTTGCTATCAATGAACAAACCAGCTAGAAAAAAAAAAAAAAAAAAAAGACACAACCAAAATCACAGATGAGAGTAGAAACATTACTATACATCTTAGAGAAGTAAAAATAATCATATGAAAATACTGTGAACAATTTCATGCCAACATATTAGATAACCCAGAGAAATGGACAAATTCCTAGAAGCACACAAATAACATAAACTGACTCAAGAAGAAAAAGAAAAATCTCAATGACCTAAACCACTAGAGATGGAATTTGTAATCAAAAATCTACCAATGAAGAAGTCCAGGACCAGATGGCTTCACTGGTGAATTATATCAAATATTTAAGGAATTAACACCAATTCTTTTCAAACTCTTACAAATAATGAAAGAGAAGGATATCCTTCCCAACTCATTCTAAGCAGCCAGCATTACCCTAACACCAAAGAGAGACTAAGGTTTCACATGAAAACTACAAATCAATATCCTTTGAATATAAATCAGAAATGTCCAATTAAGTTCTAACAAGTCAAACCCAGCAGAATATTAAAAGGACTGTACATCATGACCAAGTGGAATTTATCCCAGGAATTCAAGGATGATTCAACAAGGATGATTCAATGATACACATTATTAGAATGAAGGGGGGGGGGGAAGCATATGATCCTATCAACTGATGCAGAAAATGCACTTAACAATATCCAAAACACCCTTTCATTATAAAACACTTAGAAAAACAGGAATTAAGGAAACTCCCTCAACAGGATAAAAGGCACTTATGAAAACTCCAAGGCTAACAGCATACTCATGGTGAAAGACTGAACTCTTCTAAGATCAGGAAAAATACTAGGATGCCCTAGTATTTTACTACTACTGCATATTTACTACCGCAATTCAACAATCTACTGGAAGTTCTAGCCAGAGCAGTTAGACAAAAAATTAAAAAAAAAAAAAAAAAGGCATCCAAATTGGGAGAGAAGTAGTAAAACTATCTCTATTCACAAGTGAAATGATCCTATATATAAAACAAAATTCTAAAAGAATCCAAAAGAAAGCCACTAGACCAAATAAACAATTTCTGCAAAGTTGCAAGGTACAATTTCAACACACAAAATCATTTGTGTTATCTGCAAGGAATGACCCAAAAGAGAAAATTTTAAAGTTATTCCATTTATAATAGCATCAAAAAGAATGAAATAACCAGAAGTGAATGTAGCCAAGGAGATAAAAAACTTATACACTGAAAATTACAAAAGACGGCTGAAAGAAATTAAAGTTGACCTACATAAATAGAAAGATATTCTATGTTTATGAGTAGGAAAACTTAATATTCTTAAGATATAAATACTACTCAAAGTAAGCTACAGATTTAACCCAATCTCTATCAAAATTCAAATAGCCTTTTTACAGAAATAGTAAACACTATGGCTAAGAAGCACAAACATATTTAGAGATGATGAAATGTTCTAAAAACTAGTTGTAATGATGCCTGACCAACTCTGTGAAAATCTCAAAGCCACTGAATTGTACACGTTAAAATAAACGCATTGATTGACATGTGAATTATAGCAGTTAAAATTGTTTTTAAAAATGAGCAGGAGTCTAAAATGACACAGGAGTAGGATACCTTAGTTTTGTCTGGTCCCAGGAAAACAGCTAGATAGCTATTAAGTCATTCTGAATATCTGGGTACTCAACCAGAGAGGGAAGAAAATAATAGATGCAACTCTACAAATTGAAAAGCAACCACTTTCTGCAAGGTAGGAGGTCCAGAGAAGTGAATCCTAGCCAATATATAGGAAGATAGACTGCGGTGGGGAGGCAGCCTCCTTAAGCCAGCACCGGAAAGCGATAAAGCAGAAGAAGATAAAATTGGAACTTTTAGACATCTGCTTAGGTGAGGAATGTCCCTGTCTGAAAGGCACTCAAGGGGTGAAGCAGGGCAGAATCCTAGGTGGGACAGTGCAGTCTCTGGATCCCTGAGGTCACAGAACAACCAGGAATATCTGAGTGCAGCAGAGTTCCCAGGCATCAGAGGGGCAAAGCCAGCTACAATCAGAAAACTCAGGACTGGGCTCACAGCTCAGAGTTGCCACAAACTGCAAACCCTGCAAGCAGGGGCCCAGCAGGCAGCAGAACCAGGATAAGATCCCCGTTCTCCCTTGGGAGCAGTGGCCCACGTGTGCACCGCAGGAGCCTGCAGAGTTTCAAGACTCAAAACATGGTCATTTGCCTAATATTAAAAAATGCTCCATTGCAGGCCACGGGAGCACTGCATGTGGATTGAAACCAGGAAGACAGGAGTGACTGACTGCTCTTCCTTCAGGGTGCACTGAGTATTGTGGCCCTGAGTTTTCGGCTCCAGGGGTGGAAACTGGAAGGCTGCCATTTTCATTCTCATCCTCTGAAGTGGAGAGGAAAGCCTCCAGGGAACAAAAGCCACACAAAGCAACCTGGGCCACTTACTTAGCCTGACCCCTAGGAGGGTGGTACGGTTCTGACACAGGCAGACACCTGATAATAGGTGCAAAAACCCCTCACCCAGGAGATCAGCAAGAAGATCCTGACCAAAACTAAGTTTCCCAATCACACAGACCTGCAAAACTCCAGTGCTAGGGAAAAACAGTATCCAGAATTCATGGGGGTTTTTTTCTCATGACTCTTTAGTCTTTCAATTTTAATTTTCTTCCTTTTTCAACCAATTTCTTAACCTTTTTAAAGTTTTTAAAATTTTCATTTTTATAATTACATTTTATCCTTTGTCTTTGATTTTCTATTGTATATACATAACTTTCTCTTTCTTTACAATTTGGGATGCAATTTCTTCTAACAAACATACCAAAATACACCCAGAATCTAGTTTATGAATTACTCTGTTCTCTTCACTTATTTTTTATACCTTTTTTTTTCATTTTCTGTTTGTGGCATTTTAATTTTCATTCTTACAGTTACATTCTATCCTTTCATTGTATTTATTTTTGTACATGTATAGGTTTTTCTTTATTTACAACTTCAGGATCTAGTTTTCTAACAAACAGACCAAAATACACACAGCATCTAGTATATTACCCTGTTCTGTTCACCAATCTCATTATATTCTCTCTTTTTTTGTTTGTTTGTTTGTTTGTTTCAGGTCTATTCTGATTTGTTTAATGTATATTTCTTTGGGGTTGCTGTTGTCATTTTAGTATATTCATCTATTCTTCTCTTCAGAGACAGAAGAGATGGAAAAACTCACCACAAAAAAAAAGAGAAAAAGAGACAGTACTGACTGCCAGGGACCTGATCAGTATGGATATAAGTAAGATGTTGCAACTAGAGATCAGAATAACGATTATAATGCTATTAGTTGAGCTTGACAAAAGCATAGAAGACACTAGAGAATCCTTTCTGGAGAAATAAAAGAACTAAAATCTAATCAAGTCGAAATAAAAAAGGCTACTAATGAGATGCAATAAAAAATGGAGGCTCTAACTGCAAGGATAAATGAGGCAAAAGAACAATTAGTGATTTAGAAGACAAAATGATGGAGAATCAAGAAACTAAGAAAAAGATATAAACAACTATCAGATCACAAGGGGAGAATCTGACAGATAAGAGATATCAAAAAGCAAAACAATATTAGAATAATTAGGATCCCAGAAGAGGAAAGAGTGGAAGGGGCAGAAGGTATACTGGAGCAAATTATAACTAACAACTTCCCTAATCTGGGGAAGGAAACAAGCATTCAAAAGTCCAGAAGACAGAGAACCCCCATCAAAAGTCAGTAAAAATAGGTCAACACCACAACATACAATAGTGAAACTTGGGAATCTCAGAGACAAAGAGAAACGAGGTCTGTAACCAACAAGGGTAGAAACATTAGACTGGCAGAAAACCTATCCACAGAGACCTGGCAGGCAGAAAGGACTGGCATGATATATTCAGGGTGCTAAATCAGAAAAATATGCAGCCAAGTATACTTTATCCAGCAAGGAAGTCACTGAAAACAGGAGCGATAAAAAGATTCCAGGACAAAAAAAAAATTTTAAAAAGCTAAAAGAATTTGTGATCACTAAACCAGCCCTGAAGGAAATATTAAAGGCGATCCGTTAAGAGAAGAGAGAGCCCAAAAGTAACAAGGACCAGAAATGAAAAAAGACGATATATAGAAATAGTGACTTCACAGGTAAAACAATGGCGCTAAATTCCTAACTTTCAGCAGTTAAGTAAGGAGATGGAAAACCATTTATCATGCCAATGGACATCAAAAAAAAAGTGGGCAGCAATCCTTATTATCATGTAAGTTAGGTTTTAAACCAAAGACTGTAATAAAAGATGAGGAAGAACACTGTATCATAATTAAAGTGTTTCTCCAACAAGAAGATCTAACAATTGTAAATATTTATGCCCCTAACATGGAAGCAGCCAATTATATAAACCAATTAATAACAAAATTAAGGAAATACATCAATAAAAACACAGTAATAGTAAGGGACTTTAACATCCCACTCACTACAATGGACAGATCATCTAAGCAGAAGATCAACAAGGAAACAACAGCTTTGAATGACATACTGGACCATATGGACTTTACAGATGTAGTCAGAGCATTCCAACCTAAAGCAATAGAACACACATTTTTCTCAAGTGCACATGGAACATTCTCCAGAATAGATCACTTACTGGGACACAAATCAGATCTCAACTGGTACCAAAAGACTAGGATCATTCCCTGCATATTTTCAGACCAAAATGCTTTGAAACTAGAATTCAATCAGAAAAAGAAATTTAGAAAGACCCAAATACATGGAAGCTAAAAAGCACCCTACTAAAGAATGAAAGGGGAAACCGAGAAATTAAAGAATTAAAAAAATTCATGGAACAAATGAAAATGAACACACAGCTCATCAAAACCTGTGCAATGCAGGAAAGGTGGTCCTATGAGGGAAGTATATAGCAATACAAGCCTTTCTCAAGAAACAAGAAAGATCTTAAATGCACCACCTAACCTTACACTTAACAGAGCTGGGGAAAGGATAGCAAAGAAAGCCTAAACCCAGCAAGAGAAGAGAATCAATAAAAATTGGTGCACAAATGAATGAAATAGAGACCCAAAAAACAGAAGCACAGATCAATGAAACTAGGACCTGGTTCTCAGAATGAATTAATAAGATTGATAAAGCCCTGGTCAGACCTTTAAAAAAGAAAAGGGAAAGGATCCAAATAAATGAAATCATGATGAAAGAAGAGAGATCAGGACCAACATCAGAAATACAATTATAAAAACATATTATAAGCAAGTATATGCCAACAAATTAAGCATTCTGGAAGAAATGGATGCATTCCTAGAGATGTATAAAATACCAAATCTGAAACGGGAAGAAACAGAAAACCTGAACAGACCCATAACCAGCAAGGAAACTGAAAAGGTAATCAAAAATCTCCCAACAAACAAGAGTCCAGGGCCAAAGGCTTCTCCCAGGAGAATTTTAACAAACATTTAAAGAAGCATTAATACCTATTCTTCTGAAGCTGTTTCAAACAACAGAAATGCAAGGAAAAGTTCCAAACTCTCTCTGAGACCAACATTACCTTGATACCAAAACCGAAGACCCCACTGAAAAGAATTATAGACCAATATCCCTGATGAACATGGATGCAAAAATTCTCACCAAAATACTAGCTAATAGGATCCAACAGCACATTAAAAGGATTATTCACCAGGACCATGTGGGATTTATAGCTGGGCTTGCAAGAGTGGTTCAACATCCACAAATGTGATACACCACATTAATAAAAGAAAGGACAAAAAAACATATGATCTTTTCAACTGATGCAAGAAAAGCACTTGACAAAATATAGCATCCTTTCTTGATAAAAATTCTACACAATGTAGAGACAGAAAGAACATACTTTAATATGATAAACGCCATATACGAGAAACCCACAGTGAAAATCATCCTCAACAGAGAAAAACTGAGAACTTTTCCCCTAATGACAGGAACATAACAAGGATGTCCACCATCACCACTGTTGTTGAACACAGTACTAGAAGTCCTAGCCTCAGCAATCAGACAATAAATAGAAATAAAAGGCATCCAAGTCAGCAAAGAAGTCAGACTCTCACTCTTCACAAATGACATGATACTCTATGTGGAAAACCCAGAAGACTACACCCCAAAATTGCTAGAACTCATACAGAAATTCAGCAACCTGGGAGGATATAAAATCAATGTACAGAAATTAGTTGCATTTTCACAAACTAACAATGAGACAGAAGAGAAATTAAGGAGTCAGGCACATTTACAATTGTGCTAAAAACTGTAAGATACCTAGGAATAAACCTAACTAAAGAAGCAAAGGATCTGTACTAAGAAAACTACAGAAAACACATGAAAGAAATTGAGGAAGACACAAAGAAATGAAAAAATGTTCCATGCTCAAGGACTGGAAGAACAAATATTGTTAAAATGTCTATGCTACCTATAGCAATCTATACATTCAATGCCATCCCTATCAAAATACCATCAACTTTTTCCACAGAAATGGAACAAATAATCCTAAAGTTTGTATGGAACCAGAAAGACCTCAAAGAGCCAGAGGAATGCTGAAATAGAAAACCAAACCAAAGCTGGGCGCATCATAATTCTGGACCTCATGCTCTATTACAAAGCTGTAATTATCATGACAGTATGGTACTGGCACGAAAACAGACACATAGATCAATGGAACAGAACAAAAGACCCACAAATGGACCGTCGACTCTATGGTCAAGTAATCTTTGACAAAGCAGGAAAGAATATCCAATGGAAAAAAGGCAGTCTCTTCAACAAATGGTATTGGGAAAATCGGACAGCCACATGTAAAAGAATGAAACTGGACCATTTCCTTACACTGTACACAAAAATAGACTCAAAGTGGATGAAAGAACTAAATGTGAGACAAGAATCTATCAAAATCCTAGAGGAGAACACAGGCAGGAACTGCTGGCCTTGGCCATGGTAACTTCTTACTAGACATGTCTCTAAAGGCAAGGGAAACAAAAGGCAAAAATGAACTACTGGGACTTCAAGATAAAAAGCTTTTGCACAACAGAGGAAATAGTTGACAAAACCAAAAGACAACCTACAAATGGGAGAAGATATTTGCAGATAACCTAACAGACAAAGGGCTGGTATCCAAAGTCTATTAAAGAACTTATCAAACTCAACACCCAAAGAAGAAATAATCCAGTCAAATAATGGGCATAAGACATGAACAGACATTTCTCTGACATACAAAGAGCCAACAGAGAAATACAAATCAAAACCACAACGAGATACCACATCACACTGGTCAGAATCGCTAAAGTTAACAAGTCAAGAAATCAAATATGTTGGTGAGGATGTGGAGAAAGGGAAACCCTCTTACACTGCTGGTGGGAATGCAAACTGGTGCAGTCATTCTGGAAAATAGTATGGGGGTTCCTCAAAAAGTTGAAAGTAGAGCTACCCTAAAACCCAGCAACTGCACTAGCAAATATTTACCCAAAGATACACATGTAGTGATCCAAAGAGGCACATGCACCCCAATGTCTACAGCAGCAATGTCCTCAATAGCCAAACTATGGAAAGAGCCCAGATGTCCAATGGCAGATGAATGGATAAAGATGTGCTTCATATATACAATGGAATACTACTTGGCCATCAAAGAAAATGAAATCTTGCCATTTGCAACGACATGGATGGAACTAGAGGATATTATTTTTTTCTATGATTTTATTTATTTGTGAGAGAAAGCATCACAGTGAGGTAAGCGGCAGAGGGAGAAGCAGGCTCCTCACTGAGCTGGGAACCCAATGCAGGACTCAATCAAATAAGTCAATCACAGAAAGACAATTATCATATGCTCTCACTTATATGTGGAATTTAAGAAACAAAACAGAGGAGCATAGGGGAAGAGAGGTAAAAATAAAACAAGATGAAATCAGAGAGGGAGACAAACCATAAGAGACTCAATCAAAGGAAACAAACGGAAGGTTGCTGGAGGAGAAGGAGGTGGGAGGATGGGTAATTGGATAATAGCCATTAAGGAGGGCATATGATGTAATGAGTACTGGGTTTTATATAAGACTGATGAACCATTGAACTACATCTGAAATTAATAAAATTTTATATTTAATTAATTGAATTTAAATTAAAAGCCAGCCTCACAGATGATTTAGGAAGTGTTCCTTCTGCTTTTATCATCTAAAAAAGATGTATAGAATTGCTGTTAAGTTATTCATTAAATATGTCGTAGTATTCAAAATGCAAAAAAAAAAGTTAAAAAATATGTAATATATATTCATATATATAATTCTTTACTAATATGCTCCCTTTACTTTCTTCATGAATTTCTGAAATGTATTCAATTTTAACAACCTCTAGGTGATATCTACTAAATGTTTGCCATCAACCCTGATCTTTCTGCTGACCTCCAAACCTAAATACCCCCAATTTTGCTGCATGAATGACAGAAAGAGTCACATCAGTCTCAAAGTTCAAATTCATTTTCAGGCTTCAACACATTCTGTTTCAGGTAACATTCCTACTCTCCCATACCAGTATCTCATATCCCATATCTCTCCCTCACCACCACCTACCCTATTCCTCATAGTCAGTCACCAATTTGTCAGTTCTAACTCCGTAACATCTTTCTTTTCCTAATAATAAAGTCATTATTTCAAATCAGCATAATTTCTTTTCCTTCAATTCCTCTTTTCTCCAGAATAGCATTATATTCCCAAATACAGGACAAGAAATTCACAATGTAATATGTACCATACCTTCCCCTTCAAAAACCCGTCAATAGCTTCCCACTCACTACAGAATAAAATTCCCCTTCTCCACAGCTTTATATTCAAAACCTTTTGTAAAGTGAACTCAACCCACATACCTAATGTCACTTCTTCTTATGTCATTCCTGAGCACAAAAATGTCAGCCTCCCCAAAGCACTTACCATTACTTTAGCATATCATGGCTTTCTTGCCTAGGTGCTTTTTCTTAGAACTTTGTCCAATGTAACTGAATTCCTTGTCCTCTAAAACCTATATGCCTTTATTATTCTCTAAAAATACACATTTCCTCAAGTTTAAGATGCTATCAAATTTTAGGACATCTGTCAATTTTAGAAATGCTAAAATGTGAAGAAAAATATATGCTTTAGATACAGTAAAATACAAAAAATACCTTTTCTTCTTAATACCCCTCAATACAGTATCTGGATTTCTATTTAACTTATTTCTCAGGTCTTATATAATGAATTAATGTCTGTTGACCACCTCACAGTAGATTATAGGTCTCATGATGACAAAAATTGTCTTGCTCATATATTATGTAGTAACAGTCCCACCAGAGTTTGAAGAAGACAACCATACCAGAGTAGGGAGGGAGGGAAAAAGGAGAAAAGGAGACCAAACAAGGATGGATGGGAAGGAGGGAGGGAGGAAGGAAGGAAAAAAGTAGCACTAATAATAACATCTATCTCACATTCATTATCAGAATTACAGAATATACATTAAAATCAATGTGTAAAGTGGATCATATTCAAATGCAGGATTTTGGTATTTTAAAAGTTATATTTACTAAAATTAAATGTCACACTGCAAATCTGTCACTCTTCAATAACAGAAACTACATTAGGGAATACAGGAAAATTTTTTTCAAGTAAATTTCTACAGGAAATTGCTATAACCCGTAATACTTCAATAGTAACAGTAACCTGGCTCTAAGAGAACAAGGCACCCTTCTCCAGCACTCCAAACCACACTAGAGCATGATTAGTGAGTGTATCCTATGACTGCTTCTAGAGAGCAGAGTCTTGATTTATTCCTGTTTCTGACTCTAGGATTCTCAAAAAGAACAAATAACAGAGTATCCAAAGAGGCATATGTAATTTGAAAACAACACTTCGTCCATTTCTTTATTTTAAAAGGCATATGATTTACTTTGAATTTTTCAATTAACATAAAAGAAGGTATATTAAAGTGGAGAATGGATTGAGAAGTTTGGTACCAAGAGGCACTTAGATGAAGTGAATGACTAAGACATAAAGCCACCTTTGAAGAGTGTATGTCCATTACTCCTTTATTGTCTGGACCAGTGTAATATTCTCTTGGGTCTTCTACCTCTAGATGACACCCTCCTGAACCCATCTTTCACACTTATGGGAAAAGTAGAGCTACTTTAACAAAGTTGATCATGCCACTTAACTAGCCCTCCAACAGCTCCCTATCAGCTTGAGAATAAAAATAACCTGACCTCTCCCTGGCTCCCCAGGCCCATTTTATGACCCAAACTTGAAGCTCCAGCAACAATGACTGAAATTTCTTGAATATGCCTTATGTTTTTTCAAGCTTTTGAGCCTTTGTTCAAGCTTCTCCTCCTTCCAGCAGCTTCCCTTCCACCTCCCTTTACGAGTTCTGACCAATCCTTTAAAGCCTCAGCTCGAGTTTCCAAACTCCTGAGAACATTCCAAAAATATAAGACTAGATTAACAACTCTACCCGAGTTCCTACAAAAAACATGTACCCCATCTCTAATTTATCACACATTCCACTGAAACTTAAAAATTATCCTTTTTTAAAAAAGCTTCTTTCAGGGGCACCTGAATGGCTCAATTAGTTGGGTAAACTGATTCTTGATTTCAGCTCAGGTCATGATCTCCATGTTGTGGGACTGAGCCCCACGTCAGGCTCTACGCTCAGCATAGAGTCAGCTCAAGAGTCTCTCTCCCTCTCTCTCCCCCTCTCCATCCTCCCCCCCCATACTTGCAAACAGGCATGCTCTAAATCTTATAAAAATAATTTTTAAAGTTTCTTCCAGTAAACTATGAGAACCACAATACCAAGAACCAAGTGTTTTCCACTTTGTAGCTTATTTAGTGCCACTAGATAAGTGCCACTCAGTGTTTTTACTGAACCAAAATACTAACCGTAATACTGGTTTTCAAGAATCCTTTCTTTCCGTTGGGGGTTGGGGGCAGGGGAAGGAAAGAAAAAAGGAAAGAAAAAAAAACACAAACGATTTTTTTGTTCATGTTTTTTTTTTCTTTGTTGGCTGGTTTTTGTTGTTTAATAGCTAATACTACCTAGAGGCACAGGGGTGTTGATGAATAGCATACACTAACAACATAATAAAAGCTTTCAGATCCATTCCCCAGGTAAGCCTGTACTGCTCTGTATCACAGGCAAACTCTGGTTTCCAGGAAGATTTGGCCAGTGGGAACTGACAAGTGATAGAGGCAAAAGAGGAAGAAGCCAGAGTATTTCTCCTCCATTCTCCCCACTCCCTGACACATCCTTGGCAGAAGTTTTGTCTCTTCCATAACTTCAGTTCCCTCCAGACAGTACCACCCTCTGACATAGCAGCTCCTATCATGAAGCTCCAGCTATGGCTCGAGCTCCCCCACACAGCTCTGGCTTCCGAACTCTGACAACACCAGTTTTTCTTATCTTCCCCCAAACCCTACTGGTATCAGACAGTCTCTGGGTATTATTAATATCTGGTTTGTCTCACAGTCCCAATGGGCTTCTCAGCAATTACCTATAAAACCAGTTCCTGAATTAATTTTCCTCTGTTGAAAAACACATTGTGGTTACTATTTTCTGGATGAATCTTGACTGATTCTGTTTCTAAATGTCATTTAAAATAGAATGTATTAGATAGTACAATACCTCAGCATACTAGAGCATAAAAACTTTTATCCTGAAGAAAACTTACTACACAAAATTATTATTCTGAATAAAGGGTGGGGGCTGGGGCAAGAGGGAACCATGCATTAAATTCATAAAATAAAATAAAGAATCTAACATTTTATTCATACCAAAGTGTTCCTCACTGGAATGAAGTCTTCCCTCAGCTGCAATGTTTGCCTAAATTAAGTCAATCACTTACAATAAAAATGTCACTTTTTAAAAACTTATTTGGTAGAGGAGAAAATTGGAAGGATTATGGGAGTTGGAGACACTGCAGGCCAAGACATCTGTTCGGAGGGAAAAAAAATGTTAAAGACCTCCTGTCAGTGACTTACTCAAATCCACAAAATTCAGTCCTTTTTCAAGATAAATCCAACTAGACTAATCAGTTAAAAGACATACCTTTAACCATTAATCTTATCTCATCAACTGTTTAAAAGATCATAAAACGTTAAAGTGAAAAGAACTACTTTAAATATAAATAATAAGAGCACAAGTTGTAAAGGGTTCAATTTTAACAACTGATTTTTAAAGGACCTCTCAACTCCCCTTCATATAATTACTACATGAAATTCCCTAAATAGAACTAGTCTAATAAAATAACTCAGTAACCATTCACCATCTATAAAACATTTCAGGAAATGAAACATTCCTAAAGTACAGAAAACATCTATTACTTAGTTTTATTTTGTGAGTATTTATTAACATTGAAATTATTCTAGATCACCATAGAAAAGTATTAGACAATAATCCCCAACTAAAGCAAAAAATCAATTTAAGACTACACACTTTGGAAGAATGAGATATGTGAAGGAAAAGGGACCTGACATTAACAACAATAAGCATTTCCTGAGCTAACTACACACTACCAACCATTTTACATAAATCACCTTATTTTACTTAAAACCCTACAAGGCAGGGCACCTGGGTGGCTCAGTTGGTTGAGTGACTGCTTTTGGCTCAGGTCATGATCCTGGAGACCCGGGATCGAGTCCCACATCAGGCTCCCTGCTCGGCAGGAAGCCTGCTTCTCCCTTTCTCAGTCCCTCTGCTTGTGTTCCCTCTCTCGCTGTGTTTCTCTCTGTCAAATAAATAAGTAAAATGTTTAAAAAAAAAAAAAAAAAAACCTACAAGGCAATGTCACATAAGGAAATGGAAACTCAAAATGGATACATATTTTTTTCCAAGCAACCTAACAAGTAACTAGTAGAAGTAAAATTTAAGTTCAATCTTATCTGGCTCTAGAGTCTGGTTCTCCCTTGCTTTCTCTGGAAATTGTTCCCCATGGGTGACTTCAAGCTAAAAACGAACCAAATAATTATTAAAAAAAAAAAAAAGGTTAAAATGACATGACAATCTCTAGCCGATACTTTAAGTCACATTTAATATTATCAAATTCTCACACATTTTTAACATAAATAATACTTGTATAACTAAAAAGAGCACTATGCGTCAAGATCTGCAAATAACAGATAAAAACCTACCCAGAAAAGTTCACAATTATCAATTAATTTCTCACTGATATAAAAGCTCAAAAATGAGATTGGCCTCCCCAAGCTACCAGCCAACCTACTCCCCTCATTGTGTATAATACTTACCATCATATGCTGATAGAATAGCTTTGTCAGATCATCTTGCTTAATTATTCCTCCTAGTTGTCTGATTAATGTCTTAAAATTTCATGAAATCTGAGTTACTACCCTAGCTGCTTTGTGCAAAACTTTGACATTTGCTTTCTAGTTAATATGCAGTCACCCATATCCTCTATGTTGTTATTATTCCTTTCTAAAAAAATACCTACTCCACCGAGAGAAAACAGTTTACATCACAACTCAGTACACATATACACGTTATACAACTGAAAAATTTAATAACCATATTTACACTCAACTGTAAACAACGCACCTGATACTTTCTAATTTGTTTTAATGCTGCAAACAACCCACTAAACTGATCTCACCAATTACTAACATGCTATTAGAATGCCACTCTAGAACCCAACCCCATTAAGAAAGTGTTGACATGACAGGAACATTTTTCCTTCCTGTGTCTTTCCAAACTGAAGGAGAAAAAAGTGAGAAAAGAAAAATAAAGATAAAAGGTACTACATGCCTCCAAAAGTTTTCCCTAAAGTATGATTCTTGGGAATTATTTTTACAACATACTAACATTGTATCATTATGGTAAAACATTACATAAAATTCACCATTTAGCCATTTTTAATTGTATAATTTGGTGGCATTAAGTACATTCACAACAGTACCACCATCACAATTTTCCATTTTCAGAACTTTTGGATCGTTCCAAATAGAAGCTCTATACCAATTAAAGCAGTAATTCTCTGCTACCCCTCTCCCCAACCCCTGGTAAACTCTAATTTTTATAAGATTTTATAAACATATACAAAAGAAGTGAAAATAAAATCACAAACCCCTATAGACACATGACACAAACTCAACAAATTATCAGTTTTGCTGTAATTATTTACCTGTCCCAAACCTCCTGTCTTTTTAGACCCTACTTATTTAGAAAATATGTTTTAAAAAAGAGACTCTTTCTTACATAATCACTATGTCATCATCACAACTAACAATATTAATAAGAATTCCTTGTTATCCTCAAACTTTGCAATTTTATTAATCACTCTAATTATAAAAGCACTTGTTTTCAGCAAACTTGTCATTGATCCTCTCAAAACTGCAATGATTTCTGAGTAATTTCATTTGTAACTGTTTATAAAAGAATTATAAAAAAAAAAAGAATTATGATTCAAGACCAAAAATACCACAATGTTTCAAATGAAAGCTTTCTGAGAAATTCTACAGAGAGACTACGGTTTTCCACTAAAAACACAGAATGTTATTTAGTATCACATATATGGAATGTTTTCTCAGGAAAACACCACAAAAGCAACCTGGTGAAATCTGATACCATCATTATCTTATATAAGCAATCATTACTAACTAGAAAAGCCTACATTAATCTAGTGTTACTTTTTAACAGACTACTAGATGAACTTAAAAAACCACCTAGATGACTTTTTTTAACCAGTGTTCTTAATGGTGTTGTAATACGTGCACATATGATTGTATCTACAAACCTCTTCAGTTCTGCCATAAAGTCAAATAGAGCACTGAAAAGAAATATGAGTAAATCCTGGCTTACAAACTATAGTAACAATATCTATTCCTATGAAGAATGACTTTGATTCAAAGAAAGTTTGATATCATGAAATAACACTCATTGTCGAAATATAAAAGATTGGATGAGATGAAAGACAAAACAGGGGCTCATTCAAATTTAACCTATAATTTTTCACACAGTACAACCACTAGTTAAAAAGAAATTACCAGCCTGAAGAATATAAACAGCCAAAGCTCAAAATATGAAATACAAAGTCAAATGTAAACAAGAAAAAAAAATGTCTGCATGAGTTTCATACAGTGTCTTCACTAATCTGATGTATTTTTACTAATGCAAAATATATCAGCTTAGAAAGTATAATCTTTAGGTTCTTTAAAGTTTGTGATTACAAGGGATTACCTCCAAGATCAAAAGCAGCACTGGAGGAATACCAATATCACATGATCTAACCACACAAAAATTTGCTGCTACTCAACATCTGCATCACATGAGTGTCTCACATAAATCAAGAAAATCAAAACACTTAGATGTTTAATAGAAGGACTTGTGATTTTATTTAAAGTTGTGTCACTATCTTTACCCAAACCATTTTCAAAGTATTTGGCGATCCTAGAACTTCTGAAAAGACAAGAAATGTCTAATTTGTTTTTAGTCATTATCTTTATAACTTGAATAAACTCAAAAGCTACAAATTTAACATATTACTAAGCAACATTCTAAAAATGTCAAGTTCCAAAAATAAAAACTGAATTGTCTTCATTGTATAATTTTTAAAGTTTGCTACAAGAAGGATGATTTAAAAATGCAACCAGTTAATATGCTCTATACAATTATCACTACTCAATGAGGGGAAATGTCTATATGTTGAATAAAGAGTTAAAAAATAAAACAATTTGCAAGGTGTACAAATAATGCCACATCATAAAAGATTCTATATCACATCCTGACTACAAACAACAAAAAGAGAAAAAAAAAGAGACAGGAAAATCTAGGTCTAAATATTTTATAAAGAAGTCAGATTCCCAAATAGCAATAATTAGAGTGCTCTGATGGCTCTTACTCTAAATTACTGGAGACCAACAAATTTATTTAACTTCTGAAAAGTACAGTATGAAGTTTTAAGCACATTCTTTATAAATATTTTATGGACTGAATTACTAAAATATTCACGTTTACCATAAGTTAACTGTCATCAAGAACTTCAACCTCAAGAACCTCAACCTCACACCACACACACACACACACACACACACACACACACACAGAGAGAGAAAAATATAAACGTGTGTATGTATAGCAATCTTCTTAACTTTCTAACGTCACAGATTTCATCTTCCCTGTTACCTGCCATGAAGAATGTGAAGTTATCTAATTTGTAGGCAGCAGACACAGCTGATCTGGTACAAAATTAATCACCAAATCAGTAAGTGAAGCTACATTCTGACAATTTCTGAACTTCAAAAAATATTTATCATCAGTATCCATGACTCTGCAACACTAAAAGTATGATTAACTCTTTTATATCACTTTTACAGAAAACAACTTCAAATTCCTTGCCAGATTCAATTCACTCATCTGTGTTACTCATTAGTAACAATTAGTTGAGAACCCAGTAAGAGTCAGAACTATACTCAGTGCTTTTTACAAACATTACTCTATTCCTCACTGTATTATACATTTGAAAAGTATCCGTATTTTACAAGTGAGAAAACTAAGAATCAGAAGGTTTAAGTTATATCATCAGGACTGAATTACTAAATGGTAGAACCAGATTCTAATCAAAGTTCCTCTAACTAACTTTAAGGTCTGTGTGCTCTTCCAACCACTGTAGACTTGCATTTATGCTAATGTTGTTCATGGGTTTAAAAAAAAAAAAAAAGTCCCACTCTTTCTTTCCTACAAAAATTTGTATTTAGGACTGGGAGAGGAGAAAAGGCACTTACGTGGATTATTTTTATGAATACCAAGGCACAATTTTCTCCAAATTCTTCTTGGTTTGACTTATATCATTTCAAATATGAGTATTAAAAATTGCATCACTGGTTCAGCAAGACTTAAAGGCAAGCTTTAATTACCACAAAAGACTTCTTACAACAATCCTCAAGATTCTAAATAGAGCAAAGATCCAAAAATTGGAATATATCGCTAAAAGTATTGTGAAACAGTAGCTCTGTTTACCAAGTGTAAACACAACTTTCTAAGAATAGAACAACTATGTGAAGCTCAAAATTGTTTAATTATGTTAAAGTCTTCATTCTAAATACTAAGATCAACCAGAAAAGTAGATCTATACATTTTCTTCACAAAGAGTATTTTACAATCCCACCTGAAAATGTCATTATACCACCTTTTTTCATGGAAGTTATTTTCATTAGTTAAGAATACTATGCCAGCAACTTTTTCCCAGCACACTGAGATATTATCCCAGTTTTCTGGCTTCCATTTCTTCTCCTAAGCAGCTAGCTGTCATTGTAACCACTACAGCTCCCTTAAATGTAATCCATCTTTTGTTCTCTGCCAACTGTTAAGATATTCTCTGTTTCTGGTGTTCTCCATGTTATTACGATGTGTCTAGATGTGCATTTAAAATTCTCAGAACTTCTTAAATTCATGGACTGGTGTTTTCTCAGCTCTGAAAAATGCTCAACCATTCTCTCTTCAAACACTGCTTCCTTTCCTATTATTTCTCCCTTCTACAATTAGAAAACTGATAAAATACTGTTAGACCTTCTCATTCTTTGTCCTATATACTGTAATCTCTTTTTTACCCACTTCCTTGTCTTTCTATTCTACACTCTGAACAATTTATGTCCAGTTCACTGTATTTGATTGTTCATTGTATTTAATCTCCTGCTAACCACATCCCCTGAGCTTTCTTTTTTTTTTTTTAATGATTTTATTATCTGAGATAGTGTACAAGCAAACAAGCGGGGAGGGGGGGAGGAGGAGCAGAGGGAGAGGGACAAGCGGACTTCACACTGAGCACAGAGCCCAACATGGGGCTTGATCTCACAATGCTGATGATGACTGGAGCCAAAAATCAAAGTTGGATACTTAACTTGACTCAGCCATCCAGGCACCCCTCTACTGAGTTTTTCATTGTAATTACTGCATTTTTTTATTTCTATAAGTTTTTTTTTTCAGGTCTTTTTCAAATCTCCCAAGTTTCTGGTTGCCTGCAGATATTTTCCACGTTTCTGTAAACATAATGAACAGTTGTTTTATCATCTCTGTCTGATAAGTACAAAATCTGAAGCTTTTGTGAGTTCGTTTCCATCAAGTGTTTCTGCTGCTTCTTACTCATGGAACCTTATTTCCTTGTTTGCTTGGCTGTATTTTATTGTGAGATAATTCTCTGGAATATTCTTTATGGGAATTTCTTAGGACCAAAAATAAAAACATATTCAACCCAAGAGGACTTTCATTTGCTTCTGCCCAGCACCTGGAACCACCTTTAAATGCACAATCTGAGATGCTGTTAGACCAGGTAACATTAAATTTGAGGTGCAAATCAAGGAAGAAGGCTTTTGGTTATAACATCTTAGGAACAGGTACTTTTTCAAGTCCAAAGCAAATACTCTTACAGCCTCTTGGCAGCAAGAACATGAGAAGGGTTTTAATCTTGGTTTAACCATACTCTCTGACCATAACTTTTTGGGGATCCAGCTTTATAGGGAAGGAATATTCTATTAGAAACCCTCCCTGGGCATGTATGGGTTTTAATTTCTATACCCTATACTTTGTGAGGCCCTCAAAACTAAAGTAAAAGTTTCCTAGAATATAGCAAACATCCTCAAAGGAAAAGCAGTTTTAATATTCTGCTTACTTCTCTAAATTCCTGCTTTCATGTAGATTTTGACCTCGTAACTTCTCACTATCATGTTTACTCCTAAGGAAAAGAAATTTCTAGCATTTCTAAATCTTTTCAGGAAATTACTTTATCCATATACGATGATATTACCTATTTCAATTTTAATAGGTTTCATATTTTTCTATTTCAATCACTAAAAGTTTTATTTTGTGGGTAACTGTAACACTGATGTAACAATTCCTCTTTATTCAGCTTGATTCACTGGTATAATCTAGGATAGAATGTTGCCAAATCATGGAACAGATCAATTTCCATTATAAGACCATTAAGAGATGGATAGATGCTGAAATTCATTCCCCACATATCTGTATAAATGCTATGGAATTTATTAGTCTATTGATTTTTTTTCTCCACCAGACACATGTGTAATGTACAAAAATTCTGTATCTGAAGCTACTGGAACATTAGCCAAAGTGGTAAAAAGATGACAAATAAGGAACTGAGTTTAACCTTTTTTCTGCCAAGAAATAGAATAGTAAAGCAAAAGACTAATACATGGAATTACATAAAAATTTAGGGGCATCTGGGTGGCTCAGTCGTTAGGCATCTGCCTTTGGCTCAGGTCATGGTCCTGGGATCGAGCCCCACATCAGGCTCCCTGCTTGACGGGAAGCCTGCTTCTCCCTCTCTCACTCCCTCTGCTTGTGTTCCTTCTCTGGTTGTGCTTCTCTTTGTGAAATAAAAACTTTAAAAAAAATTTAATAATTCCTCATAATAATTTTAAAAATATATAAGCAAAATTAAAAGACAAAATTGAAAATATCTACTATATACATTATAGGCAGAGTTAAAGCCTATAATATGCAAAGAGCTCTTGAAAATCAACAAAAACTCAAAAAGGCATTAAAAAAATAAGATAAAAGCAATCTATCAATCTGTGCCAAGACGTTAGTGATTATAACGATTAATTAATAGTAACATTAACAATTTATAATACCTTCTGGTAGCAAGTTATGGGCAAATAAAATTTATACCCTGCATTAAAGTTAGGGTATAAATTAACAGTATCCTTCTATTAGGCCATTTGCCAATAAGAATCAAAATCTAAATTATACATTTCCTTTACACAATAACCCCATCTCTAAAACACACACAGGTGCGCACACACACACACACAAATAATAATCCCACCTCCAGTAATACAGTTGAGTAACATCACTGCATGAAGACTTATAAAAACAAAAATAGAAAGGTAACACAAAATTGATTAAATTAGGAGTTACATACACATTTAAAACTAAAAAATTCTGGAACTATATGAATAACAGAGAAAACATACAGTTAGGGTAGGAACAGAAGTTACTTTTTTAAAAATTTCACTTTATGTTTCCATTTGATTTTTCTTTAATTAGTGATATATTATCATGATTCTTGGGAGATTAAAAGTATAGACAGGATTTAACTCATCAAACAATTTTTGTAGTTTGATTGTTTGTTTGTTTTTTAGGTCTGTATAACAAATGAAACACAGTCACAAATTCTTTGTTATTTTCTTCATCAGGGGATAGAGTTTAATTCTCCTCCCATTGAAGCCGGGCTGTTTAACCAGTAACAGAGCAGTTTTGCCGATAACATAAAGCAGAAGTAATGTTCATCAGATTGTCAGCTTCCACTTCTACCTCTTAGAATACTTATTCTTGAGACATTCATGCTCTGAACCCACCACTCATACCCAGACCACATGGAGAAGTGTCATGCAAGTGCTCTGATTAACAGCCTTAGTTTAGCTCCCAGACAGCAGCCAGCATCAACTGCCAGCCATGCGAATGAGCCATGCTGGAAGTGTAAACTCTAACCTCCAGTGAGCCTACATCAAGTGAAACAGAAATAAACTAACCCTACCAAATCCTATACAAATTATAAAATCATGAGTAAATAACTATTACTGTTGTCTTAAGGTACTAAGTTTTGGAGTGGTTTATCACACAGCAGATAATAACTGGAACAGTCTCTTACTGCTAAATATTCAGCATTTAAAACAGTACATAGTATGGCACACCTACTTTTAATAGTCACAACTGCAGGAGTATGAGTAAAGATGGCATATGTGGTTTTGGTAGTCACGGAGCAGTCAAAAGTGGGACAAAGACTGTTAGGTAAAAAAAAACAACTATAATACATATAAATGTCATGTTGTAGTAGTACAGTGTATCTGGCCAAACAGGAAAGGACAATACAGACTTCACGGTGTAAGATCCTCTGTACAACAGTGATATTTCAGCAAAGGCCTCACAAGAGTTAGTAAAATCAAGAGATAGAAAGAGTGTTCCAGGTTTGAGGTGAGTAAATCCTAAATGGTTCCAAAAACTCAAAGATTTCAGTGTTTTATAATGAAATCATATGGGAGGCAGAAGGAGACACAAGACTGAGCAATAAGTGATGGAAGGGTACTGAAAGGTTTTAAGCTATAGAGTAAGAGAACCAGCTGAGAGCTCATAAAGATCACCTGGCTTCAGGAACACCAGTCAGAAAACCCTACAGACACAAGCAAGAGATGATGATCTGGAGATGATAGACCAGAGCAGGAGTAGTGGGCATGAAGATATAATGGATTCAAGACTTACGATCCACTGAGATTGATGTCACTACATGAGGATTTGGGGAATAAAAGGTGTCTATCAGGGTTCTGGCTTCAATAACCAGAAAGATGATGGACTCATCCACTGACATAATTCATGTGGGAGAGGGAATAGGTTTTTGTTAGAGATAGGTTTTAGTGATGTTATGAACAGGAGCGGTCTGTGGGCCATCAATAGTGGAGTTATCCAACAAATAATCAGATACACAGGTCTAAAGCTCACAGAAGAAAACACGATTGGAGATCCAAGATTAGATTCCTCAGGAGCTTTTTCTCTCTTTATAACATTAATCTCTCACTATCTCCTCAACCACTCAGATATTATTCTGCAATTCTCTCACAATTTGTCTTTATAAAGTATCTCTCTCTCTCTCTCCTCATTTTGTTAATGCTTCCAAAACACTGGTTTTACATGAGGAAACCCAAATTTAATCAATGTTACGCCACACCCTTTGCAAAGCAGGATGCATGATGGCCACTGCTGAGAGCACTACGCAGGCAGTTTTAGTGACAAAAAGAACGGAAATTAGGGGTACTGCTCAGGACTACTTCACAAACTGGGGGAAAGCAACTGTGCACCTGATCAAAGCAGAAAGGAGGTAGTAGAGCTATTCTCTGAAAGTGAAAATGAAGTGCATCTGGAGAATAAATAGCAAGCCAGAAAATCATTAAAAGAGCAAAGTACAAAAGGATAACCAGAGAGTAAAAGAGGGCAGAGAAAAAAGAGATACATCCAGGCATTTTCCCATCCCTACCTTTCCTATTCTGTCCTATTTTCACTGCTTCCTGCTCTATCACTTCCCAGTGGCTTCCATTACACTCAGTTCTGACAATTATGTAATTTAGCATGGAGAACTTTAAGTAGACCACAGCAAGACCACAGTTTGAAAAGAAAACTATCAAAAAGAAAACCATCAAAGTACAAAATTATACTACCTGACCAGAGAAAGAAAATCATGATACTTGATACTGCACATAAACAAACCCAATGTTGCAGTTTGATCTCTGTAGTCTATCAGTATTCCCTTTTAATTTCTGCCAAATCATAAAGAAAGAAATCTTCAAGATCTAAAGAGACGAAAATGTAAAACCTCAGAATAATTGCTTGGGCAGCAGAGCTAGACAGCCACAATTATAAAGGAAGCTGCAGGCACTTTAACTTAAAGTACCAGAGTATTGTGTATTACCACGAGTATTTTGACATAAAAAGAGAATCACAAAACTGAGCCAGAGATGATCAGTTCTGGCTGTCATAACAAAGTACCATAGACTGGAAGGTTTATAAATAACAGAAATTGATTTCTCACATTTACGGGGTCTGAACTCCAAGATCAGGCTGCCAGCAAGGTCAAGTTCTGGTTGAAGGCCCTTGACTAGGTTGCAGACTGCTAACTTCTCATTGTATCCTCACATAGCAGAGAGGAAGCAAACCTCTCTTGACTCTTATAAGGGCACTAATCCCATTCATGAGGGCTCCACCCTCATCACCTCATCTAATGGTAACTATGTCCCAAAAGTCTCACCACCTAATACCATCACATGGGAGAGTGAGGGAGCAGGGTTTCAACATACAAATTTTGGGGATGGATACATTCAGTCCATAAGAGAGATCACTTGGTGAAGTGATTTTCCAAATATGTTTAAATCCTTCTTACAACTGGTAGATCAATTCACAATGACACCATTTCAAAACAACATATTTCAAGTCAATGAAATTGAAAAAACCATTCCTAGTTTTCATAAATGAAGATTAATCATGAAAAAAAAAGTCTACAAAAATGGCTGGTATCAGATGGTATGCTTATCTACTTGGAAAATGTAAGAGAATCAACTGAAAAATAGTTATAATAAATAGATTCAGAAAGTAACTGATTACAACATAAATACAAAAAATCAATGGCTCTTCTATTGACCAGCAATAGTCAGGCAGAAAAAATACACACACATGCACACATACGAGGAAAATCTCATTAAAAAATAAAAAATAAAACACAGTGGGACTGAATAAAAGACAAAAATGATGAAACTTCTGATATCCATACAGAAAGAATAAATCATTCATTCAGTAGTACTGAGAAAACTAATCAAAACCTTAAAAATTTAGTACCCTCTACTTCACACTACACAACTAACCATGTTCTGGAATAACTATAAGCTCAAAATTTTAAACTGAAACTATAAAAATAGTTTAGAATATAAATTAGTAGCTATATAAACAAAAGATAGGAAAAGCCTACAAGACTCATAAAGGAAGAACAAGATTTAACTACATTAATGTTAAAGCCTATAAGAAGGCAGAAGAGAAGGAGGTATAAAGTATGCCCAAATAAAGCCCAAATAAAATAAAGATAATATCGACTAACAGCCTCTCAGCTTTGTAGTTAAGGCCCCAAGTACAGGGCCTCTCAGCTTTGTAGTTAAGGGTAAAGTGATACAATTTGGTCATGTGTTTCAAAACTATTCAATATGGGCATATCTTTTAACCTAGTAATAATTCCACTCCTAATTTTTCCCAAATAAATAATACATAGGCACAAAAGAATATTAGCTACAATAATGTTCAGTATAGCACTGCCTGTCATTGAAGGACTGAAAGGAATCTAGGTGTCTGGAACCTTCACACAATGAAACAGTCATAGAGCCACTAAAAAGTGAGTGGGAGAGTAACATCATTAGTAATACAAATATTAAGTGAAAAACAAGCATGAGTAATAAAATAACCAATCCACTTTTATTTTTTTAATATTTTATTTATTTATTTGACAGAGAGAAACACAGCTAGAGAGGGAACACAAGCAGGGTGAATGAGAGAGGGAGAAGCAGGCTTCCCACGGAGCCCGATGTGGGGCTTGATCCTGGGTCTCCGGGATCATGACCTGAGCCGAAGGCAATTGCCTAATCAACTGAGCCACCCGGGCGCCCCATAAATCCACTTTTAGTTTAAAAAACAGGTGTTATCCACACATGTGTTTATCCATATATATCTACAATACATATACACACAGAGCGCAGGTAATAAGAAGGTTAAAAGTAACCCCTGAACGATTAAGAGTAATGAAGACTGGAGAGAGAAGGCAATTTATCACAAGCATCCCTACACCATATGTACCTACCTATCAAAACGAGTATTCTTACTACAATACTCCTGGACTTCATGAAGAAAAAGAAATATAATTTAACCAACGCATAGAGAAATAGTGGTATCATCTACCCATCTCCTATCAACTCCACCTTCTTTCCCAACCCCCACCAAGAATCCAGAGCAATCAATCCACCATCTCACCCCAGGGTGGCAAGAGATGTAACATTAATAATTCCTCTTGGATTCCTACAAGGTAGCTACTGGAATACCTTCAAAGGTACCTATTCTAGGAAAGCTAAAGGGGTCACTTCTGATCCCCACTAATTACCAGCAAACAGAATGCACCCATCAACAGCCAGGACCTGTAACTTGGGCTCAGTCTTCTCGCAGTGCTATACCACCCAACTCCATCGGAAGGCAGGTGTACCTCATCTCCCCCAAGGTGGTTACATGATAAGTGGGGGCTTACTTCTCACTGATCTAATTATTCTGAAGATCCATATTTAAAAGTAGAAACCCAAACTGCTTTCAGTTCAACCTTTTTATCTTACTTAGATGTTTAATAACCGTAAGAAAACACTGCTGCTAACCAACATTTGCAACTCGGTTTTCTGAACTAGCACTTGCAGTACAAATCTGACTTACAACATAACCCCCTAAAAGAACTAAAGAAATTCCCAATAGTACAGACCATTATCTTTGATCATTTGTTTTTATAGCATTTTCACAATACGCATTACCTTTTGTAATAGAAAACTAAAAAAAGTCTTTCTTATGTCAGGCTAAGCTATTTATACTGTAATTATTCAACCTAAGATATTCATGCACAGCAACATTTTCTTTAGATATACCAAAAACCAGTCTGTCATAAGTTATCATACAAAACTAAATCCAATGATTTTTTAAAAAGTAAACCATCTCAATGTAGACTTCACAACCCATAAAAAGGTAAATATAAACATTCTTGTCAACACATATTTATAAAAATTTGCAATCATCTATAATGCTCACTTCAAATCTCCTAAGTCTTTTTCTCAAAAAAAAAAAAAAATCCAATAATCATCCTCCCCAGGCAACAGAGTTAAGAAAAATTATAAATCTGCAATTACTAAATATCTTCTTGGAGTCAGAGACACCCACCACATGTAGCACAGAACAATAACTGAATCATATTATCTTTAGATGTTTTTAGTCCAAACCAGTGGATACTTAATGAGCATCTACTGCATGCCAGGTCCCATGACAGGTGTTATACTGCATGCCAGGTCCCACAACAGGTGCTAAAAATATAAAATGTTAACACAAAAATTCTATACTCCAGTTCTTTTTCTAATCAAAGAGACAGGTACTATGATAAATTATAAAATATATAGAGAGAAATAGATCCCGAACCCTTATCTTCAATTCCAAAATTCCAAAAAATTCTGAAAACTAAAATTGTTTTCTAAGCTGGTAACAAAACACAGCCTAACTAACACAAGGCTTTTTATGGTCTTTTTTATTCTTCTTAGTGTGAACATGTATAAATTTACTGGGAAAACTAATGTGTTCAACTACGGGCTGATTGTTCCTATCCACAGGTTTCATGGTATACAGCATATGCACCATATTAATTTTCTAAATTCCAAAAATTTTACTTCTGAGACACATTCCACCCTGAGTTTTAGACAAGGGGCTGTAGATCAGATCTGAAGTATGCAAGGACAGATGGATTATTTCAAGGAGCAAAAGAGTCTGCTGAGGGAGGTAAAAGTTATAGTCAGAAGAGCCTTCAGAAATAAGATTACTTTGTTCTAGACTTCACAACACTACATTAGAAAATTTTAAACCAATCTTTTCATACCACCACTAAAAATATCTTTTATTATTTTTATAGCCTTACCCCCTTGTTTGGAAAGATCTGAGCAGCCAAACCATATTTATTCATATTTAATCTCCCAAAGGGATAATAGCATTACTATACCAATTTTGTATTTAATCCAAAAAGTACAAACTTTCTATTTTGCTGGCCCATACAGCTTCATACCAAATAAATGTTCAATTCCCATGAAGATCATTCAAATACAGTCTTGATTCATCTATAGTAAAAGATAGAACCTAACACATTATATATGCACATACGTTATACTTATACATATCATATATACATATATATGTATACACACACGCACTCACACACACACACACACACACACAAATATACTCATTTAATCCTCAAATAAATTTTCTGAGGCATTTATTATAATCCTCACTTTAAAGTTGAGAAAAGTGAGGCACTATGAGGCTAAGTAACTGACCAGCATAACACTACAATAGACATCACAACAAAGTATGAACTTGGAGAAAATATTTACAATTGGGATTTGTTATACTGACTTACTTCCCAATTATCCCAGTTAATGAAGAACGAATGCTACTAGAATCAGCCCACAGGCCCTCTCTTCTCACTTTCCCCTCCCACAACTGCCCACAGCCGCGAAAACTCATTTTTCAAGTTCCAGTACATAGACTGTAACATTATTGCCATTCTAATCATCTGTCCACATTAAGAGAAATGTCTTAGATCAAGTGTATAAGCACCAAGCCTCAAAATGATGCTGATACAGGACAAAGCTTTCAGCAGTCAGAGACAAAATGACACTGAAGTTGTCCTTATTACTTTTCCAGTGTTAAAATATGGTAACAACAACTCATGCTTAGATTGTTATCGTCCTTACTGGACAAATTTAAAAAAAAAAAAAAAAACAGTGACCTATCAATCCCCCCCACCAAAAAAATCCTAAATGTTAGGACAACAAATACAAGATAAATCTACTATGTATGTATAGAGGGGGAAAGGGAGTGGGAGATGGAAGAGAGGCACAGGCAAAAAACGAAGAACGAAAATTTGCAGAATCAAAAGGAAGCAGACACTACTTTCACATTTAACAGTGACTTACAGACTTGAAAGAGATTGGTCTGGCAAACAGGTGCAAACAAATAAAAGCTTTGCAAATTTCAATATCTTATTCAGAAAAGATTACAAGCACTGAGGCAAGTTTTTATTATACAATGTGGGGAAATTTCTTAGAAGATGGTAAGTTTGGCGCCTGCGGCTCAAGTCATGGTCTCAGGGTCCTGGGATGAGTTCCACATCGGGCTCTCTGCACGGTGGAGAGCCTGCTGCCCCCTCTTTCTCTGTCTGCCTCCCTGCCTATTTGTCATCTCTCTGTGTCAAATAAATAAAATTAAAAAAAAATGACAAGTTTGGATTTTAAAGTGAAAGAAATGCTCATAATTTTCAACAATACTAGGAAAGGGGGATTTTAAAAAGTATCATTAATTTCTTTTCTTCCATAAAAGCTACATTCAGAAGATTGTTAAAGTACGGACTGTAAAGTCAGCCAGCCAGAGTCCCAGCTCTGTGTTAACACAGGACTTTTACCCCCTGCTTCAGTTTCCTTAAAGATTATTGTGAGCATCACATGAGTTAAGATACGTAAAGTGCTTCGAACAGTGTCTGGCACTCATGCTTCAAAAGCACTGTCATAAGTATTATTTAAGAACATTAAAAAAAAAAAAAATGGTAAAATAAGGACCAGAATGAAGACTATAAAAATTACAGTGCTAAAAGTTTTAGCTAAAACTTCAATAAAGTTTTTAAAAAGTTAGGCACAATCATTTTTATAGACATAAAGTATAAGGTTTTCATTCAACTTTTCAATTTACATTCTCTTGATTGGATTAGGAAAAAATCTGAAGCCATTTAGGATAACTTCAGCAGACAGAGACCTAAATTCTTTACAAGCCTGTTTCCAAGGCTCAGGAATGCATTGCTCAACTGAGGCTGCATCTGAGAGAAAAAGCAAACACTCAATACTTTCCCTAATAAAAGAAAATTGCATCCCTGCAACGGATTCAGAGACACAGGATTCATAGTCCGTAAGGTGATAAAACCCAACTACCCACAGCTGAGTCCTTCAGCTAGCAATACAGGCTTCCAAGGAAAATTCACAGGCCAAGTGATGTATGCACCAGAGCATGCACACGTGGTACCTGCACTCCTCCAGGCTGGGGCAACTCAATCCAAACTCCTATTCCCTCCCCTGGTTACCCCAACATGACTTTTGCAGGCTTCACAAAAGATCGCCCTAAGAAAGACTCTAGTACTTCATCCTGCCTTTTGCCTTCTCTCAAACCGCCTTTATGCTCAGGATGAATTAAGGCATTTATTCATTGACACGTCATTTTATTTCTTAGCACACACCTCTCCACATCCTTGCTACTCAACAACTGATCCTTGTCCAGCACCACCTAGAAGCTTACAAGAAATGCAGAATACCAAATGCATCACAGATCTACTAAATCAGAATTTGCGTATTTAAAGGAGAGCCCTAAGGGATTCCTATGCACCTTAAAGTTGGAGAAGCACTTGTTTGACTCCACTGCAGATAGTTGTAAAAATTTTAAATGCTCGAGATTACATTTGAATCTAGAGATATAGTATGAAAAGTCCAAGACGTGGAATCAGAAAAGTTCATTTAGAGAAATGACTAATATATAAATGAATTCAAGTGATCACAGTTTTGTTTTCAACATGCCTACATTTAATACTTCCTGGTTTAAGTCAGTATTTTGTGCAACAGCATACTAACAATATAGTTTCTTTGTGCTACATTTTGTTGTACAAAGTACAAATAATGACTGGCTCTTGAAATCTGCGCCATCGGACCCAAAGCTGTGTGACCTGTACGCTACAATTTCGGGATTTGGTCCATTTCGGAGTTGACAAATAGAACTCATTCCCGAAAAGTATTCAGAAAAAAATCTGAAGGATGTGAACTTTAAATCATATTCCTGAAACTAAAACTAGTTAATGACCGGTACTGAACAAACTCCAGGTCATTTGTAGAACAAAAAATTCTTTAGGAGGTCTGGGTTCGTTTTTCCAGGAAAAGTAGGGGAAGAGGGGGGATCAACTTTCACAAAGTTTTTCTCATATCCTTAAAAGCCTCAACTTGCATGTTCTTACAGGTGAATACACTTAAGCCGTACTAAAACAGGGTCACGTTTCTCTCCTCAAAGATGAAAGGCTTCTCTAGTTTAAAAGCTGCATTTTAAAAGGTTTGGGGATTCGGGGCCCGTTTCGCTTCCGGCCTGCGAAGGAAGCGTGCAGTCCAGGGCAGATATGAACAGGAAAATTGACCAAGCAGGAAGTTGAGCCACAATCCAACCACCAGGCTCTGCCCACTTACAGCAGCTGGCCTTGCAGCCTAGACCCCAACCTCCCGAGGCACGCAAGGCAGGCGGACTGTGGTAAGCAGCCCCCTCGCCCTACCCGCCCCGTAGCTAGAGGAACCTCCCTACTGCCACCCAGCCCCCACGCCGACCCGGGAAGTGCACAAACGGAGGGGGTGCGACTACCCGTTCGCGGCGACAGCAGCAGCAACAGCACCCTCAGGCCCTCCCGTGAGGCGCCGGCAGCTGCAGCAGCGGCGCTGTGGGAGAGGCGGGAATGGTCCTGAGAGCCAGAGGCCGGGGAAGGAGCGACTGCATGTGGGGCTGCACTGGAGGGAAGAGCAGGCACTCAGGGGGCTCAGCTTTTTTACGATTATCATCATCATCTTGTTTTACCTGTGGCGCAGAAGGGCTCCCCAGCTCTTACTCCCTGAATCCTCCTCCACCTCCCCTCCTCTTTTTCTCTCTCTCCCTCAGTCTCTGCCGGGCGCTCGTGGAACCGGCGGGCCTGGCCCGACCAGAAAGAGAACAGGGCGGGAGGGGGCGGGGGCAGTGGTGACCAGCGACCACGTGACCACGCTCGCGCCGTAACGGCGACCGCCTCCTGCCGCGCGCCCTCCCCGCGCTCCACCTCTAATAACCCCGCGGCTCGAGCTCCCAGGACGCTGGTGCGCAGGCGCCCGCCCGGCCTGGAGGCTGCGCGGGCGCGCAACGCGCTCGCTCTCGGGGCCCAGTCTGTGCGACGGAGCGAGGCGCGACGTAGGGAATGAGCTGCAGGCCAAACCCTCTGCTGAGCCCGCCGGCTACCGGGACGGGTGCACCTGAGGGCATTTTTCCACTCCCTCCCAAACTTTCTCTTTATCCTACCTCTCCTGACCTGCACCAGAGCGCCTCTGTAGCCTTAGGAACCTGCTACAGAAACTTCACCGCTCACATCCACCACCACCTTCCCAGGGTGGGACTGAAAGTAAGATGTCAGCCTCCGAGAAACTCCTAATAGGCTGGGCCTCCTGCCTCAGAATTTCCTAGTTGTGTGTAAATGGCCTTCCGTTGGACATTTTTCTACAACTAAGTAGACTCCTATTCATACTTCAGGACCCAGCCTGTCACTTACTCAAACATACTCTACTCTTGTGAAGTCATTAACATTTCATTAACATTTTATGCGGATCTACTTTGTTATAACCCACGTAAGTTGTTTTTTGTTGTTCTTTGTTTTGTTTTTTACAAATCCACTGAATACTAGGCTCAGATTTTATCTCTACTCTTAAGATCTAGGACACTGTCTTCAGCATTGTGGTATCTCAGTAAAATTCTGACGACTGACTATCAGAACACAAGCGATGCCTAAACTCTGTCTTTGCCCTCCACCTCTACTTATGATTTGAGATTCCGTTTAACCTTAGCACACGGATTGCTGGTGTTTGTTTCCCACTATGGAAGCCTTTGAATGGGAATGCTAATTAGAGTGGTAAATGCTTCACCTAGTAAAAAAGATTTATGGTCTTTTATTAGCCTATCTTCGCAAAGAGCTCCAAAAGAAATTGACACTGTTGAGTCCAAAAGAAGGAAACCAAGAAAGAAAAAGGTCAAATTTTCAAAGGTTAGCTACCTTCTGTGAAGGGATTTCCTCTGTATTGGCCCTCTTTGTTGCAGGAGCTGGACAGGTCTAATCAGAGCAAATAAAATGTAAAAACTTACTAAATGTCATTTCTGGCTAAGTCCTCTCATCATTACCGGTAAACGAGGTGAATACCGAGATGATGTTCAACAACCATGACTAGCAAAAAAATTCCAGAAAATGTTGGGATAAATGTTAATCAAGAAACAGTATTAACAAGGGCTTCTGAGAAACTAGGAAAATCACAACCCTCAAGCCTCCAATCTGATAGGTCTGAAATGTTGATGGACTTTTTTCTACATTTACCAATATATACACATGCACAGTGATCCCACCTGATAGATGCAGCTACCACCCAGAATATGCTAGAAGCACCCCATTCTAAATATATCCAGTCCAAGGTTCAGATTCTATGAGAAACTGTGTTTGGTGGCTATAAAAAACCCCAATATCCATGCCCTTATGTAATACTGTCCCCTTGAATCTGGGCTGGACTGGTCACTGCTTTAAATAATAGAATGTGGCAAAAATGACTGCTAGTTCCAGGCTGAAGCCTTAAGAAGACTTTGCAGTGACTACATTGAAATTTACTGGAACCTGTACTCATGGAAAACAGAAATGATTAAGAAATCCCCCCACCTGTTTGTGTTCTGGGAAATGGCTTACCACAAAGAACCACCCTTCCCCGTATGACTTAGATGAGACTCTTTGTCCACTCTTTCTCAAAAGACTGGCAGATGACTCCTTGTTTACCTGTGACAAGACCAAAAGCAGATCTTTCCCTTTTTGCTTGAACCTGTTGACAAGGTCAGGCACAAAACCTTCAACCTCCTTTGTCTGATGGATGATTATCTGAAATTAGAACTGTTTGTTGCCTTGAAATTAGCTAGACACAGAGATAAACATGCCCTGGACAATTCAACTGATGCAGGCTAACTGGGTCCAAGGACCCAGAGGGGTTCCCATGGGACCCGCCAAGAGGGTCCTTGTCTTTGCAGAAGATAGAAATTAAATGCAAGCCAAGAGGAGGATGTATTGAAGACAGAGTGCAGACAGAGCATCTGGGAGATTCTTTACTTGGGGTCTGTTGTTTTTATTGCAGACTGTGGTCTTGTGCACATGTCTTCTCAGACATCCAGGAACAAAGATGAATGTTTAAGTGTTTTCCATAAGTCATTTATGCCCTGCAGCCGGGATCTTGGGAAAATGTTCATGAAGACCTCACCTAGTCACTCCTTGCTGGAAGTCTCCAAAGTAATCATTAACTCCTTGACCTTTGCAAGGAAGACATACCTTATCTGTACTATAAGGCATGTGTAGGGTGGAGATGTAGGTCCTAGTAAGAAAAGAGGCAGCATGGGGCACCTGGGTGGCTCAGTTGGTTAAGCGACTGCCTTCAGCTCAGGTCATAATCCCGGAAGCCTGGGATCAAGCCCCACATCAGGCTCCCTGCTCGGCAGGAAGCCTGCTTCTCCCTCTCTCACTCCCCCTGCTTGTGTTCCCTCTCTGGCTGTGTTTCCTCTCTGTCAAACAAATAAATCTTTTTTAAAAAAGGAAGAAAAAAGAAAAGGGGCAGCAAAAAAGCCATCTTTCATGGGGTTCCTTCAGGTTCCCTATCTCACAACTATAAGTCATCCCACTGATAACCCGTCTACTCTTCCCCATAAAAATACAAGGCAAAGCCCTGCTGAGACACTCTGATCTTCAAATCTGGGTACTCTCTCCATTGCAACAGTCTGCATAAAATCTACTTCCTTGTACAAAGTTGTTTTTGCCCTTTGGAGGAAGCACCATGTAATCTAACTACTCCAAGACTACCATGCTGTCAAAAGTCTAACATAGCCATTTCAAGAAGCTGAGTAGAAGAAAACTGAGGACCCAGGCTAATAGCCCCAGCTGTGCTCCCATTGGATGCAACAAAGTCAACCACACATGTGAGTGAGCCATCTTCGAAGTGGATTCTCCAGCCCCATCGAGTTGCCCCAGCTGATGCCACTGGAAGGAACAGAGATGGGCTATTCTTCACCATGCCCAAATTGTAGAATTATGGGAAAATTAATGAAAGTGCTGCATTAAACCATTCAGTTTCATGGTAGTTTGTTAGGTAGCAATAAATTACCTGAATAGACCTATGTATCCATCTGTCTGCTAGAGATGTGTTTCAAGTGTCCTCACAGGCACTTCAACCCCAACCTGCTCAAACTGAGTTTTATAAATCTCCTCCAAACCTGCCTCTTCTGTGTCCTCTATCTTCTGTTGGTACTGCATTCATCCCCCAAGGCTCCAAACAGAAAACCTGGGAGCTTTCCCTGACCCCTCTTTGTCCTACAACATTCAGTCATTAAGTAATGGACTTTCTCCTCCAGCTCCACATACATCTCACCTCAGATCCTCTTCAACTCTTTCCTGTACTACTGAGTACTGAGAATTAGTCAGGTTTTTCCATGTTGCAAGGAAGAGTCATACATGTATCCAGATTACCTTAGAGGTTTATCATCAGACAGGGAGGAAGAGATGTGGAAAACCAGCCCAGTCATCTCCCATCACCTGTTTTGGGTGATTTCAGGCTGGGAGGCTCAGCTGACCTTTTGGAGAACCACAGAATGACCCCCATCTTTTAGGCCACAACAGTAGCTCTAGGGATTCAGCTTCTCTCTAACTTGTTACATCCTTGATCTACAAAAGGTGTCTGTTAGTTCCCAGTTAATCCCCAGTTGCTACAGAGTACCCTGACAGGGCTGAGACTGGCCTACAGTCTAATCTAGGAAAAAGAAACTAAGATAATAAAGCTGATGATTAATAACTCCATAAAACCTAAACATTGTATGAAAATTCTTTTTGAATTTTGCTACTTACAATACAATTCATATGTTAAGGTAGAAACATTAAATTGGAATTAACAGCATTCTTAGAAAAATAGCAATTAAGACACTTAATTTTGCTACAACTTGGTTCTATGTTTTGGCATCTATGTGCATTTTCTTTCTCAGGACATGACAGAAAGTGAAGCATGCACATGTGCGTGCACACACACACACACACAAATGCAGATGTTCTCTATGAAAGATAGAAGCCCTCTCTTAGGCCTCTGCCTCTGGGGACACTCTGCCTGGACACTTTTGGTCAGGGTAACATCCACATCCCCTCTCCTGGCTCTTTCGTCTTCCACTCAACACACCCAGGTAAATAGGCTACAGTCAGATCCTGAAATTGCCATAGGGACCTAGATTAACATAATAACAAGATGCACATTCTGCAACAGGCAGTGCTAAGGTATGATAAGCTTGGGCTGTGTGGAGCTAACATTAGGAATCATCTCCCCACCCTAGTAAGTACCCAGTATAGCATCCAAGGAAATAACCTGCTCAGATCTCCTGCTGTAAGGAACACAGTTGACTTGTAGCCAGGTGTTGTCTTGCCAGATCCATCACTGTGTTTCTGCTGAGATCATATTTCTCCTGGGCTGCTCTTAGTCAGTGATTGAGCACAGCAGGGGTATTAGTGCAGGTCCATTGTGGGGGGATGCAGGATTCCTCTAATGGGCAGCTTTGGCTCAAAGATTCCGCACTGGCCTGGTCAAAACTTTCTTATAACTGCTTGCAGTCTTAGAATCTTCTTGGTCAATCTTCCTTCTTTCCCCTTTAGCTTTTACAGTTGTCAGACCTGTATTGTTGTCTGGTCTCTCCTTAGTCCAGCCTCCATGTCCTTCCCTTTATCCTTCACTATTACTTTCTTGGTAACATGTGGATATCCAATCCCATCGTGGTGTCTGCATCTCTAAGGACAAAATTGAGACCTACCCCCATTCTGGGACCTCCTTTGGCCCATCCTCAGACTAGAGCTACAGGGTACAATAGTGATTCATATCAAGAAAACTAAATTCTTTAATTCTTTTCTGTTTGGGGTTCTGAAAAACTTTTCATCTTCGAGAGTCATCCATTAAATGCTACTAACCCCAGTCAGGGAAAACAATAAGCTAAGGCCTTTCACTCTTAAGAAAATAAGGTAGCTTGAGCTATTTTGACTGTAAAGATAATTAAGATTATAATAAAGATTGTGAGGCTAATAATAAAAGTTATTAAAAGTTTTATGAGATAGACAAGGGCCATTTGGCTCCTCCCCTCCCCATCCTGTGTTCCTAGAACAGATAGGTTGGGAGCTGTTTGTTCCAGTACATAATAATATCTTCCACAGTCTCAATCACCTCTCCCTTTCCCCACCTCCAACCTTAAGAACCTGAAACAAAGGTTTCTACTCTGGGGGAGAAATAAGAATTTGGATTAAAGCAACAGGGCTAAAGGAGTGTGACTAGAACTGGAACAGTCCCATGGAGTAAGCCATTTCATCAGTCAGTGTCTGACCAAGAGACTAGAAACCATTTTACTTATTTACAACAGAGGGAATCTAATACAGGGAATGAGTTATGCAGGTGAGAACCAAACAAGCAATGAGGAGGTTGCCATGATATTACCAACAGCAAAAGGGAACTATGCTATCCCCACCTGAAGAGACACAAGGAAGAGATCATGTTACCAGGACCCCATGGCTGGGGTCATGGGATGGAGTCTACACCATGGTAATAAAGAGTCTGAGTAGTTGTAGGGGAACCTGGGTAGCTCAGATGGTTAAACATCTGCTTTCAACTCAGGTCCTGATGCCAGGGTCCTGGGATAGAACCCCAGGTTGGGCTTCCTACTCAGTGGGAAGTCTGCTTCTCCCCCTTGCTCTCCCTTTCCCCCTTGCCCTCCTCTCCCCATATCCTTCCCCATGCTCATGCTCTCTCTATATCTCTCTGTGTCAAATAAATAAAATCATTTAAAATAAGTCTGAGCAGTTGCATGCAGAGAAAAACTACTTAAGGTAGCTTTGCTCAGAAAGCATTTATAAGGTTCACTCCTCCCCGACTTACAACCATGAGGAGGGGGATAATTTTCTAAAGAAATTTCGTGGCTATTTGTCAGATGGGAACAAATTTTGACAGACAAAACAACCCATGTCCACTACATTCCATCTGTTAGCTACATAATTTCAAAATGTTCTTACCTAATATAGATTATCCATTTACTAAGCGTGTAATTAAAAAGTAGGTATCCGTAGATCCTCAACCTACTGATTATTGATATTAGGCTTTAAAGTCATTTTACCTCTCATCCCAGTCATAAAAAAAAAAATGACATTGTTCTACACAGAGCCTACAAAAAAAAAAAGTGCTGAAACCAGTAATTGACTTATACGTAGTATCTGCATACCTGTTCGTAATAGACAGCTGGCTCCTCTTCCCCTCCAAAGTAATTTTTCTCTTTATGTCATTGGGATCGACTTTGATCTGGGCACAAAGCCCTCCGTCTGGAGACTACATTTCCCATTCTGCTTTGTGACTGGGTATAACCATGTGACTTTGTTTTCATCTGTGTAAGAAGTTGCAATGTGTACCTTTTCCACATTACTTGCTTAAAAGGAAATTGCTTGCTCTTTACTGCCTCTTTTTGATTCCTGCCACCTGGAGCACAGACATGGCAGAGCATAGTAGCTGGCAGAACAGCAAGTTGGAAGGAAACCAGGCCCCTGAATGGCTGCATAGAAAGCTGCCTCCCCAAACTGACTGCCCCACTACACCTTTAAAGTATAGAGAAATGAATTTCTACTTTATTTAAACCACTGAGGTTTCTTACCTCTTCTTTGAGCCACATAGCCTTTACCTTACGTGATATAATATATAAGGTATTATGTTCTAAGTTGATATGTGAAGAATCTCATCAAAGATGTCTAGGTCAGTTTTTTAAAACAGAGAAATTCACTTGCCCTTAGGAGAAACAATGTCAATATTTATGGATATATGAAGAATAGCAAATACTTCGACACTGCAAGGTCCATATCTGCATCATTACGCTATTTAGTATCATCAGTGCATCACCCTCAGAGTTGTCTGTAAAGATGTTGGAATGGTCAGAGACATTAGAAAACAAAATAGAATAGAGGTTAAGTACATAGAATGAGGACTAGAATTGTCCGAGTCCAAATCTCAGGCCCAAGTCCAAATCTCAGGTACTTATTAATGGCATAATCTCAAGCAAGTTATTTAAACTTTGTGGCTTCAGTTTCATATGTGAGATGGATGGAGATAATAATAGCCTTTACTTTATCAGGTTGTTTGTGAGCATTAATTGAGATAATCCACTATTAAGTAAGGTATTTAAGCATCTGGTAATCATTCAATTAAAAAGTATGTATTGTCTTTATATTATTTTATATCTTGGAATCTTAATCAGAAAAGTCTTTATCAGAAAAGTACCTCTTTATCAGAAAAGTACCTGCAGGGGCGCCTGGGTGGCTCAGTTGGTTAAGCGACTGCCTTCAGCTCAGGTCATGAATCCAGAGACCCGGGATCGAGTCCCATATCAGGCTCCCTGCTCCACGGGAAGCCTGCTTCTCCCTCCCTCACTCCTCCTTCTTGTGTTCCCTCTCTGGCTGTGTTTCGCTCTGTCAAATAAATAAAATCTTTTAAAAAAAAAAAAAAACACCTGCAGTCTGGAGAAAGAGCAAATTATTCTAGACATAGCAATAATGGTTGGGATCCATGGTTTACACACACATACTAGCAAATTCTGGCCTTTACTTTGGGCATCAAAAAGACGAAGGTCTTTTTGTTGTACTGCCCAAACTTCTATGATATACCCGCAAATATGGCTGAATGGCAATGCAGTAAAAGTAATGTCTAAGCTTTATTATTCTGAAGCACTATATCTCAAACATTATCCTATAAAGAGAAAGAACTCATAAGAGGGAGATAATCAGTGTTGATTTTCAACAGTTCTGTGGGAAGACAAAGGAGTCATGATCACAATTATGTAAAGCCATTTCTTTGAAGCTTTTGTTCTCTGTGATAGCATTTGTTTCCATTGGATTACTTCTTCTTGGTCAGGTGTGTACAGATGGTTCCTTAGTAAACACCTTTCAACAGTGATTTTATAGTGTCTGTATTCCATATGAGACCCTCACATTTTTTCCAGGTGCAGGCATACAATGTTGTGCCAAGAAAAGTGTAAATAAGCAACATGGCTTATACCATTTAGTTCATATCCTTGTTATAATGTTTGTCCCATTGTGTTATGACCAGCTGTGTGAATGTCTGACGCTTCCTGGACTGTGAGTTCCTCAGGGGTAAACAGTACCATCTCCATGTCAGCAGTATTTTAAGAAGTGCTTAGCATCTGGTAGGTATTCAATAAATGTTTGATATGAATAAAAGTAAATATGTATCACATTATGGAAATCATCAACTTGCTATATGATTGAACAGTATTTTATTTCTCTACTGCAGTGTAACAAACTACCACAAATGTAGCTGCTTAAAACAACATACATTTATAATCTCACAGTTTCTGCAAGTTTTAAATTGGTACATGGCTTACCTAGATTCTCTGCTTCAGTATAATTGGGAACTATTCTACAGTCTATTCACCACGTAAATAAGATGTAAGTACTTAGTCCACTCAAATGAAGAAATTTGCTTGGGTTCACATGCTAATTCATGAGAATGTCCCGGAGTTTGCTCAAATGCATTAATGTTCCAGACACATGAATGTAAGAGGGAAGAGAGTCTTACATAGAGGTCCTTACAATTCAAATGGATGAGTTGAATCCCAAAATTACCAGACTGTTTTGTTAGGATGAAGGCCCATCTAGAAGTCCTTTAAACGGGTGACTGAAGCATGAACATTGAAGGTATGCAACATCTCTCTAGCTTGGGAATTCAGAGCAGACATATCTCATGTGGTCCTTGGCATGCTCCAGGTGATTCCAACCATTTGAATAGCCAGCCAAAAGCACTAAGCATGTATACAGGGCAGCAAATGCCCAAAAACCATCAATAATGGGAGAGGTATTAATTAACTATTGTTTCAATAATGGTGCATAACAAACAACTCCAATATCTCAATGACTTACAGAAGCATTTATTTCCCTCACTCAGGGGTTGGCTGTGGCTCACATAATCTCATTTGGGCTTGGCTCTGCCAAACCAAGCTAGGCTGGACTCCAGGCTTTGGGCTGGGTTCAGGTCTATTCCACATGTCTTCTTTATTCTGGGACCAAAGCTGCATAGGCGATGTTCATGTTCTGCTCATGGCAGATGATAGAAGTACAAGTGAAGCAAGTGGAAATATTCAAGAATTCTTAAGGCTTTGGCTCAAAACTGACACACTATTACTTCTGCTCACTTTCTATTAGCTAAAGCAAGTTATACAGCTAAGTTCAATATCAATATGATGTGGAAATCTACTGTGCTTACTTTAGTGGGAGGCAATACGAAGTCCCATGACAGAACATGGTGAGTAATTCCAATATAAAGAGAGACTAAAACAGGGGGGAAATGAGCAAAGGCAAGCACAAGGTAGCAACCTTAGAAGCTGGTCAAGTTTCTTGTGACACTCTAATGAGCACCCTGACCGATACTTTAAAAGAACAAGACACACCATCATATAACTAACAATTCAGGCCATGCATTGGTACAACACCATCCTCCCTTGATATGTCTCTATAAATCCTCTATAAAATATAAAATCTACATTACGGTCATACAATAAGGGAAAAGATTTTACAAGCACAAGGACCTTAAAAATTATAGTTCCCATGGCAAATATAACATAGCTTTTTGTGCCCATGTACTGTAAAGACAGAAGTCCTAACTATAAACAGTAATGGGAAATCATGCATATTCAGGGATGTGGGTGATGAAAGAATTATGGGTTCAGTTAGAAAAATTACTTTGGGAATTTTATCTTATGGATGAAACCTCAAGTAATGTAAAGCATAATATAACTGAATGTTTAATAGGTGGTTGAATAAAGTAATTTTCATTCAAAAAGGCTGCAATGTTGTAATCCAAATAAAAAGAAACACATTTTCTTAGATGTATTATGGATAGTGCCAATATTTGATTCCTGTGTTTTTGTTTCAAATTTCAGTAGTTTTCTTTAACTGATGGTTCTTTGTTGGGATCTATTTCCTCACAAATGAGTCGGCCTCATGAACCTGGCAAACTGACAATTTATGTTTCTGTTCACTTTTTAACTTGCAGACCCTCCAAAGATCGCCTGTTCTCAACTATTATTTACCTATACAATTAAAGATGGATTAATATGGAATCATTTGCAGCTTGCTGTTTAGCTTGGCTTATCTGAAGGACATTAGATGTTATACTATCTTTAATTAATTAATTAGATATCAAATTCAATTTAAATTACATAGAAACACCAGAAGTTGAAACACTATTCTATCAAAAATACTTAAAGAACATAATGCTATTCCTTCCAATATAATGCTATTCCTTCCAAATTCTGTAGTGTCATAATAAGTGTCACATATGCAGCCAATTCCTGATATCCAATTATCAATTCATTTATGTATGCCTTAAGACATGAACAGATGTATTCCTGAAAAGCTGGAGAAGAGCTAAATTCCATATATCAGACTATTCTCTCATTTAACTTCTATATCTTATGTTAAAATATTGAGAGGTATATTCCTAGGGCAAAACCCTTTAAAAGCATGTTTACAATTTGGGCTCACAAAGAGACTGTCTAGAGATATCTTACAGGCTGCCTTACAATTTCCTGTTAAAATGCCCATAATGATACAGAAAAGAGGAAAGACTGGCAATAGCACTGTGGACTTAAAATGAGGTAGGAACTGTTGCTAAAGTCCAGGTGGAATTTCCAAACTGTCTTATTGATGATGATGGACTGAAAACAGATTCTTAAACTACTTCCCTTGAGTTCTTCCCTCTGACACAGATTATGACAGATGATTTCAAAAACCAGGGGAAAAAATGTGGCCTCCCTATCCCCATATGCATTTAACTCTGACATGGAGTTATTTTGCTGACCATAAATAGCAACTGAGCCAGTGAGAACTACAGTGCTGTCTCTTTCCTCACCTAATCTCAGTAGCACCTAACTTCAGGCATTCAGAAACAACTCCCAGAAACAATATGGCAGAAAGAGGGGCAAGGCAACAGGTCATGCATTGGGATTTTTAGTTAACCCAGTAAAAAAGTGCTATAAATGGGATAGAGACAGAAAGGGCATGAAGAAGCCTACCTGATAGGCGAGTACACCTTACTCATATGCTACAATCTTCAAATAAGTATTTCAAACTTCTTCATCAGACCAACCAATGTTGAAGGCAGAAGCAAAACCCAACATCAGACCAGTAGACATATACTGATGTATTAGAGCAACACTATTAGTTTTTGAGAAGTGACTTTTTTGTGTGGGATAGATAACTCCCCTGGCCTTGGGCACTGATTCAGGTCATGTCACCTGTAGTCCAGTTATTAGTATGGTGCTACAAACTATCCCAAACTTGGTGGCATAGAACAATTAATTGTTTTTGTTATGTTCATAGATTCTGTGAGTCAGGAATTAGACAGGGCACAGCCAGAATGACTTTTCTGTGCTTCACCCTGCCTGGGCCTTAGGAGTAAAGACTCCAAGACTAGAGGGCAAGTGAACAGTTGGGCCTGGAATCTCCATCAGTCATGTATCTGGCATATAGGCTGGGAGGACTGGAAACCTGGGACTGCTCATCAGAGCACCTACATGAGGCCGGCCACATGCACTTTGGCTTCATCAGTGCACATGGTGGCATGGAGATAATTAGACTTACACATGGCAGTTCAGGGCTCTGAGTGTGATAAGTGGTCTGGGGAAAAAGGGAAAAGTGGCATGGTGTTTGCTGGCCTTACCTGGAAAGGCACACAGCATCATTTCTGCTGCACTCTTGACTACAAGTGAACCTAAACCCACCCACATTTGAGGTCAAGGACATGACCCACTTTTCAATGGAAACATAGTTCAAAAGAGATACTCTGTCATCTTTGAAAAATAGAATCTGCCTGTCATTAAGACTATCTGTCTCACTTCTATGGCTGCCACAATAGATTTAGTCCCTTAAACAACACCAATTATCATCTTCTCATTTTCTAGGTCAGAAATGTAACACAGATTCCCCCAACCTAAATCAAGATCTCAGCAGGCTATATGCCTTTCTGAAGGCTTTAAGAGAGAGTCTGTTTCCTGTTTACTTGGGTTATTGACAGACTTCAGTTCCTTGAGGTTGTGGAAGTGAGGCCTTCATTTTCTTGTTCACTGTCAGCTGAGGCTGCTCCCAGTTTTCAGAGATCACCCACATTCCTTGGCTAGTGGTCCTCTTGCTCCATCTTCAAAGCCAGGAACAGCAGGTTGGGTCCTTCCTAGATAATATCCCTCTGACCCTTCTATCATCACATCTCTCTGACCACATCCTGGAAAAGTGGAAAGGTTCTCTGCTTTGAAGATTCATGATTAGATTGGGCCCACCTGGATAATCTAGCTCATCTCTCCATCTCAACATCCATAACTTTAGTCACATCTGCTCCTTTGGCCATTTAAGGTAACATTCACAAAAGTCCAAAGATTAGGGCATGGATATCCTTGGCAGGGGCATGATTCTGCTTGCCTACTGACCACAAACTAAGGTGCCTACCCATAGTTCAAAACTCTCCTCTTGTGGTGGAGCTTCCCTGGTTAAAGTGTGCTACCTTAGGGACTTTGCACATTAATCTGTCCTTCAGGTTTAGGTTGAGAATAGTCAAGGACATTCATTCAGTCTATTGGAAAATAGCAGGCTCAAGCAATAGTGCATTCTGAATTCCAACATGGAAGAGAAAGGAAAAACTTCAATTTAGTGGTCTCTGAAAAATACCGTGGCGTCTAGGAACTTAAACCCCACCTTTTCTTTTCTTTTCTTTTTTTTTTATTTGACAGAGAAAAAACACAGCCAGAGAGGGAACACAAGCACAGGGAGAGTGAGAGAGGGAGAAGCAGGCCTCCCGCCGAGCCCGATGTGGGACTGGATCCCAGGTCTCTGGGATCATGACCTGAGCCGAAGGCAGTCACTCAACCAACTGAGCCACCCAGGCGCCCCGTAAACCCCACCTTTTAATATTCAAAGGAAGATCATGGCTCTGAAAAAATAAAATCTCTAAGAAATACATTAAAATTTTATTAAATATATGCTTGAAATAATCAGAAGGATGCCCAAGAACATGGTTTCTTGTGAGGAGAACAGGAATGACAAGACTGACATAAGAGGTCTGTGAAAGGAAATGGATTGAAATGAGAAATAAGAATGTAAGAAAATCCCAAATACAAAAGAGAATTAAAATCCGCAGAAGTGAGTAAAGGGCAAAACTGACACTGCAAAATAAGAAGCCAATAATGTGGAGGACAAACAGGAGAAATCCTCCTAGAAGCATTATCATGGATTTAAGACTCTTTTGGTTGCAAATAACAGGAACTTCATCCAATCAAGCCAATGCATTTTCCTTTGTTCTAAGAATGTACAAGTGGAATTTGCCACTTGCAACCAAAATCATTCTAAAATAGTTTGTATAGTATATATAAGTTTGAATAATTTAATTACTAAGGCTGATTTAACATATATATGTTAGACTTTGTGCTCCACAAATAGAAGTTGTGCCTTTTCCACTCTCCATAGAATAATGTTCTATTTAACTATTTCTTTCTTCTTTTAAGAGTCAGGTAGAATTAAATGATTGATGATTGTCATTTGAGCATATATATTTGTGCATTTTTATGTAATATATCATAATTCTCTGCAAAAAAAAAAAAAATCCCCTAAACACAATGGAAAACAACTCAACTAGGAAAACTGAGAAAAGACAGAGGTATGAAATAATAAAGATAAAAGCAGAGATTAATAAAGAAAACCAAACGAATAGAAGCATTGATAGATTCATTAGGCACTTCTTTGAAAAAGAAGGCAAAATGTAAAGATATATTAGTTTTCATAGAAAGTAGATATAAGCAAAGTATATGGAAATTTTATTGGAAAATTATTCAAGCAATTTTGTGAAACTAATGAAACTTTGATACCAAACCTAAAAAATGTAATACACAATTTTATGTAATAGGATCAAAGTCCACAACTGACAGATGTTCATAAATGGAATTAATCGGTTATATTAAAATCATAATGTGCCATTTTTAGTTGTATTTAGACTTCAAATATAAAGATGCTCTAATATTAGGAAATCATATATACATATCATGTGATTAGGGCAAACAAAAAACTTGATCTCAGTAGAGGTTGCAAAAGTTATTTAATAATGTGAACATTCATTAACGATAAAAACTTAATATACCAAGATAAAAAATGGTTTCCTTTATAACTCTTTATTACTCTTTTTACTGTATCCATAGTTTTGACTTTTAAGAAGGAATATAAAGCTTACAAAAATGCAAATTAAAGAAAAAATAGTTATTGTCCCTTGCTCTCAAAAATAAACTAAGACTAATAAAAGATGATATACTCTAGAATTGTTGGATCCAAAGGTGTAAATTTATATAGATTTCTTAGTATATGTTGCCAAATTGATTGCAAGTTTCCTGCAATTTGGCCTATACCCAAGAGATTTATACAAATTCACACCCCTGGACCCAATAATTCTACTTTCAGTTACCTATCCAAAAGAAATTAATCAGCAAAGCAGAGACAATTTTATAGAAAGATGTTTACCAGAAGATTATAATAGACAAATTGGAAATAACTGAAAATGATTAAAGTTATAACAATAATTCCATGAAATGGAGTATTACATAGACATTACAAAGAATTTTAATAACTTGCAAAAAAACCCAACAATACAACAATGCAACCAACAATGTGGTATTGTAAATGGAAAAGAGATACAGAACTATATGGAGTATGAACTCAATTGTTTGGTTTTTTTTTTAAAGATTTTATCTATTTGACAGAGAGAAACACAGCCAGAGAGGGAACACAAGCAGGGGGAGTGAGAGAGGGAGAAGCAGGCCTCCTACCAAGCCGGGAGCCCAATGTGGGACTCAATCCCCGGTCTCCAGGATCATGACCTGAGCTGAAGGCAATCACTTAACCAACTGAGCCACCCAGGCGCCCCATGGAGTATGAACTCAATTGTTTAAGAAATCGTTTATAACTATATATATTCTGCATAGCACTCATATAAAATAGCAGACAAACTAGGAGAAACCCACCAAAATCTTTACAGTGATTATCTCTTGGTTGATAGTTTAGACACAGTTTTGACATTCTTTCCTCTCTTTTTTTTTTGTATAGCTTACATATTTTCTACAGTGAACATATCTTATTTTTATAATCAAGTATTATTTTGGGGCACCTGGGTAGTTCAGTCAATTGAGTGTCTGAGTCTTAATCACGTGCTAGTCACAGAGCCTGCTTTAAAAAAGGTATTATTTTTCTAGTCAGGAAAAAGAGACATTTTAAGATTAGCTCTTCTCTGTAAGAACAAAGCATTCCATCATCAAGTTATTGTGTGGCAAGTTAAAATCTGAGGCTTGCACTTTCTTTCTTCCTTGATGATGGTTGATAGAAATTGCCTTATTTCATTTTAGGATACTCCAGACTCCTAAGTTAAGTTTCTTCCTGGCTGCTCTCATGGGTGAATTTCTTTACAACAAGCTTGTAAAAGATTACAACAGTCCCATTTTTCGTAGTAGCCAAAAGGTAGAGACAACCCAAGTGTCTATCTACAGAAAAATAGATAAATAAGTTGTAGTATATACATACAGTGGAATATTTTCCAATCTTAAAGAGGAAGGAAATTCTGACACATGCTACAACATGGATTAACCGTGAGGGTATTTTGCTAACTGAAGTAAGCCAGTCACAAAAAGTCCAATACTGTAAGAGTCCACTTACATGAAGTACCTGGAGTAGGTAATTGATGGAGACAGAAAGTGATTGCTGGGGGTGGAGGGGTAGGGGAGGAGAAAATGAGTTCTTATTTAATGGGTATAGTGTTTCAGTTTTGCAAAGTGAAAGAGTACTGAAGGTTGATTGCACAACAATGAGAATGTACCTAACACTACTAAAAAATTACAATTAAAAAAGAATAAGTTGGCAAATTTTATGTTAAGTCTATTTTACCACACACACACAAAGATTAAAAAAAGAGAGAGAGAGATAAAAGACACAAAGGATGTATAGAAAGCTCTATCTAGCACAGGCAAGGTGTATTGCACCACCGGCAGAACCTTACAACTGGACCACTGGGACCTCACTTTTGATTACTACAAGTCTTCATTTACTAAATCTGTTCCCTGCTTTATTAATTCTGTGAGATGAAAACTCTGCATATCAACTAGTCATCAATTAATGGATACTTGAATAATTTGTAGCACACCCCCATGGAAATAAGCTTTCTTAAAGCTGCATCCTTAGAGGGACTCTTAATCTCACCACTGTGAAGTGGTCCATGAATGGGTGGAGGGTGGGTCTTTATTTCCATGTGAAATTCTCTGTAACTGAAAATGTTAGTTTTATAAAAGAAGCCCCTTTGCTCCTAGCAGATATTCAAGGGGGTTCCAAAGTTGAAAACCACTGTTACAAGGAGTATTCTCTACATGATTAAGTCATTTCACTACCCACATACTCTATCTCTCAAACAATATCTAAAAACTTCCAGATATAACAGACTGAGATTGACTGACACTTCACTATTGGAAGTTCATGATGTAGAGTTCCCACCATCTTTAGCTTGAGCATGAGTACATAGAACAGACAAGAGTGGTCCAAGTTTTAGTTCAGTGCATTCCGGATTCCTGTTTTCTGTCTATTCAAGGTCTATTGTAATTTTTGTGTCCTAAACTATTATTGTCTTGCCTGGATTTCTGCTGAGATGTAACTTTTCTTTTTTTATTAAGACCTTCATTTGTGAATATTTCTCCATCTTTGCTTATGTGTTTGTTCAATGTTCACTTCAAAACGTAGCTTGAAGAACTCTTGACAGTGAACCAAAATTAGAAATGTATTTTATAATAGAATCCATTGCACATACACTCATATATACATATATATGGGGCAAAATGTCTTGAATTAATACCCTGACTGCATGTGAAACATCGATATTTTCTTTTCTATTCTATTCCTTTTCACCCCAGTCCTTTGCTATTCTACATTAGTTATGAAAAGAATTGCTACTTGTGACCTAATCAGTGGTTCTCAAAGTGTTTCTCAAATTTGGCTGTACATTAAGATCACTTAGGGAGATTTAAAAATACTTATGTCTGAGTTCATCCTTTGTCCCTGCTCTCTTCAATCGCCACCAACTGAAAATTGTGATTTAATTGATCTGGGGAAGGGCCTGGGCATTGGGATTATCTGGGGAAGGACCTGGGCATTGGGACTTTAAAGAAGCGACTTCCAATCATGAAGAATCATCTCATGTGTAGCCAGGATTGAGAAATGGACTTAAACAGATTTCACTGTCCTCTGTTAGGTCTCATCCTTCAGGTTGAAAACATCGTTTGAAATGGCCTCTTTGATTACTGTTTGATGCTATAGCAACTTAAAAATATTTTATTACATTTCTTTTATTTTAAAAAGAATAGTTATTTTCTCTTCATTATTTATTTAAATGCATTCTGTAAAAGACTGAGGCTTTCATTTGCTCCTGTACTTCAGTCCTTGCGTAAGCCACTTGCGATCATTTCCAGCATGTAGACTAGACCAGTTCTTCTCAAACTTTAATCTTAAATTTAACATGCATCAAAATCACTTGGGATCCTTGTTATAATAAAGATTCTGATTCAGTATGTCTGGGATGGGGCTTCAAATCTGCATTTCTAATGAGTTCCCAGGTAAAGCTTATACTGTTGGTCAATGAATGGCACTTTGAGTTGGAAGGTACTAGACAAAGATGTCTCAATTCAATTTTCTTATTGGATCCTTCTCTATTCTCTGGCTAACTGGCTCTGTGTTCTTTCCCTTAGTTATTTACAGTTTTGCACGAGCCTTGATGAAGCGGGTGATATTTTATTTCCTTCCAATTCATAGGACAAGTGACCTCCTGATTGGAGCTCAAGATGACAGAGAATCCTCTCCCCAACACCAATGAACAGATGTGTGAAAATTATGAACCTTAGACATCAAACCAGTAAACACCCACTTTGTTATTATAATTTGAGCGGGTTTCCCTGGTTGTAGGTGGAACATGTATACCCACTTGTAATACAATAAATTCCCACATTGTAAGCATTATTTCCAATTGTTGAAACAGAATAATGTTTCATAGCAAGTTATCTGTACTGAATTTAACACTACCCTACATTAAGGTATTTGTCTACAAGCCTGTCTCTTACCAGTGTATGGGCACTTTGAGGTTAGGGACTATGTCTTACTCATCTTTGTATCATCAAAGAGCCTAATGGTCGCTCAATGAATATTTATTTGTTGAATTGAATAGTGGCAGTATTAATTATTAATTACCACGATAATGCTCAGTAGTACCACCTTAAAACTTGGTGGACAGAACTAATTGGCATTTATTTGGCTCATCAGTCTGGATTATCTGATGATGTATCAGATGGTAAGCTCACTATTGCCAGGTGACAGAGGTGACTGAGCATTTGCCTCTCAACCACCAGCAGGCTAGTCCTAATCCACTCATTTTCTCAAGGTGGTGGCAGAAATGCAGGCGTGCAGATTGAGACAAGTAAATGCTTTTTCAAACTGCTGCTTGCACATATTTAGTAATATCCCATCGGCCCCTACAAGTTCCCTGACCACCCCAGAGTCCGGGGGCGTGGCAGAGGGACACAACAAAGGACAATGGTAAAGAATTGGCGCCATTTTTGCTCTTAATGTACCACAGTGGTTTTCCTTTCCTCCTTCATCTTCACAATGTCATCCCCCAAGCCTAAACTTTCTGCAATATGTGGAAACACGATAATAATGCTTAAGTCCTTCCTGATTTTAATTTTGAAACCACTAGTTAGTTGCACTATAATAGAGGCTTGATCTGAAGTGATTTAGTCAAAGACACGAACACCCTGATTTTCACTGGAGTGAAGCCTGGGTTTCATCATAGTCCATTCTCATGTCAGGTGTATCAGCCACAATCCTACCCACCTGCTGGTGTGCCATCCTTCCAGGCACTGGGCCAATATGCAGGGAAGCAGACAGCCATGTGTTTTAATCAGCATCTGTATCTTGATTTTTTTGGGTTGCTCTTTGAGCCATGTTAAACAAAAACATTAAAATTACCTTAAAAGCACCTTGATGAAAAGACACTGTTACCAACTTTCTCATCAGATGGGAGGAAAATACTGAACATGGAGATAAGTGGCCAGCATTGCTGAATTCACTGAACCCCAAAATAAAAAACCTAATAAATGTCTAGTTTAACAAAACGATCATAAAGAAACCATTGATTGCAATAACAAGAAAAACTAAACAACCAATGACATTCTCAGTGTCCCCTTACTCGTCTACCACAAGGAGATATATTACATGAAACATATGCACATAATTGAGCGGCAAATAGAATTGCTTAAAAAGAGATCCTCAACTGACAGCAATAAAATTTAGACCAAAAATCAAAAAACTATTAAGCCTAGCAGTAACATTGATTAGAGCACTATTTTCTTATTTGGTTAGTCCTAGGAGGACCATTGAGTTGCTACTTTGTTTAAGCTGGTGGAAAGGTAAACTAATCTCGTTTAACGGGCAGAAGATGCAGAAGCTGTGCTTTCTCTCTTCATTGCAAGGGATAGATCAGGGTTATGAAGCTTCAGTAAGATTATTGGGTTCAATATTATTTATTTCCTGGAAAGTTAGACACTTGTAGATATCACACATCAGCTCTAGGGAGAAAAAAAAAAATTCAGCCAGCTCCAACTAAGATTGTGAAGTAGGTCAGATTTGCCAGATTCCAGTCTCAGCCTTCTCCTTCAGGAGATACTCCACCGCAAATCATCATTGGGGATCATAAATTAAGACCTCTGGTTTTTCTCCCTATCCAAAAGACTTGAAGCTCATTTGCATGTCCACTTTAATGATGACTAAAAAGTCAAAGCGGGTTTTTTTGCACCCAAAAGAATAAAGTTCCTGAAGAAAGATTTTATTGGTGAAGGCATAATACTGTTTCCACCCCTAAAATGATGTCAAGGCAGCTGTCCTTTTACAGGGCAGATTATAGTTCACTGATATGTACAGAAACAAAAACCACACATGGCACATCAGATACAAAATGAGAGTTTAGGGACATCTGTTTATGTATGGCAGATTGAAGACCTCTGACAGCTTCCCCCTTCCAATATCCCGCCCAAAGTATAGCACAGAATAAACCCAAATAACTAAAACTGTAAGAAAGGAGACAATGGCAGATGAAGATGGTTAATATTTCAGAAGACTGACAGCAGATGGCTCATGGTAACTGACTTGTATCAGCGTAATCCACTCTGCTAAGGTTTTGTGGGATAGTGGCAATGAGGGAGCTAAGGAGGTGTTAGAAGAGCACACCTGTTACTTTTCCACTGTGGTTTTCCTGAGGGCAGAGAGTGCTCCTCTGTCCACTGGACATGTCCTTGAAAGCCTGGTAAGCCGTATCTGCACAGTGAATGTCTGTCAAATTAGATGGAAGGTTCTCCCAAGAACTGTAGAGCACCTGAGATTTTACTCTGCTCGTGAGTCTGCCACGGATGTTGGCAGAAGACATGCGACTCTGGGGATAGAGACAAAGGACTCTTACTCCTAGCACAACGAGCAGCATGAACTCTTGCTTCCCAAGTTCCACAAAAGTGATGTAAAACACATTTGGTGGATGCCTATCCAGTAACTTTGTGTCCTCGCTGAGAAACCATAGCTTAGGAAACCCCAGCCTTTCATAATCTTTTCCTTCATGACCCATGCAAGCCAACTGTTCCAACACTTGCCTTGGGGAGAGGGAAAATGTGGGCAGGAAGTACTAGCTCTGCTCTATTGGATAGCAAACAAACTTTCCTCTCTTCCAGAGAGAGACACTATCGCTACCTTCCAAAGATATCTGTTACATACATGGTCTTGAAAAAAAATAGTGGATAACAAAATTGTCAGTGCTCCTGCTCTTAAAACATGCAGAATTGCAAGAGACCCATGGAGAATTGTCTCCCAAGAAAGTCATGAAACTCTTTTGATTCTTCCAATAGCAAAAACATACCTTAACCACTTTAGCCTGTGAACCAGTCCTTATGGTCCCATTGAGTTTCAACTATGAATTGTGAAATTAACTACCTTGTTAATTATTTGCTTATTTTTCTCAGGCCCCACCCCACTTACTTATAGGCTGCTCTGTGATATTGGGACTAGGACTCCAAAATGATATCTTCCATATATATACTTCTGATAGGAGGTGTTGATTGGAAGTTAGAGGATAGGAGGAGAGGATAATGGGTCCTCTCCTGGTTTCCACCTCAGGTTTGCTTGATTCCGGAAGGAGAGGACAGGTTTAGCCATAGGCTCTAGTTTCCTTTGGTCCTTCCAAAATCAGCCTGCAGCTGCCCCTCAGAGGCCTAAGCAGCAGCTATACTGTTGGAAGAGCAGCCCTACCACCCTTCCTCATCCCTACCCAATCAAGCATGTGTCCTAGCACCTGCCATGCTACCTTCATAATATCCATTTCTATTATCATCCAGCCCTTATCTCCTTGATTTTCTAGCACCCACATGGTTGTATTCTCAGAGATTTGAGCAAAAATTGGCTCTATGAAGGTGTCCTTTCCTACCCTATAACCTCACAGAACTTTCAGGTTCTAGTAACACCATCTCATCCTTTTTGCTTTCTTAGTTCTGGAGGTGGTAGCCTTCCTGGTGTTTTCTAAAGTTTACCTCAGCATCCCACTTTCAGCCTTTCAGTGCTTGCGTGTCAAATCTCTATACTGAATACCTCTGTTTGAAATACCTAGCAGGGGCTTGCTTTCACGACTAGACTTTTGTTAACATACATTACTCAGTTCGAATGATCTCATGTTCTAATCCAGTGTTTAAATTTTCATTTTCTCTTAAGTTTAATTTTTATCTTTATCAAAGAACATAGTTCAAAATACCAAATAGTACAATAGACCCTTGCCCAGTGGCATGGTAGTCAATGTTTAACAACCACCTGTCTAGAGGAAGAAAGGCCTTCACTTATAAAGTATGTCAATTTCTACATTGTAAATGTGCCATCCATAGCCAATTGCAAGTGACCGATGTGACATGACTGGACACAGAGTTGGGAAGAGATGTGTACTCTCAGCTTTTGTGGGCCAGCACGGACCAGCTCCAGACATCACTGCCCCTTCTGCATTCTTCTTTACCTTCAAGGAGACCACTTTCAGCTCTTGCAGATGACATGTTTGGTTTTGACCTCTGTATTGCCACTTGTATATGACTAAAGGGAACCACCTCTTTGTCCCAGTGCAGGCAGAGAAAATAACTGGCATTTACTGATCACATCCTTCACTTACTTAACTTCTCCTTCATGCCTCAGTTTTAATGGCATTTCCTGAGAGAGGCCTTTCTTAAGCACCCCCAGTTTAAATTTGGTCCCACCTGCTAGTCATTCTTTTACCCTTTCATTCTTTAACTTCATGGCACACATCCCCGTTTGTAATTCTATTTAGGGTCATTTATTTATTGTCTATCTCTTCCACTAGTTTGGAAGCTCTGCAAGGCTCAGGATTTCATATATTTTGTTCCTCACTGTATTCTTGCACAGCACTTGGAAAGCTCTTTGAATAGTACTTGCACATTGTAGCTGCTGAATAAGTATCTGTAGAATAAATGAATAAAGGAGTGAAAAGATAATAAAAAGACTGAATACCTAATACGTGCTAGGTACTTTCCTGAATTATTTTATACATGTTATTTCATTTAGTTTTAACAATGCTCCTACCAGGTATCAATCACTGTCTCCATTATAGGAAAAAGGAAGTTATCTCTAAGAGGTTAAGTAACAGGCTTCAAAGTGTTTTCAGTAGTGTTGGAATTTTACATAAAATTAGGTCTTTTGGGGCACCTGGGTGGCTCAGTTGTTAAGCGTCCTTCGGCTCAGGTCATGACCCCAGTGTCCTGGGATGGAGCCCCACATCGGGCTCCCTGCTCGGCAGGAAGCTTCTCCTCCCTTTCTCACTCCCCCTGCTTGTATTCCCTCTCTAACTGTGTTTCTCCCTGTCAAATAAATAAATAAAGTTTTTTAAAAAAAATTAGGTCTTTTGTACAAATGTCATTTTTAAAGAAACAAAATAAAATTAGGTCTTTTGGTTCAAAGCCCTGTGTTTTTTTTTTTTTTTTTTTTTTTTTTGACGGAGGGCAACGAATCCAGACTTTATTGTCAGGGAGAGGGAAAAGGGAAGACGTGGGTAGGGGGCCGGGGTTGCTACATCGTCAAGCTTAAAGAGTTGATGGGGACGGGAAGGCCAGTGGGGGCCCGTCCCCCAAGCCCTGTGTTTTTGTGCTTCATCACTGCTGAGTTAATATTCAGCCTATTCCTCTGCTTAGGCCTTAAATTGTAACTTATTCCAAGTTCTCATATATATAACTGGTGGGCCTTCTTGACCTGAACAACAACAACAAAAAAATCAAATCAGACCCATAATTATGTCTTTGGCTTAATACTCAAACACTTCTTGTTCTTGGTTTCTCCTGGTACTTTAAAATACATGTCTTTCATTAAGTGGCTGTGGTTCCAATCCTCTCATACAAGAGTGAAATTGGATAAGATAAGAGGGGTTGGGTGCTGGTGGGCCAGGTTAAATAATTTGAACTTTATACTCTCAGCAACATTAGCTATTTTAGCAATCAGAGTAAGGGATGTCAAGGGTGCCTGAGTGGTTCAGTTGGCTAGGCATCTGCCTTTAGCTCAGCCACACGTTGGGCTCCCTGTTCAGTGGGGAGCCCGTTTCTCCCTTTTCTCCCTGCCTTTGCTCTCTCTTGCTATCTCTGTTCTCTCTCAAATAAATAAATAAAATCTTTTAAAAATTTTTTTAAATTTTTAAAATTCTTAATTTTTTTTTAAGATATTTATTTATTTATTTATTTGACAGAGAGATCACAAGTAGGCAGAGAGGCAGGCAGAGAGAGCACAGAGGAAACAGGCTCCCTGCTAAGCAGAGAGCCCGATGCAGGCCTCGATCCCAGGACCCTGAGATCATGACCTGAGCTGAAGGCAGAGGCTTCAACCCACTTAGCCACCCAGGCGCCCAAAATACTTAAATTTTTAATTTGAATTTAATTTATTTTTTATTTTCTTAAAGATTTTGTTTCTTTGACAGAGAGAGACACAGCAGGAGAGGGAACTTTTCTCACATCAGTTTTCCAAATGTGGTCACTACTCCAGCAGCATTAGCATCACTCAGGAATTTGTTAGAAATACAGATTCTTACTAAGGAATTGCTGAAGAAGAAAAACAAAGCTGGGGGCATCTCATTACCTGACTTCAGGCTTTATTACAAACCTGTGATTACCAAGACAGCAGGGTACTGGCACAAAAACAGAGAAATAGACCAATGGAACAGAGTAGAGAGTCCAAATATGGACCCACAAATCTATGGTCAAAATATCTTCGACAAGCAGGAAAAATTATCCAGTGGAAAAAAGACAGTCTCTTCAATAAATGGTGCTGGGAAAATTGGACAGCTACATATAGAAGAATGAAACTAGACCATTCTCTTACACCACACACAAAGGCAAACTTGAAATGGATGAAAGACCTCAACGTGAGGCAGGAATCCATCAAAATCCTGGAAAAGAACATAGGCAGTAACGTCTTTGACATCGGCCACAGCAACTTCTTTCAAGACACGTCTCCAAAGGCAATGGAGACAAAAGCGAAAATGAACTTTTGGGACTTCATCAAAATAAAAAGCTTCTGTACAGCAAAGGAAACAGTCAACAAAACAAAGAGGCAACCCACAGAATGGGAGGGGATATTTGCAAATGACACTACAGACAAAGGGCTGGTATCCAAGATCTATAAAGAACTCCTCAAACTGAACATCCAAAAAGAAGATGAACACATCAAAAAATAGGCAAGAGACATGAAGAGGCACTTCTCCATAGAAGATATACAAATGGCTAACAGACACATAAAAAAATGTTCATCAAAAAAAAAGAAAAAAGAAAAAATGTTCATCATCACTAGCTATCAGGGAAATTCAAGTCAAAACCACACCGAGATACCACTTTACACCAGTCAGACTGGCCAAAATTAACAGGACAGGATAAAACAAGTATTGAAGGGGCTGTGGAGAAAGGGGAATCCTCTTACACTGTTGGTGGGAATTCAAGTTGGTGCAGCCGCTTTGGAAAACAATGTGGAGATTCCTTAAAAAATTAAAAATAGAACTACCCTATGACCATGCAATTGCACTACTGGACATTTACCCCAAAGATACAGATGCAGTGAAAAGAAGGACCATATGTACCCCAATGTTCATAGCAGCAATGGCCACATCGCCAAACTGTGGAAAGAGCCAAGGACCCTTCAACAGATGAATGGATAAAGAAGATGTGGTACATATATACAATGGAATACTACACCTCCATCAGAAAGGATGAATATCCAACTTTTGTAGCAACATGGATGGGATTGGAAGATATTATGCTGAGTGAAATAAGCCAAGTAGAAAACATCAAGTATCACATGGTTTCCCTTACTTGTGGTGCATAATGGGTAATATAGAAGACAGGAGGAGAAGGAAAGTAAATGGGAAGTAGGGTAATCCAGGGAGAGAAACGAAACATGAGAGACTTTGGACACAGAAACAAACTGAGAGACTTGGAGGGAGGGGGTGGGGCGATGGGAGAGCCTGGCGGTGGGTACTGAGGGCACCTATTGCATAGAGCACAGGGTGTGGAGAATGGGCAATGAATCTTGGAACACTGAAAAAATAAAATAAATTTAAAGTCAAAAAATTTAAAAAAAAGAAATTCAGATTCTTGGGTCCTACCCCAGACATACTGAGATCAGAAACTTTGGGGTTGGTGCCCAGTAATCTGTATTTTTAAATCCTGGTAATGCTTCCTCAAGTTTGAAAATTCCCAGATAGTAATATGCATTCACAAAGTCCTTCACAGTCAATGATGACTGAGTTTTTTCTATGGGTGTGATAATCCATCAGTGAGGTGCCTAAATGTGTGTGACTGAAGGCCATAGATAAGCAAGCTGTTTGTGGGTGCTGATTTAAGCTCAGGGGTTAAATAACTTACCCAAGAGCAATGGTAGTTCACTGAGAAGCATTTGAGTTTTTCTTTTCAAACTATGTTCAAAATATTCACGAAGATGTGAATAATATTTCCCCATATAGGGTGTTTTTAAAACTAAGTATATAATCCTATGAAAATTATGTATAAATAATATCATTCAATTAATGAGTGAGTCATTTGGAAAACAATTTTGGAGACTTGTCTGTGACTTTATTTTTCTTATAAAATATTGAGACTAACCATATGTCCACCTGAAAGCTCTCAGAAACAGAGCCATACTACAATTTTTATGTTTTTTATTTTCATTTTATTTTATTTTTTGATTAATTAATTAATTGATTAATCTCTGCTGCACCCAACATGGGGCTTGAACTCATGACCCCGAGATCAAGAGTCACATGCTCTACCAACTGAGATGACCAGACACCCCCATGTCTTTTAGATGAAAGAAAATTCTAAATAGTTTAAGTGGTTAATAATTTTCAGAGGCAAATAATGAGATACCACCTGAGTTCATAATACTTTATTATTATTTTGCCTAAGACATGCACAAAAGCAATTTAATATCAGGTGAATATAGTTATAGAGACAGATGTTATCCTGGATCACCTTATCCTTTAAATAGAGAATACAGGTTAATGCTGATTAGTTTTAATAGATGTTTTCAAAGTATCTAAGTAGGCATGCCAACTGAATATTGTAAATAGATTCTTGAGAGCACATCCTTTAAAGCCTTCAAAAGCATAAAGCCATTTTTATATTACCAAATGCTGAGTCAATGTATTTCAGCATCATCCAAACTGGGAATGAGATATTTGGGGCACAACTAATAAAACTCAGACCTTGCTCATATTATTTCATGAGAGTCTATTTTTATGAGGCGAGTCCTATCTCTATGAATAATCTGTTCCGTAACCCAACTCATTCTGTTGGTTAAAATTTGGGTATTATTGCATAATCTTGTTGAGGAAAATAGAGTAACATCTTGAACAGCCAAGTAGCTCTTTTTATTCATTTTCAGTAATAATGTAAAAATGAAACCACAAATTGGTTTATGCTTGTGGCACTATTTGAAATAAAAATGAAGAAATTGTCTCTTTTACAGGGTTCAATTCTTCAAGGAATTGCAACCACATTCTTCTCTCTGTGTGTTCAGCGAACATTTTGTTGAGTTTTAACTATTTCTTTGCTTTTATAAAATTTCTGATGGGATTTTTCTGCTTAAAAAAAGGTTTATGCTAATGTAACATATATTTTAGCCTGAAGGAATATACAAAGGACAAGGAAAATAAACACATCGAATTGAATGAATGGAATTGTGTTAATGATTAGAACGGATCATTCAAGGATGTAGCTGAATTTTCCCCCCAAGTGCCTATTTCAATCATTCCTATCTTTTAGATTATTTAGTTACAGCTTCCCATGTCTCTTCAATCCTTAATCTCTATCTGGCTCCTTTACTTCTGCCAGAAACATGCTCACTTCTGCTCTCTTCTAAATTAAAAACCTTCCCTTCACTTTGCACTGCCCTCAAGCTTATTTTCCTATTGTTCTTCTCCACTTTACTACCAAATCAGGAGCCTTCCAGGGTCCCTGCCACCATTCTTTCGCCCGCCACCTGCTCACTTAACTCTCTACAATGTGGATTTAAGCACAGCATTCTGAAAAATCTCTACCTTTTATAGGAAGGGAAGGGAAGAGAAGGGAAAGGGAAAAGGAAAAGGGAAAAGGGAAAAGGAAAAGGAAAGAAGTTTATTAGAAAGGAGGACACAGAAAGTTTCAACCATGTTGGTGATGTTCTATTTCTTTAACTATTTTTATAGAGATGAACTATTTTGCAATATTTTTAAAGTAGTTTCCACCATTGCTATTGCACTAAAACTTGTCAAGACCAATGGACTTCCACATGACTATGCTACTGATCAAACTTTCTTTGTTTAAAATTATTTTTTGACTATAAAATATCCTTACCATAAAAATACAGACAATACAGTGAAAAACTTATTTAAGTATTTAAATTAAATTCTTTTCTTTTTTTTAAAGATTTTATTTATTTATTTGACAGAGAGAAACACAGCCAGAGAGGGTACACAAGCAGGGGGAGTGAGAGAGGGAGAAGCAGGCTTCTTGCTGAGCAGGGAGCCCAATGAGGGGCTCGATCCCGGGTCTCCGGGATCATGACCTGAGCTGATCACAGTCGCTTAACCGACTGAGCCACCCAGGCGTCCCTTAAATTAAATTCTTAATGAAGAAGAGTGACTGGGTGGCTCAGTCAGTTAAGTGTCTGCCTTTGGCTCAGGTCATGATCTCAGGGTCCTAGAACTGAGTCCCACATTGGGCTCCTTGCTCAGAAGGGAGCCTGCTTCTCCCTCTGCCTCTGCCTCCCCTAAAGCTTGTGCTCTGCCTCTGCCCCTCCCCCCAGCTGGTGCATGTTCATGCTCTCCCTCTCTTGCTCTCTCTCGCTCTCTCTCTCAAATAAACAAAATCTTGAAGAAAATAAATCCTTAATTAAGAAGCTTAAATCCCTGTTATTCCCATTATTCAGAGATAACCACTGTGAACATTTTTTTACTGCATGTTGTGTATATGTCTGCATATTTTGCTTAGTAAAGTTTCTATTTTAAATGCTGAATTTCCTTTTAATATTAAATTAAAGGCATTTCCCCAAGTCCTTTCACTATTCTTCAAAAGCATGATTTTAAACAACAGCTTAATATCCGGGCCTGAAAATACACAATTATTTATTTCACTGACCCCATTCATTAGAACAATCGGCTCTATTGATCTTCCAGGACAACATTCCCTGAATACTTGTCTTGTTCCACACAGGCTTCAGAGTGTTTTGTGTTCCTTATCTCCCCTTGCCCTCACAACAACCTTTATTTGGCCAGAAGGAGAGATCAAGGAATAAAACAAGAAAGGGGGGTGTGTGTTCTGTGTGCCAATGCTCTTTATGTTTCTTGACCTGTTCTTTCTTTCCTTCTGTCCTACACTTTCTTGACCTCAACTACCTCCTTTCTGCAGATGACTATCAAATCTAAACTTGTGTTTCCAACCTCTCTTTGGAATTCTGGGGTTTCACACTTAACTACTTCCTTCTGGTCTTCTTCTCCAGGATGTTCACAAACCACCTGAAACTTGACATGACCTGAACTCTCCTTTTCCCTACAAACCTGCTCTTCTTTCTTTCCACCCCCAGCTCAGTGAGTGGCCATACAATCCAGGCATCATCTTTCCATTTGCCTCATCAGTTGCCAAGTCCTGCCCCACCTCCTTTGTATTTTCCAAACAAATTTTCCCTTTTCCTCAGTGACTTCTCAAATGACTTAACTTATTACCTCTCATCTGGACCATTTTAATAGACTTCTGAGGAACTGTCCTGACTTCCATCCCTTCTAGTGTCAATTCATTTCATCTGCATTGTTTTATTAATCTGGCTCCATTTTGCTTATACACCTGCACTGGTTCTTCATGCCCCCCTCCCCAGACAAAGTCTAAATCCCAGGACCTGATATTTAACACATTTTATCTTCTGGAAAAACCTATAATTCTGGCAAAAATGTTGTCCACACACTCTTGTGCTTTTGCTCTTCCTTCTACGTGGAGTGTTTGCTTACCCATCCTTTCTCTCCTCCACCCTCCCACGTTAGGTGAGCTAAGGACTCCCATCTGTCAATATCCATGTTACTATCACCCCTACACGAATTCTGCCTTACCCTCCTATTTGGGACAAACCTCTTCCAAAACTGAGACTCAGTAATTCTTTACTTTGTCTTCTTTTTTGGCCCATATCACTAAAACTGTAGAACTGTAATGGGAGAAACTCTTGTGTCCCCTACCATAATATGAACTCCTTGAGGGCAGGAGTTTACGTCCTACATCTTGCTGGTCTCTCCAGCACCTGGCACAGTGCCTGGCATATAAGGAGTGCTCAATAAATGCTTCTCGAGCATGAGAATTAATGATTCTTTTGACCAGTATAATGAATCCATATCATTAACTCCATTTCCTTTCTTTATTTGAACTCTGTCATTTTGGCCCACTTCACTTTCTGTTCACTTTCATTCCTCACAGTTTCCTTGCATCAGCCCCTCTCAGGAAGCCCCACTTACAGTAACACTTAAGAAACATGTAAGTAACACTTAAAGCCCCTCCTCTAGTAGCAAATCCCAAACTATTAGGTTGATATTTACTTGTCCATGCATTTCCTTTCCCAGGAATTCAGTTCTCCAGCACTATTCAGAGAGGTATGTTACATAAAGCGTGGATGCTTTTGGTTACAAGTGACAGAAACCCAACTCAAACTAGTTTCAGCCACCTGACAATAGCTAGCAGAACCAGAAGAAGAGTTTCAAAAACCTGCTTGGTATTGGGGATCTCAGCATTTGGAACTAGGAACTCTGTTGCTGTAAAGACACTCTTCCCTCTTGTTCTTTGTCTTATTTCTCATTGGTTTAATCCTGGCTTGGCTTGGTTTAGTTTCATTCTCTCGAGCTCAAGGTGGATGCAGACATAAGAGGCAAAGACTGGAGATAAGAAGAAAGGGAAAGAAAATCCAGGCAGGGGTAAATAAAGATCACCAATCCTTAAGCTCAGCACTTATATTTTTGCCCAAGTATGGTAACCAACTTAGCCTGCTAGTCTGCTTAAGCCAACCTAAGTTAGGTGTTATTGTTTATAATTAAGAGAGTCCTGACTAATTTTTTTTTTAAACAGGACTGGCTAATTATTTAAGAGCAATTCGGTAAAATACAGTGACTTACAAGTGGGACTGAGTCATCCACATCGTTGAAACGTGTCAACAGAAATTGTGGATCTTGTTTTAGACCTCCCCCAAATTTGGATGATTCTGTATGGACACTTTCAAGGGAGGCAAACTCTTTCTCTTTAAACAACTTTTTATTTAGGAAGAAATTTCAAATTTCAACCCCCTCCCCATTCTCTAAATCTACCATACTCACCAGGTTCTCAGATTTATAGACTCATAATATACCTTACAGATATTCCTTATTTCTTTCCTCATTATCACTCCTTATTTTGTATTAATTGCTGTGATGTTGAGCTTTCTTTCTTCCTTTTATTAAGGCAGTTATCCATTTACCAGTTTTATCTGAATTATCATAGGAAAATTTATTTTCCCTATAAAAATAATTGGCTTTTTTAACTGCACTTTTATTCAGTAGTGCCTAAATTTATAACAGTTCTCCATAAGGTTTTTTACTGTGGGGAATGTAACTTCTTTTTATATAAAATCTTTTTGGAGCAGTCCGATTTTCGTTACCTTTGGCATTTCTAAATTCTTAGTAAATGACCAGTAATCCATCTGTTGCTAGATGCTTTGGAAGCTTCCCATTAGCTATGATGTGATACAATGCTATGCTAAATTAAAATTTATATATTCTTTGATTTTCTTTTTAGTGGCTATTAGAAAACTTTTATCTTTAGTAATGGCTTATTGAATATCCAACATGACATCTTTTTATTTTTCTCTGTTCATATTATCTGTATTAATCCACTTCTATATGATCAGATGAAAAGAAATTCTGCATCTGAATTTCTAATAGGCTTTGAAATACTTTGTTTCTTTGCATGCTCAAATATATATTCAGTATAAAGACCTGTGATTCCAAAAAAAAATGTTACCTGTGTTCCCATGTTTCAAATTTTACTGGAATCTATTGACAATATTTAAATAATCTGTATTATGATAACCTGGTTCACAATATTAAAACATGAGATAGTCTGAATTTATGGGTTCCTTCTTTAAAACACCAATTCTAAATAATGACAAATTAAATTTATTTTCTTATTCAATACCCACATTATCTCCTGTGTTTATTTTCTTTTTAAGAACTAATATGAACTATAATAAATCCACATATAATAGGATTGTCTTAAAGAGAAATTTATAATTAAATCAGAAGGTAAAAGGAAATCTGTCTTTCTAAAATCAGATCATATATATTCCATAATATATTTCCTTCTACATCAGTGGTCTGTGAAGCCTTGCTCCATATTCAGGGTGATCTCTTGAGTGTCCTGTGAACTAATGCCATGTGGTGGTAATATTTATACTTTGACAACATCTATATTTGGTCTTTGGCATATATTAGTAATGTATTCCCTGCTCTCATCAGAAGTAAATTCACATTTCTTATTAATCTCAGGGACATTTATCTGACAGTGGATATTAGGAGAAGATAGTAAATAAAATAGTTGGTTTTGTGGATTTTTAAAAAGTATTTTTATTATGGTAGAATGTACATGACATGAAATCTGCCATTTTAACTATTTTTACATTAATTATGTGGCACTGATTGCATTCACTGTGTTGTACAGTCATCACCACTGTCTGCTTCCAAAATTCTTTCATCATCCCAAGCAGAAACTTTGTATCGATTAACCAATAACTTTTCAATGCCCCCTTTCTTCAGTTCCCCCTGGTAACCTCTAGTTTACTTTCTGTCTCTATGACTTTGTTTATTTTAGATATTCTGTATAAGTGGAATCATACAATATTTCCCTTTTTGTGTCTAGATTATTTCCTTTAACATGACATTTTCAAGTTCCATCCATGTTGTAGTATGTGTCAGAATTTCATTCATTCTTATGATTGAATAATAGTCCGTTGTAGGGATACCACATTTTGCTTATCCCTTCATCTGTCAATGGACATTTGGATTGTTTCTATCTTTTGACTATTGTGAATAGTGCTGCAGTGAACCTTGGCAGGCAAGTATCTACTTGAATCTGTGTTTTCAATTCTTCTGGGGCATATACTTAGGAATGAAATTGTTGGGTCATGTGGTAGACCTATGTTTAGCTTTTTTTTTTTTTTTAAGATTTTATTTGTTTGACAGAGAGAGAGAGAGTGAGAGAAGAATGAGAGGAGAGAAGGTCAGAGGGAGAAGGAGACTCCCCATGGAGCTGGGACCTCTATGTGGGACTCGATCTTGGTACTCCAGGATCATGACCTGAGCTGAAGGCAGTGGCTTAACCAACTGAGCCACCCAGGCACCCCGATATTGGACATCTTTTAATGTGCTTATTGACCATTTGCGTATCATCCTTAGAGAAATGTCCCTTTAAGTTCTTTGCCCATTTTTAAATTGGTTCGTTTGCCCTTTTGTTGTTGAGTTGTAAGCATTCTGTATATATTCTGGATAGTAAACCTCTATCCTATCTGTGATTTCCAAATATCTTCTTCCATTCTGTAGTTTGCCTTTTTACTCTCTTGATAGTGTCCTTTAATGCAAAACATTTTTAATTTTAAGTCCATTTATCTCTCTCTGTTGTTGTTGTTGACTGTGCCTTTGTTATCATAAATAGGAAACTATCCCCAATCTAAACATGAAGATCTGGCCCTGTTTTCACCTATGAGTTTTGTACTTTTGGCTCTTATATTTAGGTCTTCAATCCATTTTGAGTTATGTTGTGTATATGGTATAAGAGAACGCTTGTACACTGTTGAAGGGAATGTAAATTGCTATAGCCCCTTATAGAAAATGGTATGGTGGTTCCTGAAGAAATGAAAAATAGTTCTACCATATGATCCGACAATCCCACTTCTAGCTATATATCTAAAGGAAATGAAATCACTATCTTGAAGAGATATTTGCATTCCCATATCCACTACAGCATTATTCACAACATCTAAGACATGGAAATGACCTGACTGTCCATTGACAGATAAATGGATGAAAAAACACACAAGCACAAACACACACACATACACACACTAGAACATAAGCCATAAAAGAGAAGGAAATATTATCTTTTGCAACTATATGGATGGACATTGGAGGCATTATGCTAAGTGAAGAAAGACAAAAAGAAATGCACAAAAACAAATGCTATATATTCTCTTCAATGTGGAATCTAAAAATGCTGAACTCATAGGAAGAGAGAACCGAATGGTGGTTGCCAGGGGCTGGGGGCTGGGAGAAATGGGGAGATGTTGGTCAGAGGGTACAGACTTCTAATTAGAAAGTAAATAAGTGGGGCGCCTGGGTGGCTCAGTTGGTTAACCAACTGCCTTTGGCTCAGGTCATGATCCTGGAGACCCCGGATCGAGTCCCACATTGGGCTCCCTGCTTGGCGGGAGACCTGCTTCTCCCTCTCTCACTCCCCTCTCTCACTTGTATTCCCTCTTTTGCTGTGTTTCTCTCTGTCAAATAAATAAATAAAATCTTTAAAAAAAAAAAAAGAAAGTAAATAAGTTCTGGAGATCTAATGTACAGCATGTTGTTAAAAATGAATAGTTATAGCTAACTAACTGTATTATATACTTGAAAGTTAAGAGGAAATCTTAAATGTTTTCACCACACAAAAACAAATGATAAGTATGTGAAGTAATGGGATGCTAACTAACCTTATTGTGGTAATTATTCCACAATACATTCGACCCTTGAACAACACAGGGGTTGGGTCACTGACCTGTTATACAGTTAAAAACCTGCATATAACTTTTGATTCCCCCAAAACTATTATACTAATAACCCCCTGCCCTGGATCCTTACCAATAACATAAACAATTTGATTAACACATAGTTTGTGTGTTATATATAACACATAGTTTGTATGCTTTCCTACAATAAAATAAACTAGCAGGAGATAGTTTTAAGCAAAAACCAGTCACCTTGTGTCATAGTTATCTATTGCATGAAATATAACCAATGTGAAGGTTTAAAGTGAGAACTGTGGCTTGTGGATGAGGAATTTAAAAAATAAGCTCTTATTTAGGAGGAAAGGTGCAAAGGAGAAGGGCTGGTCTTACATAACTATACATGTTGTTTAGCTGAGATGCTTTGAGGAGGTTCTTACTTACCATCCCCTAAATATCATCCTTTGGCTTGTCAGGAAAGCAAACATTAGACACATTTTCTTTTCATTAAAATATTGGTGACCCTTGGTAGAAATAAATTTTTAAAATAATATTATCAAAGAATTATTTAAACAGGGGTGCCTGGGTGGCTCAGTTGGTTGAGCGACTGCCTTCGGCTCAGGTCACGATCCCGGAGACCCAGGATTGAGCCCTGCATCGGGCTGCCTGCTTGGCAGGAAGCCTGCTTCTCCCTCTCGCACTCCCCTTGCTTGTGTTCCCTGTCTAGCTGTGTTTCTCTCTGTCAAATAAATAAATAAAATCTTAAAAAAAAAGAAGTATTAAAACAAATTAAGTCATTTTTAATCACCCCAAGAAAACTTGTGTCTATCTTTTAGAAAACCATTGATATGCACAGAAATTATCAATGTTTTTATGGGGTGGGGAAACTAGATCTTGTACTCCAAATTTTTAGCCACCCCAACTCATTTAATATTCTTCTCAATAAAACCATTGTCATGATCATCCTGGTTTTGCATATTTGCCTTACATGGTCTCAGTAGCAAAGTTGAGGCAGGGTTGGAAGACTTCCAGGAAAGTTTACTAAAGCAGTTTTTTATTCTGGCTGCACATTAGAATCACCTGGAGTGTTAAATACACACACACACACACACACACACACACACACACAAGTATGTATATGTATGCATATATATAACCATTTTTGTGAATGCATTGTTTAAATATATATCCTACATATGTTGATCATATATATATAGGTTATATATACACACACTGATTATATATACAAACACAATGCATATTCAGAGATCACATATATATATATATATACACACACTGATTTTATAATTACATATATATGTGTATGTGTTTATACATATGCACATACACACACACACACACTTCAAATAGATTATGATAGATGCTGAATATATCGTGCTTTGGTCCCACCTTCAGAGATTCTGATTAAATTTATTCCAGTGCAGCTCAGAGGGGAGGTAGTTTTCAGAGCTCTCTGGGTGATTCTAATACATGGCCAGGGTTGAGAACCATTGTGCCAGATGAAAGGTAACAACAGGAAACAGTAATAACAAATACTGAGAGTATTGTGAAGCCACATATCTGGTGTTTAAAACATGGCCTACTCTTCGAATCTTGTAGGTCAGCTCTAACTCTTTCTCAAGGTGTTGATAATCATTCTAGCATATACTGAGAAGAAGCCCATGCCTAAAAGTTCTCCCTCTTTAACATCGGAGGCAGGAGATCTCTATTCACCTCCAAACTTACACTTTCTTGTCTGAGGATCTGCCTTTTCCCTAATGATTAACACTGGAATGTTTAACCCTTTTAGAGAATAACAAATCAAAACCATTACCCATCATAGAAAAATCATTACCTGTAGCTTTATATCTTCCTGTCCCATTTCGGCTTAGCAGCAGGTACTAAGGCCTTCAATCTGTAGGCTCAAGCCAAAATTATTCCTGACCTGAACCTAATCAAGCTTGGTGATGTATAGGGAAGTCTATGCTCACCAGAGGACTAGGGCTTAGAGTGAGTTTTACCAACATCAGTTAGCAACTGTTCTTTACCTCTCAATCTGTGTGTCCTGAACAACATCAGCCCAAGTATGGCTTTTTGTATACTGGGATTCAGCTGGTGGGCATCCTTTTTAAAGGACCAATCTTGGAGCCTGGAGCTGGTTAGTTCCCAGAGCCTCGGCCTAATATATTCATGACTGAATGACCTTTCCCCATTTCTTTCGCTGCTAGCCTGAGTTAGAGGTCCCAGGATATCACCTTGCTGAACCTGCCTGGACCATTTTAGCTCTCTATGCATTCATCCAAATCATTTCATGAGACTTCTTTTTTTTTTTTTTAATTTTCATTTATTTGACAGAGAGAAATACAGCGAGAGAGGGAACACAAGCAAAGGGAGTGAGAGAGGGAGAAGCAGGCTTCCCGCCGGGCAGGCAGCCTGATGCGGGGCTCGATCTCGGGTCTCCGGGATCATGACCTGAGTCGAAGGCAGTCGCTCAACAAACTGAGCCACCCAGGCGCCCCTCATGAGACTTCTTAATAAGGTGTTTGACTTTCTGCCCCATTAACAAACAATAAACCCTCCAACCCCCATTCCCACCCTCACAGGATCCAGAACATCAGAACATGAATGAGATGAATGAGTCTCTCTGTACATGTTAAGGAAGGGCAGCTTCTGGAATGAACTTGATTCCTCTGATTTGGCTGATGGAGGCTTCACAGTATTGATGTAAGTGTCATGGGATGGCTCTGTACATTAATTTGGTGAATACTGGGTGAACTGTGCATGTCACACCTATAACTGGGAGAAACATAAACTATCACTGGTATTGATCATAGGGGGTTGGAGTCAAGGGACATAGGACACCCAGGGAGGGTGAAGGAAAATAAGAGCTTCCGGAAAGGGAAGTACAAGTCAGCATTAAACTTGGCCATCTTCTGTTTCTAAGGGTAGGCAATTCATGTTGGGGAGGTGGGGGCAGGTTACAGAGAGAAGCCTCAAGAATTATGTCTGCAGTGACAGACAAACCTGAGTGAGAAGGAGCTAATTACATTTTCCATGCTTTTGGCAAGACTCACTGTGAGGCCTTGGTCAAGGTCTCCTGCAACTATTTTTGTCTGCACGAATCATGGTAGAGAGCTTGAGTAGATAGCATATATATATATAATATATATGTCTATCCATAAGGACTACATTAATAGATACAAAGTAAGTGGGCATGCACCATAGCCATGAGCTTCCACAGGTGAGTTCACTCAGATGCATCTCTTTCTTTTGTAATAAAGAACATTCTTTAAAAACAAAAACAAAAACAAAAACAGAGAAAATCAGGGTGCCTGGGTAGCTCAGTTGGTTAACATCCGTCTCTTGATCAGGTCATGATCCCAGGGTTATAAGATCAAGGCCCACATAGAACTCCATGCAGGATATGGATCCTGCTTAAGATTCTCTCTCTTCCCCTTCCCCTACCAATGCTTCTCCCCTTCTCTTAAAGAAGAGAGAGAGAGAGAGAGAGAGAGAGAGAGAGAGAGAGAGAGAGAAAGAGAGAGAGAACAAGAGAGGGGAAGAAAAGAGGGAGAAGGAGAAGCAAACTCTTTGCTGAGCAGGAAGCCCAATGTGGGGCTCAATCTCAGAACCCTGAAATCATGACCTGAGTTGAAGGCAGACGCTTAACCATCTGAGCCACCCAGGTGCCCTTGTTTCCAGTTTTGATGTTACTTAATCAAACTCCAATAGATATTAATATACAGGGTTTTGTAGCAACATAAATTTTCATTTCACCTGGACAATACTTAGCATTGGGATTAGCATGGTAAGTTTATGATTACATTTATAAGATATTCCTACACAAGGTGATAAGCCCAGGATAGGCTTTGTGGGCTCTTCACATCTTGGTAAGGAAGGCTTATAGGGCCAAGCAGAGGCCTTGTGTGATTCATTGGAGGTCAAAAGACTGTACACCTGAGACTCTTTCCCAATAGCAGTGGTGTTTGACTGGGGCATTTGTGAACAGTAAGAGGTTGACATGGCCTTTGTTATCTGCCACACTGCCCGCAATCTTCTGGACAGAGGCTGCTCCATCCGTTTGGGTTGCAGAATGAAGACAACATGCAGCAGAGCGCAGCTGCCCCCCCCCCCATGGACATGAAATGTGAGCAAGTTCTAAATCTTTGTCAGTTAATCCGTTGAGATGAGGAAGTGGACAAATTTGAGAGCTATGCCTTTAATGGACAGAACTTGGTGATGGATTGGACATGAGGTAGAGAAAGGTGCCACGGATGACTTCCAAGTCATAGTTTGCATGACTAAATAGGGGCGGGAGCAATTCACTGTGGTCAGAGGGGTTGCAGAGTGTGCAGGGGTTTGATAATCGGTGGAGTCAAGGTCTGCTGGTAGCCATCGAACTGTACAAGCAGATCAGCCAGGAGCTCTGAATAAACATTGCTTCAGCCACGCCAACAAGACCTGAGAGCCTGGAAACTCCACATGCCCAGTGCAATGTCACCGGACCAATTGCAGGAAATGGGTAAGGCAGGCAGGGGAAGCTTGATCCTGGGTAGGTATGGTGTAAGGCAATTGCGTTGGTCCGAGCAGGCCAGTGGGGTACAACACAGGATTTCTCTCCTGTGATTGGTTAAGCCTGAAAATAGGAGCTTGGGTTAAGGCAAAAACAGTCCCAGGCTGCAGAAAGGGACACAGGAGATGGAAAGGGCTGTGGGCCTGAGGTTCAGAGACAACAGCATTCAAGTCCCTGGGTAGTTTGGTAAAATCATGGCCCCTTGTCTTGTGGTTCTGAGTAATAAAGTAGGATAACAAAGTAGGGATTTAGGCAACGAAAAACTTCACTGCTATCTCTTCCACAGGAAGCCTGAGAGATCTTTTTAGAATGTAACGGACCATACCACTCACTTGCTTAAAATATATCAATGGATTCTCTTTACTCAAAGCTTAAAGACAACCTCCATACCTGCTTGCAGGGTCTTTTGTGGTCTGACTCTTGCCTTCTTCTCCAGTCTCACCCTGTACCATGTTCCCCGCATGCTCTGAACTATGAAGCTTGTTTATTCCTTCAAATTCTCAATATTCCCATAGGGCATATGATATTCTCTGTGTTTGAGATGGTCTTCTTTTTCTGCTTCATCTTGTCAGCTTTCTACTCAACCTTTAGCTTTGATCTCAATTTTTATTTCCCTTAGGAAATCTTCTCTTATTGCTCTAATGAGTGAAGTTCCTTTATTATGTATTCCCCTGGACCTTATCAAAGCAATACTTTTAATTTATTTGTAGTTCTTTAGCTAATATCTGTCTCCACAAATATTGTATGATCTAAGGGAAGAGTCAACATATTTTTTTAAAAGATTTTATTTATTTATTTGACAGAAACAAACACAGCTAGAGAAGGAACACAAGCAGGAGGAGTGAAAGAGGGAGAAGCACGCTTCCAGCAGAGCAGGGAGCCCGATGTGGGCTTGATCCCGGGTCTCTGGGATCATGACCTGAGCCAAAGGCAGTCGCTTAATCAGCTGAGCCGCCCAGGCGCCCTGACATATATTTTTTTCTCTACACAGCCAAATAGTAAATACTTTAGACTCTGTGGGCCAAAATTCTCTGTCACAACTACCCAACCCTGTTATTGTAGTGCAAAAGCCACAGACAAAGTGTAAACAAGTGAATGTGGTTATGTTTCAATAAAACTTTATTTACAAAAACAGGTGGTGAGCTATATTTTGTCCACAGCTCTGAGACTTGCCAACTGTAATCTAAAACATTAGACATTATCTGTTTGTTTATCTATCTTTTATATAGTAATTTATTTTATTTTTTCAGTTTTGCTTACCTATATTAATCCTAAATCCCGAGGCCATTGCTTTGTCCACAGCAGGTACTAATAAATAGTTGCTGAATGAGTGAATGCTAAATGAAGTCCATTCATTGCCATACAAATAGACTTCAGCCACTGTGTCAGTTCATATTTATATCCTACCAGGAATACCTTCTCCCAAATCCAAATTGGATTTTGCTTCTTAAGACTCTTCTTTTCTCATAAAGCTGCTCATGATTACTTGAGTTTCCAGTGCTGGAAATTTTTTATACCAGTAACTTGACAAAACACGCTTAAAATAGGACTTCACATGGGCGCCTGTGTGACTCAGTGGTTTAAAGCCTCTGCCTTCAGCTCAGGTCATGATCTCAGGGTCCTGGGATCGAGGCCTGCATCGGGCTCTCTGTTTGGCAGGGAGCCTGCTTCCTCCTCTCTCTCTGCCTGCCTCTCTGTCTGTTTGTGATCTCTCTGTCAAATAAATAAATAAATAAAATCTTTAAAAAAAATAGGACTTCGCAATTTAATAAGCTTTCCCACATTTGGCACTTTGGGCCAAAGTTCCTTGAGTCCTGCTTGCATCTAAGAAGAAAGATGGGGAAAAATAGTGAGAACCAAACAGAAACAATAAGTTGACAAATAATTTTACTGTCTATGTGTCAATAAGAATGCCTTATTCTTGTACTTGTATTGGGGTAAGATGCGAGCCCATGATGCAGAGAGTGAAGGTAACATTACTGAGGAGACAACATCTAAGACAGCTTCTTAAAAAAAAATCCACATGTTACTTACAGTTAGTTTAGGATAACAACAAGAACTTACTTTAGTTCCCCCACCCCCCAACTTTCATTATGAAAATTTTTAAACATAAAGGAAGTTTGAAAAAACAACTCAAGGAACATCTGAATACCTACCATTTGAAGAAAACAATTGTGAACATTTTGCTATTCTTGCTTTATCTTCTCTTTATATATTTTCTGATCCATTTGGAATTAAGTTACAGACATCACGCATTCCATCTTAAATAATTCATGTGCGTCTTTTAAAAGTAGGGGCATTCTACAGCATAACCATTATACCATTAGCAATACTTCCTATTATGATCTAGTATCTAGGCCATATTCAAATTCTCCAATTATCCTCGAAACTGTCTTTTATAGTTGTATTCTTGAAAAACATGGTTCAACCCATTTGGCTATTGAGTCTGACCCCTAAAAGTGAAATAGGAGTTCTTGAATATAAAATATATAAAAAGTCCAAAGCAGAGGAAACCGGTGCAAAAACACAGGACATATTTTGGGCGAATAGCAGAGCAATACTCTGTGTCCCAACAGCATGCAGAATTGGTGGGAAATGACTTTGAAGGAGTATAAAGAACCAGATCATGAATGATCTCGAGTATTAGTCAGAGGAGCTTTGAATTCATTCTCTGTTGAGGTGGGTTTTGCCATCCTGTATAGCTGGACAATGTCAGGACTGAATACTCACCTGTAGGAGCAATTTCACCAGCATGAGATTCTTTAGCACTAGGCTCCTTTTCACCCAGCTTCTTTCACTATAACATTTCAGATTGTTGTATTTTTGAAGTAGTCCTCTCCAACTACTGGTTTATAGCTGAACACATTCAAGTCTTTTCCACAGGATAGGAGTGTAGATTATTGTCAAAGGGACAGCTAAGCGTATTCTTCCACCAAGAGATGTACTTACCTCCTCAAAGTGCATCCTGTGAGTCTTAGAGAGCTGAAAGCCACCAGGGAACTTGACCCCTTTCTCTGGCCTCTGGAAGCTTGTCTTAGATACTCCATCACCATCACCACTTCTCTGAAGCTGGAACCTATGCTGTGCTGGTCATTTATATGGATGAATATTTGCTTTTTCTGATGTGAAAGTGGAAGTTCTTTGAACTAGTTACAATTAGATTACCACTGATGTGAAAACCACATAGAAGTCAACATTTTTTTCTTTTATTTTTTGCTGAGGACTTAAAGGCCAAGAGACAGTAAATTACTTTTTGTCTAGGATCACAGTACAAGGAATGCTGACCAACTCCCCTCCAGTGGGTGCATGGCCATCTGTCAATCTCTGAGTTTTGTGCTTTACATAGTGTCTCTCTGATGGGGTCATCTGATGAACTCACTTGGCATCAGACTTTAGGGGAACTGGTAGTTGCTTTATTTTTCTTTATCTGTTTTGATCTTCCTTACGGTCCCCCAATCCTTGAAGAGTTATGGTAGTGTTCCCTTGCTAACTACTATTTCAGTATTTCTCAGGTTCAACTGTTTCATTTCAGTTTAATCACACAGGATATTCAAAGTATAACTTCTAATTATAATTCCTTTGGGTAAAAGTTTAGACTTTTCTTGGATTTCCTTTTTCTGCTTTTCTTTTCCCAAGAATGGCTTCTGGATCCCAAGAATGGCTTGGGTGAAGACAAAGAAAAAGAATGCTTGGGTCCACACTGTCTGAGCTGGGTTTCTCAGAAGCAGACCTCAAGATGAGGATTCTCTAAGAAAGTGCTCCTAAGTAGTGTCCGGACAGACCACTCAGTGAGCTTCTAGGGTGACAGAAAAGTCCTTTATATTGATCTAGGTAGTTGTTTCACTGGTGTGTTCATCATTAGAAAATTTATCTTGTTGCACACCTCTTTGTGTACTTTTATGTAAGCATGCTATATTTAAAATTTTTTCTCTATTTTTTTCTGGATATAGATATAGGAACAAGCAATTAATGGATATTAATGGATATAGGATATATGGACATGGATCCTGTGGTTGTAGTATATGGATATAGGACATCAAATTTTTAAAATATTTTGTCCTCAGCAGAATCTTTAAAAAATAATAGCTTTGTTGACATACAATTCATATAACGTAAAATTTACTTTTAACATGTACAATTCAGTGGTTTTAGTATATTCACAGTTGTTCAGCCATCATCATTATTTAATCTCAAAACATTTTTGTCACCCCCCCCCAAAGAAACCATATACCCATTAGCATTCATATCCCATTCCCTCTTTCCCCCAGTCCTGGCAACCACTCAACTATTTCTGTCTCTACAGATTTGCCTATTTTTGACATTTCACATAAATGTAATCATACAACATATGGTCATTTGCAACAGGCATCTTTCACTTAGGGTGATGTTTAAAGACCCATCCATCTTATAGCACGTATTAGTAGGTCATTCTTTTTTATTGTTAAATGATATCCCATTATATACACATTACATGTTTCATTTATCTATTCATCAGTTGATGGACACTGGGGTTGCTTCTAGCTTTTTGCTATTATGAATAATGCTGCTATGAACATTCACATACAGGTTTTTATGTGGACATTTATTTATATAAACCCAATAGAAACTTAAACACATTACAAGGCAGTCTCCCAATGTTTCTTTTATATCAAAGAGGAAAATCAGGATAGTAATTATGGAATATTTAGACATACATGACTATTACATTAACCTTATATGGAAACTCACAATGATACATCCAAACTGCACTCAGAGGAAAATTCATAGACTTAAATATCATACTGAAAAGGATAAAAATAAATAAGCATAACATTTATCTTAGGAAGCTCAAAAAGAATAAGAGCAACTGTAACAAATAGAAGAAACCAATAAGAGAAGAGAGGGAGGAACCGGTCAGGGAATGGTGAAATTTCAGGCAAATTTGGATGATAGCTTCAACCTGACCCTGCAGGAAAACTCTGTAATCTTAAATTATTTCTCAAAGTAAGTCCCAACTTGAGGACCTAAAGTGAAGAGACTAGGCTTTCCTATTTCCTTCACACATCCCGCGCCTCCATGAACCATTGCCTAAGGTCTACTCCCTTGACACTTCTACCTCTAGCGATCAGGTAGATAAAACTGCTACAATGGCCTGATGGCGTATCTCCAAACAAGAGTGTCAGGTGCAGGCATTAGAGGCGAAAGCACATTTGAAGTGTATGTGGGTGGGTGTTGGTGTGCACAGAACTTGTTAAGGGATCCAAGAGGGCCTGGATAGAGCACTGACAGTCTCCATCTCATGCTGGCTCATCTGATCTTTGTAGAACTCTCCTTTGTCTACATGGTCTCAACTTAACATGTAGACCAAGAGAATAGACTAAATTACACAAATTGATAAAAGGATAGTGTATATAAGCTAGAGTAGTCCCCTGGTTTGGTCAGGACCTGGAAGTCTCCCACATGTGACCATCCACTATAAAACCTATGCATCATAGGCATACCTATCTATTTGGCCCTGCCATGGTTCACATTGGTACACCCTCCCCTGGTCATGGCTTTGGCAGTTTACCACATGGTCTCTGCTGTGTGGTGACCTCGTCCTTTGCCATAGTGCATTCCAGAAAGCCATTTGCTTTCATCTCAGTTTCTTTTCTATCTCCTCTTGGGGCCATGGGGGAACTTTCAAGTTGTCTCCAAACCTTAGACTCAGAAAAAAAATCAATCCTGGCCCTTACTCTGCCTAACCAAGCTCTTGTTTGACTTTAATGGGGCTGTCCCTGAAGCTGGAGTTAGGACAGCCGTGAAGCAGAGTTTTCCCATGCCTTCACACTGCATTTGGAAAAATACCCGCTAGTCTTCATTGCCTTCAACTCTCAAACGTGTTATTTCCACACTTAATCTTATCCAAAAGGCAGATAAGTGACTCAAAATGCTATTTCAGAAGAGATCATCTCCTTCCTCTTTTGTTTCTCACTTCCCTAAATCCCTCTGTATGGAAAGCAGCAAGTGTCAGGCTTTCCATTTCCTGTATGTAATATCCTCTTTACCTAAAGCATCTTCTTTACCCCATGACCTTGGTGAAATATGGATGGGATACTTATCTTCACTGTGGAAGACACTTTAAGACTCCGTATAGAGCCAGCTTCTCTTTGATGTTAAAAGTGGAGATAAGGGAATATATAAATTCCTGTTGTTTTGATGAGGCCCAACTTTTAAGTCTAGCTGTATATTTGAAAATTATATCTTCCAAGTCAGAGGCCAAACTGTAGCTTTTTTTTTTCTCTGTATTCTTGTTTAACGATCCCAATTCCTCCCAAGGCAGATGAATGCCTCAGGCTGCCTATAGAGAGCTGTCTCTAGCAGAAAGCATAGAAAAAAACATGTTAATGTTATTATTAGAGTGGTACAGTTCTGACCCAATATTCTGACTCACAACTTGAAGGTTGGTATCAGGTTTTAGATTCCATCTAAAAATATTCACTGGTTAGAAGACAAAGTGCCTGAGGCCAATATCTGCTCCTATCAGCAAGTCATTGACTTATGTGCAATCTACCTTCTCAATATTCCACTCAGGGTGTGATGCCCAAAATTGTAAGAAGAGGCAAATGATCACAAAAATTATCATTCCTTGTATTAGACTATTGTTCTTTCACGATAGACTATAATTTCAGAAAACGGCATAACTTCTTAGTTAGTGGGCTCTTTAGTCACCAAATCAAATAGTCTTTTATTGATTTTTCTTTTGCCTCAGACTCCAGTAGGGCTTAGCATGGTACTGTAACCTCCCTAGTCTTTCCTTAACATTTTGGTATTTTGTTCATTATAGATATTTTTGTGTTAATTTTGACTTATAAAAATCATACATTAAAATATTACATGTCTTGATAGCTGAGTTTTGGGTGCTTCCATAAACTTTGCTCCTGGGGCAAGGACCTCACTGGACTGACCCTGGGCCCAGACCTCTTGTTCTCAAGATCCAACTCCACAAAGCCTTCTCTCATGTCACTAAAGGTATTCAGTATTTTCTTTGAATTCGTATCTCACTTTTCATTACTATTCTCATGACCTTACAACTAGAATCATCTATGCACATGCCTTTTATCCACTCTCTTTCCTTCAACTGTAAGCCACTTGGGTTGGAATCCTTTGTGATTCACCTTTGTCTCCTTTTAACATCTACTAAAATACCTTGTATAAATAAAGGTTTAAGGAGCAAAGTACATTCTGTTTCATAAGGAAAGATAATGTAAAATATGTCCTAGCAAAATTTATATCAGAATGGTTAGAGCTTTTTTAAGAAGCAAGGGGGCTTGGATAACTTCTAGGCTATCTTGGAAATTTACTTATATTGAACACCTTATTCTTGTAGAATGCAGTATAAGTGAATTATCACTGTATTTCACTAAATTTCTGTCCCCTTACCATGCTATACTGATAGTACTCAGAACAGGGGTAGAGAAATACACTGATAAGAGGGATAAAAACCTGAAATTAAATGTTTGCCCTTGATAATCTACAAAAGGATAATCCACATGCAGACACCCAGGAGTTGATGGTACAATTTATCTTTAAGCAATTTGATACAATGTTGCCACAGGACATGTCACTGTAATTTATTTCTAAAATGTTAGATTCTGTTAGTATTTTCAGATCAAACTTTGTTTTCTTCTTGACATAATTGATTACTGCTTTCATTGGGATTTATTTTAAAGTAATTCTGAACTGAAAAACTGCAAGGAAAGTAGAAACTGCACATTTCTCTATTAGGGCAGCTGTGTCTAGAACAGCACAGCAGAATTCTTTTCTTTGCTATTTGATTTCTCTATCTCTTTATTGCTCTATTCATTGTAGAAAGAACTGCAGGTCATACATCAGTCTTTTGAATGAAGATTACTTAGACACACAGACTGAAAACATCCCATCATCAGCAGTAGTAATTTCTTACGTGAAACACATAAATTTGAGGATACTGTGAATGAATTATGCTTTTTTAGGATACTTTACTTCCACCACACAGCCAAGTCCTTTGTTGCTTTTCCCCATGTATATCAGTTAGCTATTGCCGTATAACAAGCAACTTCAAATTTTAGTAGCTTTAAACAGTAGTCATATATTATTTCTTATGAATTTATGGGTTGACAGGGAGGTTCTGCTGATCTGGAACAGGCTTGGCTACACTTGAATAGCTCCCTCCTGGGTCTGTGGTCCATTGGTGGGTCAGCTAGGGGTTACTGGTCTAGGACTTCCCAAGATGGGAGCTTAACTTTGTCCCACAGTGTGTGTGACTCTGTAGCAGGGGATCCTGGGCTTGTTACCATGGCAATGGTATGGTTTCAAGACAAAGAGGACAAAAACATGCACTCATCTTCAAGTTTAGTTTTGATACTTTCATACTGTTACTTCAGCTTCATTTTTTTGGCCAAAGCAAAACATAAGACAGTCTCAAAATCTCTGGGATGAGCTCCAATGTCACACTGCATGAGCTATGGATACAGGGAAGGGAATAATTGAGGTGGGCCATTTTTAGAATCAATCTATCATACAATGTGGGATGGTCTCTTAAGATTCTATATAACTTATTTCTCAAAATATTTGACATATATTTCAGAATCAATAGAGTTATGCAAATATTTTTACATAATAAAGAAAAATTTAAGATTAGGTGTGGCTTGCAGAATTCTAAAATTCCCCGAAGATTCTTGCCCCTTGGTGTACATACCCAGTAAACCTCTCCCTTTGAATATTAGCAGGATATGTGGATATAATGGGATAGTTATTCTCTCAATTAAGTTATCTTATATGGCAAAAGTGACTCCTTGGTTATGTGACATTTTTCTAAAACTGTTTTTGTAGACTGAAGAAGCTCTTCTGCAGTTTTGAAGAAGTAAGCTGCCATGGGTAAGAGGGTCTGAGAGGACCATGTAGCAAGGAAGTAGGAAGACCTCCATGGAGCTGAGATGGTGGCTGATTGACAGCCAGTAACGAGGTGGCAACCTCACTCTTATATCTGCACAAAACTAAATTCTGACAACGACTATGTGATCTTGAGCTCCCCAAAGGAATGAGTCCAGCCACCACTTACCTTGCAGCTTTGTGAGAGCCTGAACAGAAGAACCAGTTAAGCTCTGCCCAACTCTTGACCTACAGAAGCAGAGATGGGTGTCTGCTTCTCTGCTGCTCTCTGTCAGATAAATAAATAAAATCTTTATTAAAAGTTGTATATTAGAGCTGAACTTTCTACAGATGGTGAGTTGTAGATGAGTTTAGAGCACAGCACGATCCCAGGAGTGGACTGCTGAAATAGAGAAGGTGTAGATTATAGGAACTGAAGAGGTTCAGGAGCTATGAGTCAGGAATATTGAATATCCTCCCCCTGGATATTTATTAGACAATGTAAGATTTGGTCTGGAGTAGTAGACTGTGATCAGGTGCCAATTGTTTTGATGATTATGAAGGAAGGCCTGGGGCATGAAGGGTCTGTAAGCTTCATGAGGGCAAGGGATACCATTTCTCACCATCACTGTATTCCATTGCCTACCCCAGTGTCCTGCTGCACACTGAATTACCTCGATTGGCTCAATTAGTGGCTTAAAACAACAATAAACATATGTCAGCTCATAGTTTCTTGGCTTAGGTATTGAGCAGCTTAGCTGGGTTTTGGCTGGCAAGTTGGTGTTGTTGGTGGAAAGATTCAGTTCTTTGCTATGTGGTCATATATTGAGGTACAAAACATAAGAGGAAAAAATAAGTTTGCAGTTCTACGTATAAGGGGTTCCGTTTGGAGCATTTCATTTTAAGACACCTATGGGATGACTTCAGGGATTTCCAAGGACAGTTAGATATATGAGTCTGGTGGCCAGAGGAAAAGATGGGATAGAAGTAAAGATTTAGTTGTTATCACTACGTAGACAGTAAATCTATGACTCATTTCTTGTTACTCTTTATATATTTTATTTGTTTGTCAGAGAGAGAGAGTACAAGCAGTGGAAGCAGCAGGCAGAGGGAGAAGGAGGCCTCCTGCCGAGTAGGGAGCCTGATGCAGGACTTGATCCCAGGACTCTGGGACCATGACCTGAACTGAAGGCAGTTGCTTAACTGACTGAGCCACCCAGGTGCCCTTCATTTATTGTTACTTTGTGTCCCTTTTCCTGGAGCAACACCCATCCAATTTATTGCCTGCTTTAGGGCCTGGAAGTTGCATTGGTTAGAATAGCGATTCTCAAAGTCAGGTTTCTGGGTCCTCACGGGTCTCGGATTCTCTCAGGCATTCTGCGGGTCAAACTATTTTCATAATAACACTAAGATTTTTTCTGGCCTTTCACTGTATTGACATTCCCATTGATGGTGCAGAAGCAAAGACAAGGCAAAAATTGCTGTTACCTCAGCACGAATCAATGCCGTGATGCCAAATACCAGCAGTGAGGATACTCTTCACTGCCACACATTGGCATCATATAGATAAAAAACCAGTTTCATTTAAGAATTTCCTTGATGGGGCACATGAGTGGCTCAGTCATTAATCATCTGCCTTCGGCTCAGGTCATGATTCCAGGGTCCTGGGATCGATTCCCGAGAAGGGCTCCTCGCTCAGCACGGAGCCTGCTTCTCCCTCTGCCTGCTGTTCCCCTGCCTGTGCTCTCCCTCTCTCTCTATGTCAAATAAATAAATAAAATATTTTTTAAAAAATAGAATTCCCTTGATAATGAAGGGGAAATTTTATTAAATTTATGAATAACATAAAACTAATTTTTATCAAATTTTGACCCACAGGTCTGTGTTTTTAAAACTCTGGGTGACAAACCAAGAAGCACCCATAAGGCACGTGTGCCGCGTGACGGTTGTCTCAAGAAAAAGGGCTAGTGCAATTGTTGGAGCTGGGAGATGAATTAGCCACTTTTTCATGGAAAACCATTTGTACTTGAAAGAAAGACTGATAGACAAGCTCTGGTGTTTGGCAGACATTTCCTCAAAAATGAAGTAAGTAAGCCTGTCACTTCAAGGAAAACAACTGACAGTATTTGTTGCCAATGATGACATTTGAGCTTTCAAGTGAAAATTATGATTTTGGAAGACTCATATCTACCACCATGAGCCTGACAGATTCTCAATTCTTAAAAACTTTTTTTTTGAGACCCACGGTAATGTTAAGCAATGTTATTCTTTGATATTGTATAATGACGTGTCAACATTTAGAAGATCTGCATAACTTAGTGAGCTAATACATTCAAAATGACCAATTCATGATGTTACAAAACCATGTAAGGATTGGAGAGGCATTCAAATTACAGACTAAAGGATTTTAATGGGACAGAGTATAAAAGTTCAGTGATATGCTTTCACATTCCACATTAAAACAAACTTAAGAAACTACTGCTTGTCAGGTTTTTGTATAGTATCAAAAAAGAAAGCCCAGTGTTATCTGAAATGGCTATTAAAAAACTCCTTTCTTGTCCATACCTATGTGAGGCTGGATTTTCTTCGTATATTTCAACCAAAGCAACAAAATAAAACATAGTGAATGCAGAAGCAAATGTGGGAAACCCAGATGTGTTCTATTAAACCAGACACCAACAAGATTTTCACAAATGTAAAACAGTGCCTATTCTTTTCACTATTTTTTTTCTTGTGACTACAGCTAGTTTTCATAAAAATGTTATTTATGCTAACATGTCATGGGTTTATTATTATTATTTTTAATGAATGAAAATAAAAATTTCTCATTCTAACTTTCTAACATGGTAAATATAGATATTTATAATCCATACAAAAGATGTTCTACATCATCAATAACATTTTCAGGATTGTAAAGGAGTCTAAAGATTAAAAAGTTTGAGAACTGCAGAGTTGGAGTACAGCTTCCCCCCCCCCCCCAGAGGTAGAGAGAGCACAGGAGTGGGGAGGAGGGGTGGGGTGGGAAGAGGGAAAGGGAGAGGGAGGTTCCTAAGCAGCTCCATGCCCAGCATGAATTCTCATGCAGGGCTCAATCCTACAACCCTGAGATCATGACCTGAGCCAAAATTGAGAGTCAGAGCTCAACAGACTGAACGACTCATGTGCCCCACAGCTCAACTATTATAACTCAGATATATATATACAGAAAAAGCAGATCAAACAATATAGAAATTTCTCTCTTTTTGAGGAACATTCCACAAGTGCATAGGGAGGGAAACTAGGCCAGACAGGTGGTTCTATTCCATGAGTCACCCAGGGTCTCAGATTTCTTCTATCTTTTTGTTCAAGTATCCTTTATTCTGGGGGCTGTGGATGAAATTCAGCATGTCTATGAACATAAGTAGGAAAACGTCTAATGGAAATGTAGCATATCTCTCAATATACACAGCAAACCACAGTAGTATTAATAGGACTAGTGACTGTGTCACCAGTCAAGGTATTTTCATATCATATTATAGTTACTACAGTTATCTCAAAATACCATTTATACACATCACTCTAAAACTATGTTGGTCATTAGACCCCCTTGTGAAATCTTCTATGTAATATTTTTTATAAGATTTTATTTATTTATTTGACAGAGAGAAACACAGCTAGAGAGGGAACACAAGCAAGGTGAGTGAGAGAGGGAGAAGCAGGCTTCCCGCCGAGCAGGGAGCCCAATGAGGGGTTCAAACTGGGGACTCCGGGATCATGACCTGAGCCGAAGGCAGAAACTTAATGACTGAGCCAACCAGGTGCCCCAAAATCTTTTTATGTAATCTATCGATAAAGAAGTATATGGAATAATGTATCATACATTTATTTAAAAATATTTTACAATTGTATTTCATTATGATCGATTTCAATTTCCCTTATAACCCTTTGCACCTTTATGTATTTAAAACATCATTCTGTTAAGGTCTCAGGGAGTTCACCAGCATGCCAAATTGGTTCATGACACAAAATGAGTAGAGTCCTATTCTAGGGTCACAGAGGAAGAAAAGAGGTCAAGAACTGTCCTTCTGATGGTATGTACCCAGCACTGCCTGCTCACATGACATTGTTGAGAATTTAGTCACAGGACCACATATCGCTGGGAAGCATAATTTCAAGCTGGAAGTCATCAGTCTTGTTAAAACTTGAGGACAAGTGGGGATTAAATTACTACAGGAATAAGGGAATATTGAAAAATGGGGTGCAGGACAACTTGCAGTCTCTTCTTGGGGTTCTCTAGGGCTTTCTTTTTCTCTGTTGACCATTCTCACTTTGTCTCTCTACCCCCATCCAGTCCCCGAGGGGCTGCTCTTCCTTCTCTGTAATGAGTAGCTTTGTTCTTTGATCATCTACCCCAACCATCTTCTGAACAGTCACATAGAAGAGTAATTCTGAAGTCAGTGTCGTAAATGCCAAAATTAACAAGCAACCTATTATGTCAACATTAAAAAGGCAGGCAGGATGATCTCAAAGCATCTCTCCAAAACAAGTATGTATTAATTGCACAGTGAAAAAAATGGTACCTTCACGGTGAGGCACCTGGTAGACAACACCTTAATCAAGTGATTAAGGTTCGTATCACTTAATAATAAGACATATTCACCACGTGCATCCCCTGCCATAGGGCACTGGGAAGGGCATATAACTCTAGTGGTGTTCTTCTCCCAAATCCATAACTTTAAGTCAATCATGACAAAACATCTGGTAAATCTAAATAGAGGGGAGATTCCACAGTATAATTGACAGTACTCTTTAAAAAGTGTCAAGATTATAAAAGAAGGACAGAGCAAGGGTCACAGGTTGAAGGACACTAAGGAAAGAAAAAAACTAAATGCATTGATGGATCCTGGACTGGATCAGGGACAGGAAGCATGACACTGATGGGAAAGCTGCCAAAATTCAAACAGTCTATAGCTTAATTATTATTGTAACAATATTAATTTCCCAACTTTATTAATGGTACTGTGGTTACATGAGATGCTAACATTAGGGGAAACTGGATACAGAACTTACGGAAATCCTCTGAACTACTTCTGCAATTTTTTAAAATCAGTGTAAAGTTATTACAGAATAAAAAGCTAAAAAAAAAAAAAAAAAAAAAAAGACCAGCGGGACAGAGGTAGGGCTTCTCTGGATGCTGGCACCTTGTTAGGGGTTTTATTACCCCGTGAGGTTCGGGGACTACAAAGCTGAGAAAGCCACTCCCACCTGCAGTCTAGAGCCTCGAGGCCAAGACCCCACCGAAGTTGGTGATGTAGGCAGTGTATCAGAGCCTTCTGGCTGGAAGGACAAGCGTTGGCGTCAGGGGGACATGGTTTCCATTTGGCCCCCACTCTTCACAAGGCACTTACCTCTCTGAACCTCAATTTTCTTATCTTTAAAATGAGAGAATATAATACTAACCCTACAGGGTTATTGGGATATATGCAAAGAAACAATGTCTCTGAGGCATAATCAATGTTCAATAAGTAACTATTATTATTACACGATAAAGAGAAATCTGGTAAGAGTCTTATTACCACTTAAGCTTAAGCCCAGCATCCACATAAGTATTTATAAAGTGCTTCAAATATACCACATACGCTTGAAGTCAAGTTGCCATTAGTGATGTTAAGGTCATTGTAGTGCTATGGGCTTTAACTAAACTTACAGCACTGTTGGGGAATCTAATTTAATTGAGACGCACTCTAATTTGGATTACATTTTTTTTCTAATTGAATTCCTCATGCCTTATATTTTCACATAGTTGTTAGTGTATAAATTATTAATTTAGTCACTTTGTTTGATTATATTTTTTCTGGCATTGCTCATCAGCACTAACATGTTTAAATATTGGTCTCAGTGGTTGCTTAAAGCAAAGTTGTGTAGGAGGGAACCCCCCCCAACGATCCAAATCTAATAAAAATGCTGCTTTGTTTAAATTGTTTCATGACACAAATGTGGACGTGTTGTCTGACCACTTCTGTTTAATAGTTTTAGTACTATCATTATTCAGTCTCTTCGGGGAGATTAAACGAGGCGGGTCTGCGATGCTTTTGGAGGTGATCAGTTTTCCTGTGTTTCCATACCTCTCCCTATGCCCATCTGGACCTGGGCTACTCATAGTGGGGTGTGTGCCCTTCTGTCAGCCCGCAAACTCCTACTGGCCCCTGGCAGACACTGGGAGGAAACGTTCAGAAACTCTGACAGCAATTTGATAGAATCATTTTATGTTTGCTCAATAAAATTAGAAAAAGGGCTTGCATATTGTAGTTTTTGCTTTTTCATTTCATTTTTCTAGTAATTTACCATTACTGTATTTGACGAAAGTGTCAGTCTGCAGCAAATTGGAAAAAGATAAACGCAAAGCCTGGTTCTTTCCCACAGATAGAGAAGCACTGATCTAAATCATAAGGCATATCTGGCAAAAGACAATCCCAGGTAATGCGTAATTGAAAGTAATCAATAAAAAGGAAAGCATTCTCATCTAGCTCTACGCATTTCATAAACACATCTCGAGCTAGCCTTACTGCCTGGAAGCATCTATGTACAGATTAGGAGCATTTGTCTGTGTGAAATTTCCTGTTGCTTCTGAACCTGCCTAAGGGTTAGGGTGGGGGGTGATTTCCGGCTGGGAACTTTGTCATAGTGTGTTGGCTGAACTGGCATTGTCATAAGTACCACAATTGTCTCCTGACTGGCTCCCTATTTCCATTCTGACCCATAATTTATCCTTCATGCTGTTGTCAAAATAACGATCTTAGTAAAATGCAACATTTTATCATGTTACCCTGATGCTTAAAAACGTTCAGGGATTTCCCATTATCCACAGGATGGAGTTCAAATTCTTTAGCCTTCATGATCTGGTCCTGGTTTATTTCTCGAGCCTATGCAAATTTTTGTTTACCTCCTTGGCTCCTCCTGTCTTTGAAAAGCCTTCTCCAAATGATATTTTATCTACAAAACCTTTACTAAACGTTCCTGCTGAGATCCCCACCCAGGTAGAACTGACCCCTCCCTTCTTGATGATGCCTACCAGTTTCTGGGACTGCTTCAAGCACCTTTATTGAGTTTGGAAATCAAATTAGGCCAAAGCCAGAGATTCACTATCCAGTTCTCAGACTGAAACTTACATGTTGAGGGCTGCTTTTTGAAGCTACTTGGAGGGGAGGCAAAATGGATATTGAACTCTGATGAAGTTCTTAGAAGACTGTAGAGAAGGAAATGTGACAGGTGCCCAACCATGGACTCTTCTAAGGGAGAGTGATTGCAAAGGGCACATGCCCTTGCTGCAGTAGTTCCCTGAGGAAGGGAGACTTACTCAATTGGGTAACTAGATTATGATTTAGTTCACTAAGCTAGGCATTTGGCCGTTTAATAAATGACATTCTAACTGACCCAAAGAACACCTGGTGGGCGAAGACTGGTATTTACTTTCATAACACATTTTGATTAATTTAGCGTTCTCTCTTTAGATAACTAGGTTAAGAAGTTATGCAGGAAGTTTCATGTGATTCATTTAAATGCAAGCTCTTGGTTGTGAAGAGGTAAAGACCTATGCAGGTTCTACTTATTCTATAGCAGTAGATTCAGCATTTGGCAAAATGCAGCCTGATATATGGAAAGAAGAGTCCTCACTGTAGACAATTTTTTATTTTAATTTTAATTTTTATTTTATTTTATTTTATTTTATTTTATTTTATTTTATGGATTTAACAAACCATTATCTGTTCAAAATCCAGTCGATGGGTATATTTATTACAATAGCTTGGCTTATCATTGATGTTAGAATATATTAAGTTAAAATTATGTTCAAGGTCAATTAGCTTTGTATTGCTGCTCAGATGGCAGGGTTTTTCACTTGGATCTTAGTTGGATGTGCATAACCATTTGGTTCAGTCCCTTGATTTTTTTTTTTTTTAATGAAGAATCTGAGTGTATAGAGGTAAAGTAGATGGTCTAAAGTTACATGGCTAATAATCAGCTGGGCTAAACCTATAACCCAGATGATAACCATATTTCCTGAATGACCATCAGGATATATGGCTTGACAAAGGGAATTTTCTGATTTTTAAATTTATTAATAAGCAAAGTCTTTCAAAGGTATCGTATTTTGTATAACATTAAACAAAGAACCTTTACTGATGATAAAAGGGAGATGGAGTCTGTCCTAGTTCATCTGGCTCTCATGGACTCAACAGCCTAGAAGGAAAATGTACACTCATGATCTCCAGCTGGGCGTCAACTTGTCTCTTGAGTCTTTGGTGGGATTTCCTGATTCTCTTCAACTGCCTTTTCCCAGCAGTTCTTCTCTGTCAGCACCGTCATCTGACATGGAGCAAGTTGTGCTACCAAATTGTCACTCTGTGTTTGAGTGCCTTTGCACAGAGCATAGTGAGCTGGGAAAAAGTAAAAACAAAGAATGGAAAGGCATGAACCTGTGCTGGGCAGGGCAAGCTGCCCACAGAAGTTTATATACTCCCTTTCCACTTTGTAGAGTCATTCCTGGAAAGGGGTTATGGAGCCCTGAACTACCTTTCCTAGTTCTAACTCCCTAACCCCTGCTTGCTCCCCCCACCTTGCTTTACACCTGCATGTGGTCACCTGACTTGTCTTCACCTGTGGAATAGGAGTGAGAGTGATACACTATCTTTAGGCCAATTCTTTAGACTCTTTCCTTTCTGCTAGCTGTATGCCCCAGGGAATGGCAAAGCCAAGGATGGAGATAATTCAGGTCCCTAAAGCCCTACATAGAGATCTACCTGCTAACCAGGAAGAATTCCTTCAGACTCTTAGATGAGCAAAAAATAAACTTCAAATGTATTTGAGTTTTTACACATTTTGGGTTTGTTAGAGCCATCAATATTCCCCTAAATAAAATAGAACCTCTGTTCTAAAGGGTTTTGTTTACACTTTGAAGGTAGATATTCATTTAAAAATTAGTCATATGTATTTTTACAAGATATTTAATTTAATTGAGCACTCTAAGTGTTCAGAGAGGTCTCAATTTTCCCTGAGAGATTAATAAAGCAAAATAAATTGAAACACTTGATGAACAGCTAATAAACAAATTACTTACTTGTCTAAATTCTGCTGATATCATGCAGTTCATTTCCAAATAAATTCACTTTTAATTTTAATATCCTTGTACAGAGGTGAAGGATGTTGTTCTTTGGATATAGACTGTAATTTTTTTTACATTATGCTCATCCTACAATTATATTTTTTTATACTTCACCTTTTTCCAAGAGTTTGCCATGGCTTATAAAGCATGACTTAACGACAAGCTGAGAGAATAGAAAAACAGGAAATGTATTAACTGTAACAATTCATGTGGTTGCCATGATTGAGTGTGAACCCTATGTCTAAGCTTCTTGGCAGGCTGGGTAAGAGGGACCTATGATCAATTACAAATCAGCCATCAGAAAGGAGGAAGGGCAATCATGTCTCAGCGGAGGCAAATCTTTTTCTGATACCAAAGTCTCAAAAACAAAACAGAATAAAAAAATGGTCCTCAATGTTTTCATTTCAGGAGTAGGACATACCAAGAGTGAAATCATGATAGAACTTTTTCAACTCTCCAACTTCGTTTTGGGAAAAGAATTCTTACTGGTATTGAAAAGGAAAGAAGCTGTTAAACCAAATAATTACAGAAAACCTTTTGTTTGTTATTATTTTCCACATTTCTTAATCTTTGGGGACTTAGGTATAGTTTGTAGATGACAATCTTTGATATGTCCATTTACAAAAAATAAATTTCTTTGGTTTAGGATGGGTAAACTCTGGACCAAATTGCTGGTTTGATTCTAAAAGCATTTTGAACAAATGACATCATTAGTCAAGGTGAATTGACAATTGAAAGTGATTATCTTCCTGGGGCTCCTGGGTGGCTCAGTTGGTTAAGCAACTGCCTTCAGCTCAGGTCATGATCCCGGGGGACCTGGATCGGATCGAACCTGCATCAGGCTCCTTGCTCGGCAGGAAGCCTGCTTCTCCCTCTTTCACTCCCCCTGCTTGTGTTCCCTCTCTGTATTTCTCTCTGTCAAATAAATAAATAAAATCTTAAAAAAAAAAAGAAAGAAAGAAAGAAAGTGATTATCTTCCTTGGGAGGGAATTTGTTTTTCTCGATGTATGAGCTTGGAGTTCTCATAGATTGCGTGCTCTTAGGCTGGGATTTCTAAGGAAGTCCATCTGTATTTTAGATCAAACTACTCAGACATTTTCAGAAGTAGGTCTTTCTCAATTTGAATTTCACGTGATCAAAGAATATTGCAGCTGGAGATTGCCTCATTGGCTACCAATTTTTGTGAGAAAACTGAGTCCCAGACTAGGTACATGACCAGCCATTGGTCCTACACGTAGTAAAAAGAGAGATGAAATAAGGACCCTAATCTCCTGATGCTTAGCTTGTTTCTATTATGTAAAAATGCTTCTTTTAAGTAATAGCTTGATGCTATTCAATTTAATGCACTAAGCATTTACTAAATGTCAGTGATAGAAAGCACCCCCGCAAAATATTTCTAAACTCCTTAGAATTTTTACTTATTTCCAAATTATCTTAAATTCTAGCTGTTTCCATGAAATATAGGTAGGCAGTGCAAAAGAGATCAAAGCGAAAATACTGAAATAAAATCAATTAAAGTATTAATTTCTAATAAGATGATGCTATGTTCCAGACCGGTGATACAGTGCTTCGTCCATCCCACTCTCTGAAGATTTTAAAGCACTTAACTGTACCTTACAACTCATTAAGATATGTGCTGAATCAGACATTGGATGTTATAACTTTATTCTTGTTATTTATTTAATACCATCAAGGGAGTTGGTTCCCAGTGGGAACTGATAGCTCTAAAAGGATAAGATCTTTCTTCCAATGTTCTGAAAGGGCAAATACCATTTAGCCAATACATCTCTTCCAAATATAATCAATGATAATGTAGGAAGAGGAAAGCAAGTCATTCATAAAAATCTTCCCAAATGAGTAAACAAATAATTTCAAAAAGTCTTTGTAAGTTTATTTTGGTTTGATCTGGTATGTGTTGCCTTATATGAATAAAGGAGTTTACAGAATTAATTAAGAAAAGAAGACAAAAATCACATTTTATTTCTTAGCAATTACAATATAGAATTTTTTCCTTTTAAAGGCTGCTAAGTATTGCTAAATCTTTCATGCTTATTGAATTACTTAGAAAATGAATGGTGCCTTTATGTTGACCATTGCCTTTTGAAGTATGTTTTATTATGCAATTTATGTAGTTGTTTTTGACTTTTTAAAATATTGAAGTCGATAAGAGTTTCCCTGTGTTTCAAAAAATTGTTACCTGTTTTCTTGGACTTTTTCTTGGTAAAGTTTGCCACAATTTGGCTAATTTAATTAAAAACATTAATCCATTAGAACATAACATAAACGGATCATGTATTTGGCCCTGGATCCCATTCATTATGAATGATATACTGTTAATTTGTAGAGCTTTATATGTAATCTAAAATTTTTCATATTAAAAATTAAACTTTCAACCATTTCTGAAATGACAGAAGCAAATGACAAAGATGCAGTTTTGAGAAATGATAGCTTACATTGGTAGAAGCTACTGTGAGGTTTTTAGGTCTGTAAACACATTCATGTAAGTTTTGGATCACTTGCTTTAAAGGTTTTATCATCGTTTTGGATATGCTGCCTAAGGTTCTAGCTCAAAAGCAGAGCGCTAGTAGGTTCATTAAAGCAGACGGAGATCCCTGGGCAGGAGATTTCAAACTCATTTCTTTATTATGCAAATTGCACAGGCTGCGCTGGGGTTAGGGGGTTAATGACTATTAACTGATAATAACAGGTTCCAGCCTCTTCTATCATTTATTCTGTTAGCGAGGGAGAAAGGAGAAAGACTGAGGGGTCAGTGAAGAAATAACTCTGGATTTATAATTTGGGCTTATTTTACAGATAGTATTTTACAAACAGGAATAAACAATTGAAAATATAAAGTTACCCAAAATTGTATCATCTGAAGATAACACTATTGACATTTTGCTTTATATAGCATTTTAACACAATTAACATATGCTCTATGCAATACAGTTTAGCATTTTTCCTTCCAAAATTGTACCATGTTATATATGCCATTTTAAATATGCTGTTCGCTTAACTTCATGACTTTCCTCCATTCATCTTTCACTGCTGTACTGTCATTTATGTAACGAAATGTTCAGTATTTGGACATTTGAGCTGTTTAAAAATTTTTTTTTGTAAAACAAAAAAATGCTGTGATAAGCATCTCTCTCTCTATATCTTTGTCCAATTAGTTCTTAAGATAAATTGCTAGAAGTGAAGTTGTTATGTGAAAGGAAACACAAGTCTTTAAGGTTATTTTAAAAAACTTCCTTGCAGATACCAAGGTATACACACTGTGGACATATGAAATTCCATTTCCCTCTAGATCTGAAAAATACTGTAATTTTCCCAGTCTTTACCAGCTTGAAAGAACGCACGGATCTCATTTTTAATTGTTCTTTGATTACCAAAGATCAAATAAATTGAATATTTCTTTAATGTGTTTATTGGCATTTTCTATTTCTTCTTTTTAATTGCCTATTTATGTCAATTTTGTATTCAACTTATGTATATATCTTTTTCTTAATGATTTTTAAAGAACCCTTTGATATTAAGGACAAGAACTCTTCATCTGTCAAATATGCTGCAAATATTTTTTCCAAGTTTTCTGTTAGACTTAATTTTTTAATGGTGATTTTTTGGTATGTAGACATCTTTATTTTTAATAAATATTAAATTTATTATTTAATAAATAGACTTTCCAACTTTTTCTTTCCTTTCTTTCTTTTTTTCTTATCCATCCCATCACTTAAAAATATTTGCCTATGTTTGGGGCACCTGGGTGGCTCCGTTGGTTAAGCCACTGCCTTCGACTAAGGTCATGGTCTTGGACTCCCAGGATCCAGTCCCAGGATCGAGTCCCACATCAGGCTCTCTGCATCAGGCTCCTTGCATCAGTCTCCATGCTTGGTGGGGAGCCTGCTTCTCCCTCTGACCTCCTCCCTTCTCATGCTCTCTGTAACTCTCTGTCTCTCAAATAAATAAATAAATAAAATATTTTTTAAAAATTGCCTATGTTCACTTAATGCTTTTAGTTTTTATATTTAATCTTCAAATTATTCTGAAACTGGCATAAAGAATAATATAAGGGCACCTGGGTGGCTCAATCGTTGAGCGTCTGCCTTCGGCTCAGGTCGTGATCTTGGAGTCCCTGGATCGAGTCCCACATCAGGCTGCCTGCTCTGCGGGAAGCCTGCTTCTCCCTCTCTCACTCCCCTTGCTTGTGTTCCTTCTCTGGCTGTCTTTCTCTCTGTCAAATGAATAAAATCTCAAAAAAAAAAAAAAAAGGAATAATGTAAGAGAGGCAATGTACATAGTGGTTGAGAGCACTAACTTCGGAGCCTGATTCTATTAGTGTGGTGGTTTGAAAATAAGTCCACAAATTCTTGGATACTTCTTATCATAAGGTGGAGCCTAATTCCCCTTTCCTTGAGTATAGGCTGAATTTAGTCACCTGCTTGTAATGAGTAGAGAGTGAGAAATGATGGACTGTGTCTTCTGATACTAGGTCACGAAAGACATTGAAACTCTTCTCTCTCTCTCTGTCTCTTGAATTTCTCCCTTTGTGGGATGCTGACTGTCATGCCCTAAGTACCCTCAATCGGCTCTGTGTGATGAGGAACTGAGGCCTTTTCCTAGCAGCCAGTGGGGAAGTCAATGAGGCCTTGAGCCAACAGGTACATACATGAGTCAGGTTAGAAGTGGACCCTCTAGCCCCATCAAGCCTCTGTATGACCCCTGCTGACATGTTGGTGCAACACCATGACGGGACCTGAGGTGAAGTCAGCCAACTAAGCTGCTTCTGGACTCCTGACTCAGAATCCTTGTGAGTTAAGAAATGTTTGTTGGTTAGGACTGCTAAATTTAAGGATAATTTTTTAATGCAAGAATAAATACTAACACAATTATTCTTTTTAATTTCAGGGGGAATGGTTTCCCATTTGTCCTTTCACGAGAACATGGCTTTGTCTTATTCCAAAAGTTTTTAGAGATTTTTAATTAACATCACATCGTATTTCTAAATCGTTTTGGGGCCAATTGATAATTCATATGAGCTTTTCTGATACAAGAACATTATATCCCATCTAAATTACAGGAGACATTTATGTGCATCAAAAATTTAGAGTTTTCTTTACACATATTTCTTATGAGGTTTATTTTAACTATGATATGTTTTTTATTGGTATTGCAAATGAGAATAATTTCTACTTGGTTATTGTTTACTTGATTATTATCTGTATATAAGATTTAAATTGATTTTTGTACATTTATCCAGGAATGTAATATTTAATTGGATTCTATTATTAGTTTTCATTGTTTTTCCATTTTATCTTTGGGGGTTTCTCTATACACACACACTTGATCTGTTATTCTTTTTAAAGTGAACTTAATGATACTGAGCAGAGAAGGAAAAATGTGAATGTGTATGTGCGTATGCATCATGTTCATGATGATAGGATGCCAAGAATTTGAAAAGAAATAAAAAGTAAGTAGCTATGTTTTATTCATTTCATTCTGCATCATTTAGCATAGCTATCAGGACATGGAAGTTGCTGTGTGGATGGTAATTAAGTGAATGAAGGAATGAATGATCTGCTCTCCTCCTACTTTGGTTTCCTTGGTCCTGCCTTAATGTCCCTCTATGAGGCAGCTCATTACAAAGTCCTGCCCATGTCCTGAGCTGAGCCCATGTTAGATATGGCATTTGACAATCCTCATAATGCTGCTAATTTGACCTAAATAAGTCCGTACATTACTTACTTTCAAAGACCTAATGATCGATCCAGGCAGAACATATAAGTACAAATGCAATAGTTAGAGAATAGTTTAATGTTAGAATGTGGCACATCCCTGGACTGACCCTGGCTGGTATGAATAGCAAACCATATTTCCTATCTGAGCAATGCTTATGTAGAAGATTCTGGGCTTACACCGAATTAAGGAATATATGTAACAAAGCAGTGTTTGAGGGGGAGTTAAGATCCTACATGAATAAGTGTATTGGGTGCCCAGTCGAAAGGGCAAGGAGAGGCACAAATCAGGCCAAAAAATTGGAAAACTAGGTTGACAGTCTCATCAAGAACATGTTGGGACAAATGACTTAAAACCAAAGTGGTGGTAACATAAGGTTTCAGCATTTACCTAGTGCCTGGTATATGACTAGGGGTGGTACTGGCAGCAGAGCGCTTGAAGGAACTTCACCAGGTTGGGATGAGCCCCCTGAGAGAGAATGTATGACTCAGAGGAGAGAAGCAAGTCATGGGTTCTGTAGGTCAAGGTAAGGAATGAGACTTTTCTCAAGATGCAAGGGAATCAATGGAGGATTTTCAATTAGGGGTGACATGACTTATGTTTTTAATGAAAATCTTCTGTTCACAGTATGGAATCTGAATGGAGTTGGGGGCCAAGCATGGGGTTTGAGGGAGTTAGTGGGAGAACGTCACCGTGAGCTGGAGAGAGGTGGTTTGTGGGCTGGAGCAGGAGGCTGGTCTTGGAGATGGAGTGGGTAATCACTGATGCTATTGGGAGGTAATCCAGTGAGGATTAAAGAACTTGAACTGCAGTGAGAATACTCCAACAATCTGAGTGCTTTGGCCACTGAATGAAATTTGTGGATGCATTAAAGGTAGTTCAAGCATCGGGAAGGGGAGTTGATGGCTCTGCGAATAAAGTTTTCAGTGCTAACAAGTTTGGCTTTTTCAATCTTTAAGTATATTTTATTTATTTTAATATAAAATAAATTTATTATAATAAAAATACTTATTTCTGATAGTTCCAAGTTAACCCCAGGCAAAAACTTAAGGTGGACTTTATATAATTCTTTTTATCTGCTAAACAAACATTGCAGGAGAATGTCTTTTAAATAAATGCATAACCATGCTTAGAAATTTAGAAGTTTTATGACCTGTTTTTAAAATATTTTTCATCTTAATTTTTTCCTTTTAATTCCAATATATTCTGTAAAAAACTATTACTGCTTTCCTGCCTGTAGTTTAGCCTATTATAAATCTGGCTAAATTAATGTGAAGCTAATGGCTATATTTTAGAGTAACCTCTTGAAACATAATAGCTTTATTGGAACAAAACTATTTTTTGCCAAAATTATGTGAACTAATGAAAAATTAATTGCTTTATAAAACGCTGGTTTTTATCTAAAACTAATAATTCCTGTACATCTCTTAATCCTCCTGCAAACAGTTGGCAGGAAATAAAACCTAAGTTTACCAGTTCAAATTCCCTAAGATCCTCAGAGTCATTTTTATTTTTGCATGATCCAACCTTTTAACTTTTTCACAACTTTAATCTTAAAAAAACAGATTTCTAATTAAATTCAGGCCTATCATTCCCCTAAAAGGGAGTTAGAAACACCAAGTCTAATTCAGACTTGGGACCTGTAAACTAGTACTTTTCCTTTCTTTACAGTTCACATCGGCATTTTTATATGTCTCCCTCTAATAAAATGTAATGATTTTTATCTTTAAGTTGATGCCTGGGACTATGCCTTTTATCTGCTGTTTACTGTGTTTCAACCCATAAATAAATCATGCAACAAAATAAATTACTTAATCTTGTGTTTTATTTGGAAACATATTAAAGGATAGATACAGAAGAAAAAAATCACTCTAGGCCTCTGAATTTCTCACACTTTTACGATTTTGCATCGCATTTGAACACTATCAAGGTGTCCTATCAATAACAATTGTACACAGGAGCCCCATTTGGAGATTTTTAAAAGTTTTTGCTACTTTTTGATTAGGGTATGCTCAAATAATCCTCCCCACCCCTGCAACCTGTCCTTTGTCATTAGCACTTGCCATGATTCTACTGTTTCAATAATAATTCATTCTAGTGTATAACTATTTAGCAGGAAGATTATTAATCCCCAGCTACTTTTAAAAACAAGGCAATGTGTGATTATTTTATTCCTCATTTTATGCTTAACCATTCTTTCTGTTGTCTTCATTTAGTAACAGAAGCTTTCTTAACACTCTGAAAGAGAAAAATAAAACATTGCCCAACCTAATTTGCTTATTAAGCTCTTTTAGCATGAAAGGGAAAAAGTCCAAATTTCAAAGCAGGTTTGGAGAATGCGATATGTGCGTTATCGAGAAGCATTCTCTTCCACAGACTTCTCCCCTTGAAAATGTTGGTTTTTTTTTTTTTATACAGAGAATGGACCCTTGTTTCTTAGGTTAATTGCTGGAATATGATGAGGTTTGGTTGCATTTTTAGTAATTTCCGGATTCTATTCCAGGACATTTGGGATAGAGCCCAAGAGCTTAGCATGTTTTCCTTTTTTCATGGTAAAATTGTGCAAATATGCATTAGAGTGTGAAAACAAACAGTCTAATACATTTTTGCAAAGCTCTTTATGTTTACTGTTTATTGCAGATACCAGATCCTAATTAAAATGCGCCAACAAAAGCCAAGATACAAAGAACAAAGATATAACAAAACTTCATCTATATGAAATATTTGTGATTAATCCTGGGGGATGTATGGCCTCACAGCAGTGCAGTGGAATTCTAAAACCTTGTTCAACAACACCAGGAAGGTGATAGAATTCAGTATTGTCTGGTGGTTCTAGAAAGACAAACCAGGCCATGGTTGCTTTGGGGGTGCTATATACTTCTTAGAGAGGGTCTAATAATTCTTTAATTCAAGATTTTGATTTTTTGTCACTACACATTTGAAATTAATAGCAACTAATTTCAAAGAAGCAACCCAAAAAAGAGACATTAAAAGCATATTTTGCAGGGATACATTGATTTAGATTTGTGGGTCATTTTTTTTCAGTTGACGTTTTCTATATGAGTGTCAGAGAGATTACTTTTTGTTTTTTGTACATTTAAGAGAATTAAAAAGGTCAGTGGAAATATGAAGGACAGGGGTGCCTGGGTGTTGGTTAAGTGTCTGGCTCTTGGTTTCAGTTCAGGTCACGATCTCAGGATGGTGAGATGGAGCCCCACATCCGGCTCCTCATTCAGCATGGAGTCTACTGAAGATTCTCTCTCTCCCTCTCTTCCTCTGCCCCTTCCCCTGCTTGTGTGTGCACACTCACCCTCTCTCAAATCAAGATAAGATAAATAAAATCTAAAAAAAAAAAAGAATAAGAAAGAAATATGAAGGACAGTGTCAATTAATGGAAAGGATAGGAATCTGGAGTCATACCAATCTGAATCTGAGTCAGTACTCTACAGCTTTTTGATCCTGGATCTTATGATCTTTAACTTCTCCAAGTCTCAGTTATTTCATCTCTATTATGGTGATAATAATAGTGCGATCTTATGGAGTTGTGAGAATTAAAAAGATAAGCGAGGTAACACACTCACCTTGTGAGACACAAATTCTTTTATTTCTTCAGGAGGAGGTGCATACAACAACCGGGGTGGTGAGGTTGAAGAGAAGATAGGAGGAGGATCTAGCATATGGGGAATGTGAAACATCACTTTACCCTTGCTCTATTTTGTTTGTGTTTTAAAATTTCTCTTGAACAGCTTTTCTTTCCTCTTTACATATTTGTTATAGAAGGGCAGATTGCCAGAGAAGGGTGCTCTGTATTTCTTGAAATGGAGAAATCTTGGGAAAGCCCATATGCACTGCAGTAGTCTTCATAGTGTGATCCTTGACTAGTTGTTTCAGCATCAACTTGGAACTTGTTAGAAATGCAAATTCTTGGGCCTCAACCCTCAGACCTACTGACTCTGGTAAAGGAGTCCTGTAATCTGTATTTCAACAATCTCTACAGGTGATTGGAATGTATATTAAATTTTGAGAACCACTGATATATGTAATTTTTTTTTGTCTTCCTTTCTCTGTAACAGCAACCTTAATAATGAATGACTCCCAACATTCATGGAGGTCTTCCCTCTATATAACTGTCTTGAGAGATGGTATATTCTTGTTTTAAGATGGGACCTACATCTCAGCTCATTACCTATTAGCTCTGTGTTTTTGGGCAAGATAGTTGATGTCTCTGTGCCTCACTTGCCTCTACTGTGAGATGGAGAAAGTGATAGTATCTAGCTCACAGGAACTTTGTGAAAATGTAATACACTTAGCACAGTGCCAGACAAATAGAAAGCTCTGAAGAAATATGAACTATTATTTTGTTATCTAGTGAATACAGAGGACATTGCAAATATAGAGAATTAGTTAACCAACCAGCCCATGAAGTGTGGAATCTCAAATTGTGGCATATATTTTCTGTAATTATTCATTATTTTTTCAACAAAGATTTGTTGTCAGCTCAGTACAAGCCAGGCATTGTGAATGGTAAGAGAGATAGGGTAGAGAGTAAGAAAGATTTGACCTCTGCCTGTCTTTTGCTTAGAAGAAGAGGGAAGCATTGAAAAATAACTTCACAAATAATTAATTAACCACAATCGTGATGAGTGCTTTGAAGGATGAGAATAGCGTACTACGAGAGTGTTTAACTGATAACCTTGACTGAGAATATAGTGGGTGATGGTGGAGGGTCAGTGAAACTTCCCTCAGAGAATCTGAAGCTGAGCCCTGAAGGATGAGTGGGAGTTTGATAGGCAAAGAAGGGTGTGAGGCAGGCATTCCAGAGAAAGAGAGTAGCGGTACATCAAGACCCTGAAGTGGGTAGGAGCTTGGTGTTTTGGAGTAGCTGAGAAAGGCCAGTGTGGCTTGGATAAGGGACAAGATAAGACTGAACTATCCCCCATGGTGATGGATAGCTATTGAGAGATTTAAGCAAGGCAGTGACATTTGTTTTTAGAAAGGCCCCTCTAGGGGCATCTGGGTGGCTCAGTTGTAAAGCATCTGCCTTAGGCTTAGGTCATGATCTCGGGGTCCTGGGATGGAGATCCTCATCGAACTCCCTGCTTGGCAGGAAGCCTGCTTCTCTCTCTCTCACTCCCCCTGCTTGTGTTCCCTCTCTGGCTGTGCTTCTCTCTATCAAATAGATAAATAAAAAAATCTTAAAAAAAAAAAAAAAGAAAAAAGAAAGGTCCTCCTAGCAAAGTGGGAAAAATGAATTGGAGAGGGCAGAGTTGGTGGCTATTGCTGTAATCCAGGAGCCAGAGGATGTTGGAGGAGATGGAAAGAGGCTGGTGGAATTTGGGGATTTGGTGAGATATGGAGTAGGAGACAGAGGGAGACACCAAGTATGCCTCCCTGGGGTTACTGACATTGAGTTTCTTCAATAAGAAGCACATAAAAGGAGCAGGTTTACTGGAAGATCATAAGTTCAGTGGAGCATGAAGGGCCTGTAGAGCATCAAAGGAAGAACTTAGAGAAGACTTTTGGTTCTATGACATCAGAGAACTGGAGACCTGCCCAGTGAAGGGTGTAGTTGGTACATATAGAGTAAGTGAATCAATGGGAATGGACAAACTTATCCAGGCCGACTTTAGACAAGAAGTTCTAAGATGGAGTGCAGCAAAACACTGGCATTTACAAGTGAAGGGGAGGAGGACCAGGCCGTAAAGGGGGAATGTGAGGTAGGCAGAAGACCAGACTGGGGTGTCACCAAAGATAGGGGTGCGAGGGCTTCAGCATGGAGGAGGGAGTCAGTGGGGCCAAGTATGATGGGAGTAAGCTAAAGAAAGGTCCTTGGCAACCTTAGTAAGAACAGTGTTTGAGGAAAAGTATCTATGGAATGAATGGGAAATGAGGAAATGGAAATCATAAAGTTAGACATTTTTGGCTGGGCAGGAGCAAACAGAAATAATATGATAATTTCAGGGTGATATGTAGCAGAAGGGGGATGGTTATATATAGAGGAGAGAGTTGAACACATTTTAAAAATGGCAAGGAGAAAATCGGAAGAAGTTGAAGATATGTGAAGAGGGTGTGTTGGGAGTGGGGGTTTTGAGGAAGCAGGAGGGAGAAAACTACAATAAAGACGGAGGGACTGGCTTTAGGCAGCCTAAGAAAGCAGAGGTAGCTCCTCTGTTATAATAGGTCAGAGGAATGTGGTGAGTGTGAGTTTGCAGGTTGGGTGGTGGGAAGATGAGAGGTTTCTATTTGGTGGCTTCTATTTTCTCTGTGAAAGAGTAGGCAAGGCCATCTGTTGAGTGTGATAAAGGAGGTGGGAAGGTTAGAGATTTGAGGAAAGTGAAGACTGTTTGAAATAATCATTGAGAACAGAAGAGGGAGGTGATCAGAGAAATGTGGCATGCTTATTGTGAGACTCCAGATGAGACTGGTGACTGAGGATTTATAATAGTTTGTATGTTTGTGAGCCTCTGCGCTCACAGGGCTGATAGACCGGTCAGGACACAAACACACAACGTAGTGGGGAAAGTGAAATACAGGACACTATGGGAGTTCACAGGAGGGAGGCTTCCAACTTGAGACTTAAGATAAGTAAGCATTAGCCAGGTAAAGAGATAGAAGGAAAATGTTGCAGCAGAGAGGGAAAATGTGAATAATCTGAGGTGTGGGAAAACATGGCTCCCTTGGGAGGCTGAAGAACGTTCTCAGGTGGAACACATTGTGAGAGTGTGTGTTTGTGAGGGGGAACGCAGGTGGTGAGTGCTAGAAGAGAAGCTAGACAGGGATAGGTAGGCAGCTCAAGCACTTTCTAAGCCCGTGACTCACAGGTGTGGTCCCTGAGCCAGCAGTCAGCAATATCAGCTTCGCTGGAGACCTCTGCAGAAAAGCAAATTCTTGGGTCCTGCTCCAGACTTAATCTATCAGAACTTCTAGAAGTGGGCCCTGTGTGATCTGTGTTTTACCAATTCCTCCAAGTGATGCTGATGCACACTAAATCTTGAGAACCAGTGTTCTAAGCAATGGGGAGCCATTGATGAAAGTGACTTTTTAGCAAGAGGATGACATGATCAGAAACATGTCATTTGGGAAATGGAGGGTCCTATTTGCGGATCCCAGCCAAGGATCTTAGCCAGGCTAAGTTCTTCAGTTGGGTTACACCTCTTGGGGCAGGGTCTCCCAGCTAGTGTCTCTAGGATGACCAGAACCAGCTGCACCCTAGGAAGCGCCCCAATGATTGTCTTTTCAGCAGCTCTCTGCTGCCCCCCTCTGTTCACAGGACACATTCATAGTTCCCTGGCCCGTGCTTTCCAGACCTTGATAAATCTAGTTTCAGGATCCCCCTGACTCTTTCTGTACCCTCAGACAATGGGGAGGGAGAAAAGAAGGGAAGGCTAGTCTAATGTCAATATAGTACATTAATTAGACACTACCATTTGACATTCTTTCAATGGATGACTCTAGAAAGCTCAAGAAAGAGTACCAATCAAACGGTTACCTGAGATCTCTTTGGGACAAGGCTATATCATATTCTCTTGTATGTCCAGGAAACTTTTTTTTTTTTTTTTTTTTGGATATAGCATGCTGATATCTCTTCATAAAAACTCTTTCAGGAGCAGAAGACAACATGCGTCTGGTATAAAGAAACTATTTGAAGGCTTTTTGCAAGGTAATAGGGCTGTGACATCGGAAGGCCTGGTGTGGGATAAGCTGATTCTCTCAAATTCCACCATCTGTCCCTATCTTAACAACAAAATCTTGGTGAGTTGGCTAGTCTGCTCTTCATTTCATTTAGAGACATAGAGAAGGATGGCTTTCTTCCAGACACAGATTGTATTGGTAAAGCTGTTTAAAGATAGTGGAATCATTTCAGGAAAAATAACATAGGTTACTTTCCATCCAGTGATAATCAGGAAAAATAATATGATACCGCTTAAACATGTATGGGGCCATGTTTTCCAGTTGTGATGTCCAAAAGGGAGTTGCGTGGGATTTGGACTCAGCCACGTTGGTGTTAGAATCTTGGTCTCACCGGTCACCAGAAGTAATTTACCAAGAGTAATATGTTTGGGCTTCCATTTTCTCTTTTTGTAAAATGGGCTCTTGTGATAATTAGAGAGGATAATGTAATCTAGGGTAGCTAGTAGGTGATCACTAATTATTAGTTTTTGTTTTCTGGTAGTATGTGAATGAAATTTTAGCCTCCTTACATTTTCCTAATCACTTACCACTTCAATTTATCAAAACTATTTCTCCTTTTTGCGAGTTCTTATTTTATTCTTCATTGATCACCTTTAGGTCATCAGTACCTTTCTTGTGTACCATCACTCTATCCACATATATAGCTATATGTGTGACCATTCATATATCCATCTCTTGCATCTCAAAGAATCATGAGGAATCTTCCCTGCCCCTCCTCTTTTATAAACTTCAAAAGAAACACTGTTTTTACTATGTCATTCATTAAGATAAGAAATAGTGTCTGAGAACTCTAAGAATTTCATGCTTATGAATGTAAGTTGCAATACTTTCTATGGACTAATAATGATGAATTACTAAAGACAGGATGATAAGCAAAAGAATCCTAACAAAATTAATAGACAGCTCTAGAATATACCTTGACTATGGTTAAGGTTGATGGTAGAATCTCATCTCCCCAAACTAGACTTCTCAGCTTGGATCTTTAATCTTAACTCAATTCATAATTCCAATTATGTGTATTTGATAATTTATTATGTTTCTGCCGGAAGGGCAAACTAATAGAAGTCTATGATGTATCACACCAGAGGTTCAGTGGGTAAGAGGTGGTTCAAGAATCAGGAGGAAAAAGAAGCCATTTGGATCCAGACTAATCAAACTAGGCTAACACGTTACTTTATTGACTATGTCCAGGTCACTCTATCGTAAGTTTTAAAGCTTCCAGAAGAAGATAGGGCTTTAGTCGAGTCATGAAATTTGGGGGAGAATTCTGATAGAAAGGGTAGAATACTCTAAGTAGGGGAAACAACAGGAATAAAGCCACAGAAAGGGAGATCAACTGGCTGTAATCTAAGGACAGTGAGAATCCCTGTTTGGCTGGAGTGTAGTAGGAAATCTTATCGGCAAGGTATACCACGTTAGACTGAGAAAGATCTTGAATGGTAGAAGAGGAATTATCAAGGCTTTCCTGGGAAGGATATACTTCCTCGCTCACTCCTATAGTTGTTGGCAGAATTCAATTCCTCATGGGCTGTTGTATTGAGGCCTCAGCTTTTCAAAAGCTGTTAGCCGGATGCCTCCCTTGGTTTTTTGCCATATGGGCTCTCCATGGGGCGTCTCACAATGTGGTTGAATGCTATATCAGAGTGAGCAAGTAAGAGAGAAAGAGAGGGCACCAGTGAGAGAGAGAGAGCAGCAAGATCAAGCACAGTCTTCTGCAATCTTAACATGGAAGTGATATGCCATCACTTTTGCTGTATTCTATTTGTCTGAATGTGTTAGAATTCTTTTGTCACTAGATCTGGCCCTCATTCAAGGGGAGCATTTATACAACAGCAGCAATACCAGGATATGAGGATCCTATAATACCACATCAGAAGCTGCCTACCATAGCTACAGTTATTTATTATAATTTTTGTTGTCTTCCCCAAGGGTTTTAGGCTTCTGGAGGGGGCTAGTGCTTTCCACATTAAGTGCTTAATAAACACTTTTTGAATAAACAATATGATGTTTGCAAATATTGTTAGAGGTCTCTAAACTGCAGTTTTCCACTTAGATGTTAAGGCATTGGTGGTCTCTTCAATTGGTCAACTGTGTACTGTGGAGATAATGAGCCCCTTTGACAAAATTCTAAGTACAAAGACTTAATTCACTTCATTGGATGTAAGCATTCAGGGATGAGTTGTATGTTTGTGCCATGTACAAAAATTCCTGGTTAAGGGGGTGAGTGGATGCCTAACTCCAGTCCATATTCCACTCACCAAGCTATGTGCCTTGGCATGGGGCTGTCAGTCCAGTGGAGATTGAATTAATCCATACCGAGGCGATATATATATTATTTAAGTAGCACAAGGGCTGCAATTGTGGTTCTCTAGGAATGCATCAGCCTTGACCTCCCTCCTATTTACTTTCACCTGTTTTCCCCGACTATATCCTCTAAAATAGGCTTGAGGGAGTAAAGGGGAACAGTGTCCCATGCCACACCTGACTTCTGGGAGGAATTATGTTCTGTTGTGGGAGGACTTTCAGAGCCCAGGAGAGAAGGTGATATGCAAATGCAGGCAAATTCCATCATTCTTATTAAACTGCCAAGAAAATTCTATGCACATAGTGATACCACCCTCTTCCTGAGTGCTTGGTCTGACCTGACAATAGCAAACAAACAGCAAGCTGTGATCTGTTTTTAATTCCAAATGAAAATCCACCCCAAATAGAGGCAAGAAGGGGAAAAAAAAAAAAAAAACAGCTCAGCAACAATGTGTGCTTTGGCTGAGGATCCTAGGAAGGCTTGCTTCTGTTAACCTCAGCCCGTCTCCCTCCCCTACTCACCCATTATTCCTGAAAAACTCAGCTCATACCACTGGAATGGTTGTGTATTGAGGATAAGGATGTTGACAATAGGGTTTAAGCTGCATAAATAACTGCAAATTGCTACTAGGCCCTAGCAATTGCCAGCAAAAAAGAGGAAGGAGATGATATATGGAGCATAAGTTATCAGGAGGGGGGCCAGGAAGTAAGTGGAATCTGGCAACCAGCTCTGGGTCTAAAAGACAATCTGACAAGGTGATCACAGGCCACCCACAATTGTTACGCAGCTAGAAGAAGCTATTTTGGGAGGACAAGCAGCACACCTCAGACAGAGGGATCAAACCCCCAAATGATTAGTGGTATGTTATGGAAACGTTCTGGATTAAAGAACAAGCTGTTATAGTAATTGGGGGACTAGCTCGTATTTTCCATTTAGTTCCTTTGGTGGTGATGTGTGGACAGAGAAGGGAGGGAAGACAGAAAAATGGTTTATAAGAAAAAAGGAGAAATGCCAGTCATGGCTGCCATTTTGTGCTCCCCAATTCTCTTGCTTTCTCTTGGCGTTATATTCAATGAGTCATTTAATGTGCTTTCTCAAAGAACACTTCCTATTGTATTCCGCAGGATGCTGCAAAAGTAGAAAAGACTATACCGGCCTTGTGTGTGCCCTGCTGGGTCAAGTGTTTGTCTACAAGTCTTTATTCCCCCCAGCTCTTTGCTTTCTACCCTCTCCTGCATCCACCTGGCCCTTCTTTCTAGTTTCTCACTCATACTACTGAGCCCTTTGCTTGAAACCATGTAGATCTATCTCTTTCTCAATGTCTTCTTTGAATCTCACCAACTCCAAATATCACTTATATTAAATTGAAGGTAGAAGAGTCTTAGGTGAGAGAAAAAAACAAATTCTCTCTTTTTTTTCTTTTTTATTAGCATATAATGTATTATTTGCTTCAGCGGTACAGGTCTGTGAATCATGTCTCACACAAATCACAGGACTCACCATAGCACATACTTTTTCCCATGTCCATCACCCAGCCACCCCATCCCTCCCACCCACCTCCCCTCCAGCAACCCTCAGTTTGTTTCCTGAGATTAAGAGTCCCTTATGGTTTGTCTCCTTCCCCGGTCCCATCTTGTTTCATTTTTTCCTCCCTTCCCCCTATAATCCCCACTCCTTGCCTCTCAAACTCCCCATATCAGAGAGATCATATAATTGTCTTTCTCTGGTTGACTTACTTTGCTTAGCATAATACCCTCTAGTTCCATCCATGTCTTTGTAAATGCAAGCATTCATGTTTTTTGATGATTGCACAGTATTCCATTGTATATATACATACCATATCTTCTTTATCTATCTATCTGTTGATGGACATCTAGGCTCTTTCTGTAGTTTAGCTATTGTGGACATTGCCTCTATAAACATTTGGGTGCAAATGCCCCTTTGGTTCAGTACATTTGTATCTTTGGGGTAAATACCCAGTAGTACAATTGCTGGGTTGTAGTGTAGCTCTACTTTAAACTTTTTGAGGAATCTCCATACTGTTTTCCAGAGTGGCTCTACCAGCTTGCATTCCCACCAACAGTGTAGGAGGGTTCCCATTTTTCCCTATCCTTGTCAACATCTGTCATTTCCTGACTGCTTAATTTTAACCATTCTGACTGGTGTAAAGTGGTATCTCACTGTGGTTTTGATTTGTATTTCCCTGATACTGAGTGATGTTGAGCACTTTTTCACATGTATGTTGGCCATTTGGATGTCTTCTTAGCAGAAATGTCTGTTCATGTCTTCTGCCCATTTCTTGATTGGATTATTCATTCTTTGGGTGTTCAGTTTGATAAGTTCTTTATAGATTTCATACTAGGTTAAAGGATCCTAGCCCTTTATCTCACATGTCATTTGCAAATATCTTCTCCCATTCTGTTGTGTATCTTTCGGTTTTCTTGGCGGCTTCCTTTGCTGTGCAAAAGTTTTTATCTTTTTTTTTTTTTTTAAGATTTTATTTATTTGACAGAGAGAAACACAGCCAGAGAGGGAACACAAGCAGGGGGAGTGAGAGAAGGAGAAGCAGGCTTCCCGCCGAGCAGGGAGCCCGATGTGGGACTCGATCCCGGGTTTCCGGGATCATGACCTGAGCCGAAGGTAGTCGCTTAACCAACTGAGCCACCCAGGTGCCCCCAAAAGCTTTTTATCTTGATGAAGTCCCTATATTTCATTTTTGCCCTTGCTTCCCTTGCCTTTGGTTATGTTTCTAGGAAGAAGTTGCTGTAGCTAAGGTCAAAGAAGTTTCTGCCTGTGTTCTCCTTAAGGATTTTGATGGGTTCCTGTTTCACATTGAGGTCTTTCATCCGTTTGGAGTCTATTTTTGTGTGTGGCATTAGGAAATGGTCCAGTTTCATTCTTCTGCATGTGGCTGTCCAATTTTCCCAACACCATTTGTTGAAGAGACTGTTTTTTTAACATTGGACATTTTTTTCCTGCTTTGTCAAAGATTAGTTGACCATAGAGTTGAGGGCTCTCTATTCTGTTCCATTGATGTATGTGCCAGCACCATACAGTCTTGATGATTACAGCTTTGTAATAGAGCTTGAAGCCTGGAATTGTGATGCCACCAACTTTGGTTTTCTTTTTCAACATTCCTCTGGCTATTCGGGGTCTTTTCTCATTCCATATAAATTTTAGGATTATTTGTTCCATTTCTTTGAAAAAAAATACGGTATTTGATAGGGATTGCTTTAGGTAGCATAGACATTTTCATAATATTTGTTCTTCCAATCCATGAGCATGGAATGTTTTTTCATTTCTTTGTGTCTTCCTCAAGTCCTTTCATGAGTATTTTATAGTTTTCTGAGTACAGATTCTTTGCCTTTTTGATTAGGTTTATTCCTAGGTATCTTATGGTTTTGGGTGCAATTGTAAATGGGATCAACTCCTTAATTTCTTTCTTCTGTCTTGCTGTTGGTGTATAGAAATGCAACTGATTTCTATGCATTGATTTTATATCCTGACACGTTACTGAATTCTTGTATGAGTTCTAGCAGTTTTGGAGTGGATTCTTTTGGGTTTTCTGCATAAAGTATCATATCGTCTGCAAAGAGTGAAAGTTTGACTTCTTCTTTGCTGCTTCAGATGCTTTTTATTTATTTTTGTTGTTGTTGTTTGATTGCTGAGGTTAGGACTTCTAGTACTATGTTGAATAGCAGTGGTGATAGTGGACATCCCTACTGTGTTCCTGACCTTAGGGGAAAAGCTCTCAGTTTTTCCACATTGAGAATGATATTTTCTGTAGGTTTTTTGTAGATGGCTTTTGTGATATTGAGGTGTGTAGCCTCTATCCCTACACTGTGAAGAGTGTTGATCAAGAAAGGATACTATACTTTGTCAAATGCTTTTTAAGCATTTATTGATAGTTTATATGGTTCTTTTTCTTTCTTTTATTAATGTGTCATATCACATTGATTGATTTGGTCTGTTAGAAGAAACTGCTTCCCACAATTTTAAAGAAAGAAAAATTTATATGTTTACATATATGTGTGTGTGTATATATATATATATACAAAAAAAATAAGGGTAAACATGATGAAGGGCTGGAATATGACTGTAAAGATGGAAATTAAAAAAGATTCTAAAAAAGGAATTAATAAGATAAGAAGTTGGTTGATAACAGAAAAAAAAAAAGAGGAAAGAATGTGATCAGGCTGGAGACTAGAACAAAGCCATGTGCTAGATTTAGGGTATATTTTGATCTGTTAGAAGAAACTATATCCCCAAATCTTAAAGCAAGAAAAATCTGTATGTATACAAAAAATAAGTACAATGAAGGGATAGAATATGACTATAACAATGAAAATTTAAAAAGATTTTTTAAAAAAGTATTGAGAAGATAAATTAGTGTAAAAAAGGATAAAATTGGAAAGAGGAAAAATTTTAAAAAATAGAAAAATAGAATGAGAAAAAATAAAATTAAAAAAATTTAACTTGGAAGACTAAAGAATCATGAGGGAAAAAAGCCATGAAATCTATGTGTTGCATTCCCCTAGCTCTGAAGTTCCGCAGTTCTCATTGATCGGTGAACGTGGTCTTGGCTGGACGTTCTTGCTGATCTTCTGCTGTTGTACTGATTCTCAAATGTCTTTGCCTGAGGTGGAACTGCCCTGCCCTTGCCAGGGGCCAGGCTAAGCAATCTGCTCAGGTTCGCTCTCTGGAGCTTTGGTTCCCTGAACGTTTTCTGTACAGCTTTGGAGGCTGGGAATGAAGATGGCAGACTCCCAGTCTCCGGCCCAAAAGGGCTGAGAGCTTGGGGGGGGGCACTCATCAGTGCACACTCAGAGAAAATCTGCCAATCACGCCTGTCCCCCTGGTTTCTGGCCCTGCTCTGTGCTCACCTGGCCTGTGACCGAGCGTTTCTATCTCTGGCGCTCGGCCCCGTTTGGAGTTTCCAAACCCAGCAGATTCCTGCAGTGTGCTCCTGTGCAGCTTCTCCCTGGGGAGGAAGGTGAGTCTCCCTGATCTGCCACTTGTGGCATCCCTGCTCCAAGAGCAGTGGCCCGACTGCGCCTCAGATCACAGTTTAAAGTAAGCCTGAGGTGAGAGCCCCCTCCTCGGCTCTGTCTCTGCAGCCAGATTCCCCACTCTGACACCTAAGAGCTCTGCCACGCTCAGGCACCCTGGATCCTTCTGTGACCCCAGGGGTCCTAAAACCACGTTGTCCCCTTGAAGGGCTTCACTTCCCTCTTAGCCTCTGGGGTGAAGTTCCTCAGTGGATCAGACTTCTAAAAGTTCTGGTTTTGTGCTCTCCTGCTGTACCCCTTCCCGGGAGTTGACTGCTCCCCCCATGGTCTCTCTTCTGGTATATCCCCTCAGGTTCACTTCTCCACACATCCTACCTTCCAGAACATGGTCGCTTTTCTGTTCCTAGAACTGCTGTTCTTCTTCTCTTCTATCTCCTGTTGAGTTTGTAGGTGTTCAGAAAGATTTGGTAACCATAGAGCTGAACTTCTACGACCTGACAATATTTAGGTCCCCTACTCCTCTGTCATCTTGTTCCCTGTCTGAGAAAAAACGAATTCATTGGATGAAGTGTTTTAGTGAATAAAGGGATGAAAACACAAATTGAGGTTAGGGAATTCCAGACATTCCAGCATCCCTATTGATTTGTATGTTTAGCACACTCCTTATTCCTTGCCACAACCTTCTTCTGAGTACTGTTTCTCCTTTCTTTTTCAAAAAATGTGATTTATGCAGGAGATGTAGTTTTCTATCATAGTCATACTTTCTGGTCACAAATTATTGGCATTGGAGTGATCATCCAAATAAAACTGGATGTATCTGTTAGTTTATGCTGCCTAACGAGTTACATCAAAATTTGATGGCTTAGAATAATATTCTTGCTCATGAGTCTGAGGGTCAGCTGGGGTGGCTCTGCTTCATACTGCAGGACTCCAGATTCCTGGTTTGGCTCCGTTCAATGCATATTCATTCTGCAGTGCAGGCTGAAGGAGCAGCAGCTACCTGGGGATTGTTCTTACGGCAATGGCGGAAGTGTAAGATGGCAAGTAGAAACACAACCATTCCCACTCTGTAAGCCTCTGGTGCTCTCTGGTCTTGCTTTGGTTGTCTTGTTTCCCATTTCTCTACAATTTCCTTTTTCTATGAGTCTGGTTGGAAGAATTAAAAGAGTAAGATGGGTGGCCCTACCCAGACATTGTCTAAAGGAGTGCTGACAGATCAAAGTATTCAGAAGAGGAAAGAAAAATTCACTTGTAGAGTGCTAGGAAGTCGGACTTCAGAGAGACTGGCTGGCCTATTAAAACCATAACTAATATTTAAGGAAAAACTGCAAAATTCTCAGTTATCAAGCACTCATTCATGTATTCATGGTGAAAACAGCAACTTGCTTACATGATTCTCATATTCACACAAGTCATGATGTATCTTCAGACACCAGCTTAGCCAAAGTTAAGGATAAAATTGTTTTTGGTAGAGTTTCAGGTTTATAGGAAATATTAAAGGATTTTTGATTTGGGGGACTGGAAGCACACAAAGCGTACAGGATGATCACAGTGCTTTTAAAACATGTATACAAATTCTTTGAAACTGTCCCTTCAAGTGGTGGAGCCTAATTCCTCCTCACTTGACTGTGGGCCAGACTTCATGAACTGCTTCTAAAGAGTATAACGTGGTGGAAGAGATGATGTGTGGCTTTTGAGATTTGGTCATTAAAGGGATTACAGCTTCCACTTCACTTGTTTTGGGATCACTTTCTCTGGGAGAATCCAGCTGACATTTCATGTGGACACTCAAGCAGACCTATAAGGTCTGTATGGTAAGAAAATGAGATCTGAGGGCGCCTTGGTGGCTCAGTCAGTTAAGAATCTACCTTCCGCTTAGGTCATGATCCCACAGTCCTGGGATCAAGTCCCACATTCGGGTCCCTGCTCAGCAGGAAGCCTGCTTCTCTCTCTCTCTCTACCACTCCCCCTGCTTGTGCTCTCTCTCTTTCTTTGACAAATAAATAAACAAAATCTTAAAAAAAAAAACCCTAAAAAAAGAAAAAAGAAAATGAAACCTCCTGCCAACAACCAGTGTTCGCTTGTCAGGCCTGTGAATAAGCTCCTTGATAGCAGATCCTCCAGTCTTAGTTAAGCCTTCAGATGGTTGCAGCTCTGGCTGACATTTAAAAAAAAAATTTTTATTTAAATTCAATTTAGTTAACATATAGAGTATTATTAGTTTCATGGGTACAATTTAGTGATTCATCACTTGCATATAACACCCAGTGCTCATTAAATCATGTGCCCTCCTTAATACCCATCACCCAGTTATCCCATTCCTCCACCACCTCCCCTCCAGTAACCCTCAGTTTGTTTCCTAGAATTAAGAGTCTCGTGGTTTGCTTCCCTTTCTGTTTTTTTCTCCCCCAAAGATTTTATTATTTGTTTGTCAGAGAGTGGGAGTGCAAGCAGTGGGAGTGGCAGATAGAGAGATTCAGGCTACTTGGTGAGCAAGGAGCCCAATGTGCAATCTGATCCCAAGACCCTGGGATTATGATCTAATGTGAAAGCAGACACTTAACTTACTGAGCAACAGGCATCCCATCCCTTTCTGTTTTTATTTTATTTTGTTTTTCCTTCCCTTCCCCTATGTTCATCTGTTTTGTTTCTTAAATTCCACATATGAGTGGAATCATATGGGATTTGTCTTTCTCTGACTGATTTCTTTCACTTAGCATAGTATCCTCCAGTTCTATCCATGTGGTTGCAAATGGCAAAATTTTGTTCTTTTTGGTGGTTGAGTAATATTTTATTATATATATATTCCATTATACACAAACACACACACACACACACACACACACACACACACACCCCACATCTTCCTTACCAATTCATCTGTCAATGGATGTCTGGGCTTTTTCCAAATTTTGGCTATTGTGGACATTGCTGCTGTAAGCATTGGGGTGCATGTGCCCCTTTGAATCAGTGTGTTTGTATCCGTTGGATAAATATCTAATAGTGCAATTGCTTGGTTGTAGGGTAGTTCTATTTTTAACTTTTTGAGGAATCTCCATATTGTATTTCAGAGTGGCTGCACCCGTTTGCATTCCCATCAGTAGTATGAGGGTTCCCCTTTCTCTGCATCTTTGCCAACATCTATTGTTTCCCATGTTGTTAATTTTAGCCATTCTGACAGGTGTGAGGTGATATCTCATTGTGGTTTTGATTTGTATTTCCCTGATGCCAAGTGATGTTGAGCATTTTTTCATGTGTCTGTTACCTGGTTGATGTTTTAACTGCAGCCTCACGGAAGACCCTGATCCAGAACCATTCACTCCAGCCACTTCTGTATTTCTGGACTAGAAACTACGCAAGATAATAAGTGCTTATTATCGTAAGCTACTAAGTTTGGGGGCGTAATTTGTTATACAGCAAATACGATGACCCTATTGTCTTTTGTTTATCACAGGTTGTGATTTTTGATTATGGTGGTTGTGGTGGTTGTCAAAACCCTAGTCAGGTACTTAAAAAGATACCTAGATATTGTACCTATGAACTGTGTTGTGTTTTGGCCTCTTTGGTGGTTATAATATCTCTGTAATAATAACATTCTTCAGTGCAGGAAGGAATGTTTCCTGATTGGAATATAAATTGAATACAAATTCTTTCCTTTTGAAAATAATAAGGACACTTCTGTAACATCATCAAACATCCTTGGGAAGTGGTAGATTGTGACATTCTATTTAATTATCTATTTCCTAATATTGGTTGAGATTTTACTAGGAAACATGAGCTGTTAGAACATTAGAGCCTTACCTTTTGACAACCCCCACTGTCATGTATTTTAAATGTTATAATAATGACATTGGACCACTTAATAAATGAAACAGAAGACATTAATTATGTAAAAACTGTCCTGATTGAATTCCACTCACACTACATCATCAAACTTACTAAAGGTTTGAACTAAACCTCTACCTTTGTTTGACTTACATCTAAATCTTATGCCCAATGGTTGTACACTGAGCATGAATTTCCAGCTCACCACTTATTAGTAAAGAATCCCTGAATCTGTACACATAAGCATATTACATCCTTGACTTCAAAAATACATATTAGGGTGTTTGGCACAGAGTAGATGTTGTGACTATTTACAGATAAAAAATGAATGAATTGAATGAATAAGTGAAAACCGTGCACACATGCGTTTACTAGCAATTTCTTTACTCTGTGACCCTCACCAGTAGCAGAAAACTGACCTGGCAATATGATAAGGCATTATGGTAAAGTGAGATGAAGATTGACGCTTACTGGCTCTGTTGGGGCCAGTTTAATCATCAGACATCATGGGTGAGCATTCATAGACTATGAGCATTTCAAAGATCTATAAAAATGTTTGAGAAATGAAATAAATAATTTATTTACCTAGTCCTTTATTGATGGATATTTATTTTGTTTCCAATCTCTTATTAGAATTGAGGCTGAGTGAGTTACTTTGTACATAGGTCATTTTCTCTGGGTACTGGTGTATCTGTAGGAGAAATACTTAGATGAGAAAATGCTGGGTTAGTAGTTCTATGAACTTGCAACTTAGATAACTATTACTGACTGACACCCAACATAAAAGCAACAAAAGAAAAAATAAATAAGAGGTATTACATCTTACTAAATAGCTTCTCCATAGCAAAGGAAGTCGTCAACAAAATGGAAAGGCAACCTATGGAATAGGAGAAAATATTTGCAAATTATGTATCTGATAAGTGGTTAATATCCAAAATATATAAATAACTCATACAACTAAATAACAAAAACCCAAACAATCCAGTTTTAAAATGAGCAGAAAATCTGAAAAGACATTTTTCCAAAGAAGATGTACAGATGGCCAACAGGTACATGAAAAGATACTTGACATCTTTAACCATAAAGAAAATGCAAATCAAAACTACAATGATATAGTCCCTCCTATTAGAATGGCTATTATCAAAAAGATAAGAAATAACAAGTTTTGGCAAGGATGTGAAGGAAAGGAAACTATATACTCTATTGGTGGGAATGTCAATTGGTTTAGCCACTATGGAAAACGATATGGAGATTCCTCAGAAAACTAAAAATAAAACTACCATATGATCCAGTAATTCTACTTTTAGACATTTATCCAAAGAAAACTAAAACACTAACTTCCCTTGAAAGAGGTGACTATGTATGGGTCAGTATGGAGTAGGAATGATAGGTGCAACTTATGGGTCATTTTCTTAAGAGACAACCCTGGCTCCCTGTTCTGTTGCCATTCCTGTGAGCTGGTTCCTCAGTGTGCCCAGGAACCCACTCTGACAAAGCAAAGGAGAACAATTACCTAGGGGAAGGTAGAATAACAAGATGAGGGGAACCCGGTCTGTGAGAAGAAGGAGTAGAACAGGATCACAAACTGGGAGCTGCTACGAGAGAGAAATCAACTGCTAAAATCTCTAGCTGCTACATTTTTGTGACACTATGTTTACCCCAATTAATTTTAGGTAGGTATATTATTATTCTTGTTTTACAAATGAGAGACTGAGGCATGGACAGTTAAGGAACTTGCCTATGATTGTGTTGCCTTTAGGCAATCTGATTCCAGAGGCCACAATTTTTAATATTACATTATCTTTGGTGACCTCTCAACCCATTGGGCCATTTGGGCATGCTTTGATAAGAGCATCCTAAATTCTTGAGTCTTTATTCTGTATTTCTATTCTGTGAGCTATCATACATAGGAAACAGAGTGGAAGTGATATGATTGCTGGTGACTGAGTTGCCTCTGCCACATTATCTTGTCCCTCTATTGGGGGAGAGGTTTAGATTAACCCTTAGATCTTGCCTCTCCTTTGTGTCTACCTTTTATAGCCTTTGAAAGCCTAAGTTGACTGACATCCTCCTTCTCTAATCTGCCCCATTCCCATTTATCCTGAAGAAGTTTCCTCAGAAACTGTTCAAAGTATATGTATATATCCTTTAGGTCTCACTTAGGAATACTGGTCTGACGTCGACCTTCCAATCTAGCAATTAAAGGAAGGTTCTGAATGCTGTGGTTGACCACTACATTTAACTGCCCTAGAAAAGACATCAGAAAAATTTTTATGTCTATTAGGTCTGTCAAAATCGGTATAAGAATATAGATTTTCCTGTCTTGTTAAATCTGCCTAATCTCGTCAACAAAGATGCGGGCAATGTAATGAATAGGCATTTTATAGAAAAGAAAAACTGTCAAACAGATAGGCATTGTAAAGCCATGATCATTACCTCTTTGAAAATTCTACCATGACCACAATATGCCTTTTTATTAGCTTTATACACACTGAGTGACTTTCAGAATATTCCATAATCAACATTTTCTCCTTCAGCACCCTGGGAAAATAGAGATATTCAAGTGATGGCATTATAAATATCTGTGGAGAATAATTACAATGCCTAAGATGTTTCCTGGTGAAAAAGCATCCTCATGATTTCTATATTTCTATAGGAACAGAAATATTGTTTCTGGAAGTTATTAGTGCATATATAAATATGGCCACTAAGATGTCTAATAGGTAAATTCTTAATATCCACTCTGTTAGGGATCACCTATACAAATCTATCTTCTAGAAGAAATAATAACTAGCACTTTCCTTTATATTTTCATTGGTGGTGGTATAGGAATCATGGGAGACGTCCTGTAGAAACTGAGTATTTTTATACTTTGTCAGAGTAGGATTCTGATTTCCTCCTCTATGCTGTACAAACCAGCTACTCTGTGCTAGTTATTAAGTTATTATCTCGAAGTTCCAAACTCCCTCTTTTCTTTGTGATCCTGGACCTGGGGTTCTGCAAACCCCATTATTGCTTTACAAGCTGATCCCACTTAGCACCAGTAGGGAGCCCTAGAGGGAGACTTTATGATTGGAGAAGGAAAGGGGGGACCTGCTCCTTCCTGTTCAAGTTTTGCTTCCTGTTTCTGTGACTATAACCCTGATGATGCTTCTTTACCCAAGTAGGGGCAGTTCCTCCCTAGGGTAGCGTCAGAGTCTGGTTTCCAGTTCTTCCAACACTTGTAGAATCTCATTGCTCCCCTTTCAGATGCCAGCATCCGGTGTCTCAGAATCTGGGTCCTAGCCACAGGACCCTCCTCTGAACCCAGGGACACAAGAACCAGGTGAGCAGTGCTCCCTTCTCAGAGGCCCAAGTTTCAATTCCGTGGAGCCCCTTTTTAAAGCAAGTTTTAGTAATTCCAACCTATTTATTCCCTCAGACTTGGGGGCAGTGGCTGTTTCCTGAAGTTGTTACCTCCCAGATACCTTAGAGTTCTCTTTTTATCCTTTTATTTGCCCAGTTAACTAATTTTTTAATTAAAATTTCTCTGTTAAGATATGTGATATCAGTTTTTGCATTTTGAGTGGATTCTGATACATGTTCCATATCCTTGCATCAGAGAAGTGGCTTAATAACATGAATGTGCCTCCAAATTTATGATGTAAAGATTAAATATGGAGGCTGAGAAAGAATTCTTTTGAGTTTACAGCATCCAATCACATACTGGCAAGAAAAAGTTTGGACTGGTGACAAGATTTACAAAACCCTTCAAGAAGTCTATAGAAGTAAAAGTTCAGGGCTGGGTATACTCGGGAGAGCATGAAAAACCTCAAGACAGAATAACTTGAGCATTGTTGCTTCTTTAGGAATTTGCTCCCAGCTCAATAGTCACTGCTATGAGAATGGCCAGTTACATTGCTGTGTGAAGAAGAGCCCATGCGCCAGTAGAAAAGAGAAGGAAATACTGGGTACATTACCAGTAAGTGTCCATTGGCTACCCAGCACACATACATAACCTTCTTTCCATTCATCTTCTTAGAAACATGTTTCCTCACTAGAGACAACTGAAAGATTAGTGCTTTAGCTCCAAGTTTTGATTCTCTGGGTGATGTGGGGTCTCCTCCCTCATGTCTGAGTGAAACTCCCCATAGTCTAGGGACCTTTGGTAGTACTGTGTTTTCCACCTATGACACAACCCATATAAAATGATGAAGAAAGTGCAAGATAATGGCAATAAAAATTACCATTTGGAAAAGAGAAGAATGGGAAACAACACACCACAGTCCTTCGTCCATGCCAACATTATTCCTGCTGGGTAGAAATGGTAAGGGTTGCATTCCAGTAGGGAATTTTTTATGTAGTTATGCTGGCTGTCCAAGGGCTTCTCTTTGGGAGTTTATCCCTTGTTTACTATTTTCCTTCATCTGAGAGGCAGTATGTTATTTGGGTTAAGAGCAAGAACTTTGGAATTGGAATGCCTGGCTTTTCTACTTTCTAAGAATGTGGGCAAATTTCTTAAACTCTTAGTGCGTCAGTCTCCTCAGATGTATGAGGATATTAATAGCACTTCCTTTTAGGATTAGTAAGCATGTAAAGAGGGGAAGGGTAGCTGCAAAATGCTTAGAATGTTGCTTAACTTGTTTCAAGTGCTAAGGAAGTGTTATGATTATTTCGGGTGCACATTGGGGAAGATGGTCTTTCTGAGGGTTTCTTTGTCAATAGAACTTCTTTCTGGCTTAATTGCTTGTGATTAGTTCCATTGTTAGATATCTGGCTACAGTTAGAGATCAGATTCATGGTCTTTGAATTTGAGAAGTTGCATTTTTGAGCCTCAGGATTAGGTTATGTGGAACTGGGCATAAGTTTCTACCCAACTTATGCAGAAACAAAAGTATATGCGATCATCTCACTAATGTGTATAACGAGCGAGATCCTCTTTATTTGCCTTTTCTTGAACCAAAGCTGTCAGTAAGAATACCCACCATGAATATTTGCCAGTGTATCAGCCATCGGGCAAAATCAGAAGGGTACATCCCTAGCCACTTCATGCTCAACCCCTTTGCTCTGCTGACATCAGTGTTGTCTTGGTTGACTGTACAATGGTGGACCTTCTATCACCTTTAGCTTTTTGTATACCAGTTGATAGAAGTAGTTCACAGACAGAAGAATGCTCCATGACATGTGAACGGACAAAATGGATACCTGTCCTATTTATGGCATTATATCAGACACCATCTCCTTCTACTGCTGTAACTCCAACACCAGCTGAAGTTTGAGCTGCTCTGTAAGCCTTTTCTTTTACAAAGATCTATGGGGAGAAAATAGGAAGACAGGCCCAAACGTTTATAGAAAAGCTTTATTTTGTACCCATTTTGACACATCATTCAGATGAACCATGAATTCTACTTTCCCCCATTTCCTATAAAACTACATACACCGAACTGTACATGTAAAACAAATTTGGAAAGGAGCCTCAAGCTGGCCTCTGAAATTGTGTAAGCAATTATCACATTTTTGTGCGCAAATGCAGTAATTATATGTGTAATTTGGCAGCTGGGTTTGAAAATTTGGCCTTAAATGGAACATAGACAGGAAAAATAAATGTTGGAAAATGCCAATATTTTATAAAGATTTTGAATCAAATAATGGTGGAATTATTGCAAGCCATCTTAATTTTTAATTATAATGATCATTACACAATATACAATCATTTTTTGAGGAAGAAAAGAACTATAGATCAATTGCTCATCGTTTTGTAAAAAAAAATGCCTCAGTTCTTGAGGAGGATAATTGTATTTTTTAGAGGTTATGGTACGTATTTCAAAGGCTTTTTTTCCTTATGAAGAAAAGATAGTGATTGCCTACTAGTTCAAGTTCTATGACATATTTTACTATGGGAAGAATAGAACTCTTTGTACTGATTATTTTAGAGAAAAAGCAGTATTAACTCTGTGCTTATATTTGAGCTAGTAATCTTAAATTAGATAAAGCTTTCTTATAGGCATTTAAGCTTTGGAATATGAGATTATAACCCAAATGACAAGTAATATAGATTTCCTTGATCTAGATTTAAATTGAACTTACATGGTAAAATCATAGTTTTTGTATTGTCATCAAGATTGATTCTAGTGTGTGTGGCTTTTTCATGTGGTTATAAGGGCTAGTGACTTGGATATAATGTTAAGGATGACCCTGAGCAATGTTATATTCTGTTGTTAGCATGGTAATGTAGAGGTTAATTGTGCACACTCTGGAGCCAGACAGCCTGGATTCCAATTCTGGCTCTACCATTCTATTAGCCCTGTGACCTTAAGCCAGTCACTCCGTGTTTCAGATGCTTATTTTCAAAATGTCTTGTTAATTGTGATCGGTTCATATTATCATCAGCTATTACAATTCTATATGTGCATTCATTAACCAAGATGTCAAGATACAATATACATGTAGGATGAATTTCATTGCTAATGAAAATAAATGTAAATGCATATTTTAAATGCTCTTTTGGATAATTTTGAATTTTTAAGCCCATTTTTTTGGTAACTGATTTTATCTAATAATGTGTTAGATGAAGAATTTGTACTAAGGGTGAAAGTGTTATGTCTGCCATTTTGTTGTTCACTTGACCTTGCAAAAATGGTGTTCTCTTCCATTTGTGCTTTCTTTGCAGGAATCTTTAAGGCAGGTGTCCACTTTATGAAGGTTAGTTTAGTCAAAACTCAGTTATATACTTTATAACTCCACTTAACCTGTATACATCTAAACTATAATGCACTGAATGTGCAAAAGAGGTAAAGGGGTCCTGCTCATCTCCTCTGGATGTCTCTGGCATCTTGTATACCCTTGACATTCTTACACAGAGACCAGGGAAAGACACCAGCATGAATTCATATAGTAAACATTAAGCTCATATAATTTCTTATTTTTAGATAACAGTAAATATATATATATATATATAATTTCTAATACTTTTCTGCACACACACACACACACACACACACACACACACAATCATCTTGCTCATTTCCTGTACTCCTACTTTGGAGACTGTTGCTCCAGGAGAATAAACCTGGTGGTGGAAGTACAGACAGGCCAGAGGGGAGAGAGACAGAAGGCTGGAATCAAGTTAAGAGACAAATGTGGTTTTCCAGGAACACCCAAGAAATAAAAGACATGTCTGATCTCAAGGAGCTTTAAATCACATAAAAAGACAGAGCATGTTTTCGTGATGCAATTCCAGAACAGTTACAAAGCGGTGAATCAGTGATTTGAACAGGGCTGTAAATTGAGGAGTATTGGGAAGAAGGAGCCTGACTTTCCCCATGAAATCTCTTGCTCTCTATTGCATGAAGTAGTAACAGAATGATTTATTTCTGTTGATGATGTCGGCTTTATCCAGGCAACTAACTCTGAGGGGAGTATGGGAAGTCCCAAACACTTTAGTATGAGTTAGTTTTAAGATATTTTCACACTTTTTTTTGGGTTGTGGTGGGGACTAAATGTTCACCACAATGCCTGGCACCTCATATGTGCTCCGTGATGAATAGCTGTTCCCATTAGTGACAAGGTCAGCATGAGGGGGCTGGTTGCGGGGAGGAAACATCCTTATGTATATCTATGAGATGTGGGCTGCAAGAAGGGCTAAAGAAATGCTGGCTCTATTTTAGAACAGTATGCAGTTCTATAAGGATGGAAAAAGTACATTAAGTATACTCTAAATATGTATGTGCACTATCTAAGGGGATTGAATAAAATTATTTGAATGCTGATGGAAATGGTTATGTCAGTCAGGAGCTTAATCTAGGGAAGGAAGTTGGGAGATTTGAATTTTGAGCAGAGAGTTGGCCAAACTAAGGAGAGTGGAAAGAACAGAAAAATTCCTGGTGGGAGTACTGACATTAAAAGGCAGATCATGAGAAAACAGAAAAGGCAGGCCATGCATAAAAACCCGAGTTTCTCCAGTTCTGGGTTTTTGGAAAATAAAATGGTACAAACAAACTTCTCACTCATTCATTGTCTAAACACATTTATTTAATGTCTATATGTGCTAGGCAGTGTTCTATCTATTGGGACTATATCACTGAACAAAAGAAACAGTCAATGCTTTCATGGAGTTTACATTTCACAGGGGGAGATAGACATAAAGATAAGTGATGACAAGCAATGAAGAGAAATAACACAAGGTTAGACTTTGGAGGATAGCTGTGTGTGTGTGTATGTGCATGTGTGTGTATGCAAACAAATGTATCTGAGTTAGATTCCCTAGAACACCAAGCCTAAGACAGAGCTTCCATCCTAATACTTTTGGGAGGTAGAATGTCAGGGCAGTAAAAATGAGGGGAAAATGAAATGTAAAGCAGAGAAATCAGGGAAAAGAAGGTGTGCATTTTTAAACCGGCCACAGCATCAGAAGTAACAGATGGTTGCTGGATTACTCAGGACTTTCCCAGAGAGACCATATGGAGCTTTGTGCTTAGGGGTGAGAAAGAGAGAGCAATTTATGTTGATTTCCTTCCATCCCTTGTGTCTCATTGATCAAAGTCCACCTAACAGAGTGTTTCACTTCTGGTTGTGTTATCTAGCCTCTCAAAGGCAGCTCCCAGAGAGCCTAAACCCTTTGTGGGTCCAGTTGGGTTGGAGCTGGGTTCAAGAACTCTCCAATGGGAAAGTTGAGTCAGCCAGCAAAGGTAAGATGAGCAGATGATGATGAAAATCAGGGCTTTGATCACATACGTTGCATTTGCTGGGGCTACTTCTTTTGGGAAGTAGGGCAAATGGGTGATGCCTGGAGACAGGTGGACAGAATGAAGTACATAAACTGAATAAAAAATATGAACTTTTTTTTGTATAATGGGGGGCGCATACCTCCCTGATAAGGTATTATTTGAGCAGAGTTCT
>PITA01000686.1:195716-246995 GCA_004023965.1 Spilogale gracilis | reverse complement strand
TTTTTTTTTTTTTTTTAAAGATTTTATTTATTTATTTGACAGAGGGAAAGACAGCTAGAGAGGGAACACAGCAGGGGGAGCGAGAGAGGGAGAAGCAGGCTTCCCGCCGAGCAGGGAGCCCGATGTGGGACTCGATCCCGGGTCTCCAGGATCATGACCTGAGCCGAAGGCAGTGGCTTAACCAACTGAGCCACCCAGGCGCCCCTGCCAAATGCTTATTTTTAAAAAATATTTTATTTATTTATTTATTTGACAGAGAGAAACACAGCTAGAGAGGGAACACAAGCAGGAGGAGTGAGAGAGGGAGAAGCAGCCTTCCCACTGAGCAGGGAGCCCGATGTGGGGCTTGATCCCAGATCTCCGGGATCATGACCTGAGCCGAAGGCAGTTGCTTAACCAACTGAGCCACCCAGGCGCCCACTTACCAAATGCTTATTGAGTAAAGCCTGTCATCCCTGAATCTATCCATTCATTCCCTCTGGTGCGAGTCCTGACTCCCGCTCTCCTCCTCCCTTCCCACCTCCCCAACACTAGGCTTGACCACAGCAACTTTCTGTTACTCCCCCTCCCCCCACTCCCTGTAACCCTGAGAGTCCATGGGCTACCATCCTCAAGGTCACGCTTCTGAGGACAGGAGTGGGTATGCAGAGAAGCTTTGGGTGTTTAGAAAATGCATCTGATACTTGCAAATAAGGCAACAAACGCACTGGATGCTCTTTCAAAGCCACAGCAGAGCACAGGCCCACAGGCCCCCCAAGGGTCATCTGACTAAGGGAAGGTCATCCACTATTTCCTAGTGATTAGGGCCCAGACTTCATAAAATGAGATGTTAGCTTACAAAGAAATAGAGGATTGGGGAGTTGGAAATGACTCCATGGGCTAGAAAGATACCCCAAAGTTTATGGTTTGATTGACCTATAGAAGTCTGATCATCCTGCTGGTTCCCTCACTGAGACAAATATATCCCTAATCCATGCTTCTCTACTGTGTACGAGAATCATGTTTCTAACTTTCAAAATTCATGCTTCAACACACATCTCATGTGCTGGGATGAGGCCAGAGTTGGGGTGAGAGGACCGCTGGGAGGAAGGTCAAAGCCACTGTGGATGACGACAGGCTGCAGACTGGAGAGGAAGGCTGAGCTAAAGACAGAGTGCACTTGTGTCCTGAGTACGAGGAGTGATTGCTGAGCAACAGTGCTGAGACGAGGGGTTCAGTGGTCCCTCTTTCTAACCTGAGAGAAGAGGTAGGTGAGAAGATGTGCTCTCCATCAAAAGGATGAGAGATCTCAGAGGACACCATCAGCAGGTAAAAGGAAGTTTCAGGCGCTTTGGTTGAGGCTGAAGTTTCTGCAAGGCTTAGTGAGAAAAGGTTTTTGGAGGAGGCGGGGCAAGTATGGATGATGATGGGTCCAGGAGCGAGGGCAGGAGATGGGCAGCCCTCTGGACAGGAAGCGGTCAGAATGAGGTCCTGAGGGCTTCCTATGGGTGGATTCAGAGGTCAGGCCGGCTCAGGGCTGGGTTCTGGCTGCCGGGCACGAGCCATGGGGGGTTATCTTGGTGGCCAGACTGACACTGGCTGAGCAAGAGACCACCACTGCGCTGGTGCCGCTCATCCGGGGGTCTGGCTCCCCCAGAACTTCTGGTGTACACGGGCGGTATGAGGATGGTGGGGTCTTCCAGCTCCATGCGTTGGACTACCAGTGCTGCGATTATCCCCCAAATGTCACCCCCAAACTGTTAGCCGTCAGCAGGGAGCTTCCAGGTCCCTTCTATTAAGAAGGCTTATGAGTCAAGCTGGTAAGTTTAAACTGACTCTCCCCTTAAGACAGGAATTCATTGAAGGACCTCAAGTGAAATGGGGGAGGTGTCACCTACCATGGCGGGTCTGGTTTCTTGTCTCTGTTGCCCCAGCCCTGCAGCTTGGAGGCCTGTGTAAAGTTCTGCCCGTTTCAGGGACCCCCAGGTCCCACAGCCAGAGGTTGCACATGGCTGACCTCAGTACAGATGTGAGTTTCATTTCCTGTTTTGGAGAAAAATAAAGCCAAAAAAAAAAAAAAAAAAAGTGGCATTTTCCTTGGCGTAGATGCCTCAGGAAGGACACCTCCCAGATTCAGACCTCAGGTTCAGGTCAAAGGTTTCAACAGGCCTGACCTTTGAGGACAGCTGAGCTCCTTCCTGGGCCCTGGCACAGACCTGCTGATTCCGAACCTCCGGGGGCAAAGCCCGGAGAAACTGCACCTTCAACCACCACCCCACGGGCGGCTGACGATAGGCTGAACTAGAGCTGCTCCGGTGCACTCAGGAGCTGGTATACGGGCTCCCGCACACACATACAAAGTCCTGGTGGAATCATTCTAGATTCTTCTCTAGCCGCCAGGTTTATCCCCAGGGTGGGGAGAAGTAGACCCCACAGAGCACAGCTTCTCTCGAACACCCACTCCTCCTCTATGGGGAGAGCCTTGTCAGAGAGAACGAGGGTGAAGACAGAAATAGAGTCTGTGGGAGAAGTCACCAGGGGCAGTGTGGGGTGTGACAGGAAATGGCCCCCTGGCAGGTGGAAGGCTTACTGACAGGGGGAGGTACCGTGAGGCTGTGGACTGGACAGGAGGACAGGCCAGCTGGGGCCTGGCTGCCACCACTGAGAGCTGCCCGGCTGTGGCGGGGGGTGGAGTCCTCTTTGAGGCTCAGTTGCTTTCTTTGGAAAATAGGGACAACAGTCTCTCTCTCAAGGTTTTAAGTCTCACCTCCCATAAAGAATATAAATCTCTCAGCACAGAGCCTCACAGACAGTAAGTGCTCAGTACACACCAGTTGAATCATCAATCATTCATTCAACAAACACTCACTGGATAAGAATGACATAAACAAACAACAAAACAAAAAACAGACAGACATGGTCCCAGGCCTCCAGGTACTTACATGGTAAAGAATCTTAAAGAGATTTCACTTAAACAAAGGTAAATAGGGCACCTGGGTGGCTCAGAGAGTTAAGCGTCTGCCTTTAGCTCAGGTCATGATCTCAAGGTCCTGTGATTGAGTACCACATCAGGTGCTCTGCTCAGCAGGGAGCCTGCTTCCCCCTCTTTCTCTGCCTGTCGCTTTAAAAACAAAAACTTTTGTCTTCTTTTATTTACCTTTGTTTTTTTTTTAATTTTATTTATTTGGGCGCCTGGGTGGCTCAGTGGGTTAAAGCCTCTGCCTTTGGCTCAGGTCATGATCTCAGAGTCCTGGGATTGAGGCCCGCATTGGGCTCTCTGCTCAGCAGGGAGCCTGCTTCCCCCTCTTTCTCTGCCTGCCTCTCTGCCTATTTCTGTCAAATAAATAAATAAAATCTTTTTAAAGAATTTAAAGTTTTTGTTTTTAAAGCGACAGAGCGGGGAAACAAGTATGGGGCTAGAGGACCAGTTTGCTTCAGAAGATGAGAGCTCTGTCCTTGCCCCTGCTTTGGCTTCACTCTGGTGAGCAAGAATAGACTGCAGAGGTCCCCAAAAGGGGATGTGATTCCTGAGACCCCAGAGCCTTCAGCCTCATAGAACAAATAGAATCATCACCTGCCCCACCCACTTCTGCACCACTGTGTTCAACACATGGGGACCTGGACCTATTCTTAGTTCTATCAACTTCCATATCCTTCTCTACCTCAAATGTCTCAAGTTTCTGCTTAAAAACCTTCCTACATCTGCAAAACACAAAGTGAGGAACAATTTTTTTTTTTTTTAAGATTTTATCCATTCATTTGAGAGAAAGAGAAAGACAGAGCACAAGCAGGAGGAAAGGCATAGGGAGAGGGAGAAGCGGACTCCCCAGTGAGCAGGGAGCCCAGTCCGGTGTGGGGCTTGATACCAGGACCTGGAGATCATGACCTGAGCCAGAGACAGACGCCTAACCAACTGAGCCACCCAGGCACCCCACCCCAGTGGGGGAATAATTAAATGGATTTGAGGACCAAAAGAGAATAGGGATCGTGTGGCACTGGGTGGGTGGGTGGGGTCAGTATCACATGCCTGTTCTTCTGAAGTGGAAGATGAAAGAGAACTGAACCCAGGCTCCCCTCCAGGAAGGCTGAGCTCTAAGCAGCACCGTCGGGGAAGAGGGGTAGGGGTAGTGGCAGGTGCTCAGTCTTTTTAACACTGGGAGCAGAAGTTAGGGTTGGGGGAGGTGAGAGGAGCTGAAGGTTAACGCTAGAGAATTCCAGAATCAAAAGCCCTCAAGCAGCACCCCACTCTACAAAGGTGTATGTGAATCATGTAGAGTGAGAGGAAGAGGGGGCTCCTGGTTTTGGATTTGCAACTCTTTTTTGGCTACCATCTGAAAGAGCCTGCATAGCCCAGGATCTTGTTGCAACACTCTTCTGCTGTTGCCACCTGGCCTCTGGGGGGTGGGGGGTGCGGAGTGGGATGGAGGTGGGGAAGCTGGAGGAAAGAACAAAGCTCAACAAATACTCCTCAGATTTGTAGACAGCTCTGAAACCAGCTGGTTCAGAGGGGCCTCTCACTCTCTAATACAGCTGCTGGAGCCTCGAGTCTGCCTGCCGTCTTCCTTCTGAGTTGTTTTTAAGCAGGCTCCACGCCTAACATGGGAGTGGGGTCTGAACACATGACCCTGAGATCAAGAGTCACATGCTCTACTGATGGACCCGGTCAGGCATTTTGAGTTTTAAAAAGGAAGCCAGAGAGGTCTGGTGGACCTGGAGAGACCAAGATTCTATTCTCAGCTTCATCCTTTCTAACTGGAATTTTTAAGCCAGTTACTTCACCCTCATGAAAGCTGAATTTCCTCTCCTGGAGGCTGGGGTTAGCACTGCCTACCTTGGTCCTTAAGCGAGGTTATCAAGGGGCTTGTCTGGTACTCAGTAGATAATTACTAACTAATAAGTCACATACACAAGGTTAGCCTGCATGAATCAATACACAGCGAAGGCACAGTCTCTGAAAGGCTAATCCTCAGCCTCTGCCTTTCAGGATAAGCACCTGAAATCAAATGTCTCTTTCTTCTACTCAGCTAAAGGTAGAGGTTAGGCAGACGCCCAGGAGCATGTCCACAGGAAAAAAAAAAACAAAGGGTCACAGGAAAGATCTCTTTGGCAACCACATCAGTAGTTTCACTTTCTAGGAGGTTCCTCTGAGCTTTCATTGTACACGTGAAATGAAAGACACTCTCCTTCTCAGAACTGAAACATCAACTTGCATATTTACTTGTCCCTTAAACTCCTGTCCATCATGAGGCCATCGCGCTCCGTGTCATAAAGTTAGCATCACACAGGATGGGACTGCGGCCAGCGTGCAACCCCAGCTGAGGGACAGAAGGCAGGGCTGTCTGCACACATGCTCCACACACCTGCTCAACAAGGGGGTGAACATGGTGCATATGTAGTATAGAAACTGGACTTCTGGAACTATCCTAAATAGGATTTTCTCCAAAGCTACAGGGGTTCTCATAAGGTTCCTAAAAAGAAAACAAATCAGCAAGTATTCCTGTCATTCTGTGAGCAAATTAACAGAACCTAATTCAGACTCAGTCTTGCTGGGGAGATGACTTTGAAATGGTCAAATGAAAAGCAACATAATCGGTGAAGCTGTTTCAAAGGAAGGGATGACAGGTTAGAGTCAGAAATAGTAGATAAGGAACACAAAAGCAATCCCTCTGGGTGTATATGAGATTCAGAAGGCACAGGCAGAAAACAGTACGGCTCTGGGAAACAAGCAGGATGACTGGGAAAAGGGCTGCTGCACTGCTTTCTAAATAGGAATACACCTGCTGAAAGCGCTAGGTACCTTGGCTAAAACATCCAATTTGACTGAGCTGCATGCAGTTATCACTTAGCTCATAAATTCCTGTAACAGAGAAATCTCAATGACACCTCAACCTTCTCATGGCTCCTGGAACTCGACTAAAGAGGAATCAGAGAGGAAAGAAATTTGAAAATTGGATTGGGAAAAGCTGAGGAGGGGTTGGCAAGTGTCAAGGTCCCCCTCTAGCGGTCTTGGAAATAAATGCAGTAATTTGGGATTTAGGGTATTGGGAGAAAAAAATAGCATACACAAAGTTGACCAAAGCCTCTACCTTACCAGCCTTGAGTCATCATTCTAATTCTGAGGTGGTAGTATAGATTCCTGCTGGGGAAAAAAACCTCTCCTAGCAAAAGCTTCTGCCTTAGATATGGCCTGGTCCTTTACAGATGGTCTCTATTACCTTACTCCCAAATGTTTTGGCCTTAAACCCATGTCCCTCAAGTTCAATTTTTCTTTTCTTCTTTCACCTGTATGTACGCTTATTACCAGATCCTAAAGCCAGCATTTTTGATGGCTGTATAATTTCAGACTACAATTTTGAGGCTAATCCTGGACCAGGTGTCACCACACACTTGAATGTTTGTGTATTATATAATTGGTACACCAGGTGCTGGTCTGAAATCACATGGAATCCATAAAAGAAAACACTCAAATGCTAGTGTTCCCTTTGCAATAGACTTCAACCAACCAATACAATGATTTGAGAGTCAATATATCCATGTTCCCCCTGCAAAGCTAATCTCTGTGCTGCCTCATATCCCCATGCAGCTACTGGCTGCCACAAGGGCTCTTACACCCAGAGACGGCCCATCTCTAGGAAGGGGGGACGGAGTGCTACACAGTGGCAGATTTATGGAGCCACACTGGCACCTCCCACGCAGAAGACTGGCAGCCAGGAGTAATCCAGTCCCCCTAGGACACTAAGAGAGACAAATGATCAGACTCTACTAAAATAGGTGATGTCTAAAGAAAAAGGGAGGATGGTATGGAGGGAAAGGGTGAACAAAAGGAGGTGGTGAGTCACCCTTAAAATCTATGACTCTGTATAACACAGAGGATCTATCAGCGCTGTACAAATAAGACACATCCTCCTTTCCATAGTGAAGTAGGGGAAACAAAGTACTCAGGTATTAGAAAGATGGCTCTAGTTAGGAAAGTCAACTGTGTGTGCTCACTTGTCATTTGGGTCCTCCTTACTTGGGTGTTAACCTGGGCTTCAAATTTCCTCATCTATAAAAATATTAGGCTAAAAATAAAAATCTTGTTACCTTTAGATCTAAATATATCCTATGCACAGGGTCCTGATATTTTTAGTGTAGAGAAAATGTTGACCAAAAGAAGTTGTATTTAAGAGCAAATGCCTTACAAAATCTTGAGTTCCTGCCATACCTAATATTCTTCCTAGCAATGTAACTGAATGAATCTACTTTGTTGAAAATTACTTAATGTGACCAAAACAAAGCCCATAACATATTTCTAGAAATTTTTGGAAATAAGAGCCCATCATTTATCCCAGAGGAAAAGAAAGAGCTACATGTTTCTTCCAGAAGAAGTATGAAAGCTAGGGAACAAGGCTTTCACTACTGCTTAATCTTAGAAGATAATTTCTACCTAATTACATATAATTAAAAATAAAGGAAAAATCCTCAAGCAGGGAGGGAAAAAACCTCTCTATTTTCTAGGTACTGGGTTAACATTGTGCTGTCACCAATTTTAACTGCAATAATATGCATCTGTTCTCTATTTACTCTTCTCTGCTTAACATAGATGCAACACAAATATGCAAACTTGGGTGTTTCCGGATAAGGACTTACATTTGAGTAAAAGGTAAAGAGAAAGAATGAATACTGTTTTTAAAACTGAAGAATCCTTAACACAGAACATCCTCTCTGCACCTCTTTGGCAAGCATCCCAGCAATGCAATGCTGCTCCTTGTTTAAGGAGACCATCTGCTGGGTGACAGCAAAATCTTAATACTGTTCTTTCCCTCAACACTGGTATTCTACCTTTGTGTGAAGCTAAATGAAAGTGCGAGTCTTCTATCTAGTGTTAGGAGGGAAACTCCTTTAAGAATTAACCAATTTTTTTCTGTTACTGTTTTCTGCTTCAAGTTTTTACCTAAATTCCAGTTAGCTAACATATAGTATAACTAAAAGAACCAAATGTTTTTAAAAACAGAGTTTCTATTGCCTCTTTTTAAAAAACAAAGAAAAAGGACGCCTGGGTGGCTCAGTGGGTTGGGCATCTGCGGGGTCCTGGGATCAAGTCCCGCGTCGGGCTCCTTGCTCTGCCTCTGCCTGTTGTTCTCCCTGCTTGTGCTTGCTGTCTTGATCTCTCTCTGACAAATAAATACAATCCTAAAAAAAAAGAAAAATCCTCTAAAACCCATCTTTCACCACCTTGTTCTATACTTTCAAGACACTATTCAGAGTAAAGTGTTTCTATAAATTGCATTTTTTAAAAAGATTTTTTTATTCATTTGACAAAGAGAGCGAGTCAGCAGCAGAGGGAGATGGAGAAGCAGACTCCCCGCCAAGCAGGGAGTCTGATGTGGGACTCGATCCTAGGACCCCGGATCATGACCTGAGCCCAAGGCAGACACCCAGCTGACTGAGCCACGGAGGCACCCTAGATTACATCATTTTCTTCAAAAGTTGGTACTTTTCCATTTTTCAACTCATTAGAATTAACAATTTCTATTCATTAGAATTAATCTTATGTCATCACTATGATAGAGCAAAGAATATGGGTTTTTTTTTTGTTTGTTTTTTAAGTAGGCTCCACACCCAGCATGGAGCTCAATGCGGGGCTTGAACTCACAACCCTGAGATCAAGACCTGAGCAGAGATCAAGAGTTAAAAACATTTATATTCTATGTTTCATTATTTAGGTGCTTATTGTTACAAACTCACTGGAGTTTCATTATATGGATATTCATGAGGAGATGCTTAAAAACATTACTAAGTTTTAGAATAATGCTATGCATGTAACATCCCTTGCCAAAATCTGTTATTATGGAGGTTGGTCATATCAGAGCAAAGATATATATCATAAACTATACACCAGCCATTTCAACCTATATACACAGTGACTCATAATGAATATTTTTGGGGAGATGCCTAAGAAACACTTTAGGAATATTAGAGAGACATTATGCTATATGATCTTTTGAATGGGGACCTATATAGAATATTTCTTATACCAAATTCTGTAAGGAAAGATAATTTTATATATATATATTAAGGATTTTAGAGAACATGCACATGTGCAGGGGGAAGAGGCTGAGGCAGAGGGAAAGACAGCATCTCAAGCAGACTTTCTAATGAGTGTGGAGCATGACACAGGGCTCCATCTCCTGACCCTGAGATCATGATCTGAGCCAAAATCAAGAGTCAGACACTTAACTAAGACACCCAGGAGGCGCTGGGAAGATCAATCATATTATAGGAAGACCAGAGTATAAACAAATAAGTTTAAGTATAAACTTAAACTTGAGATTCAACTAGTCAAAATGAAAGTGAATATACATTTTTAATCTAAATTCACTAAACTATTTCCTCACTTTAAAAGTGCCTTTTTAGGGGCGCCTGGGTGGCTCAGTTGGTTGGGCGACTGCCTTCAGCTCAGGTCGTGATCCTGGAGACCCGGTATCGAGCCCCACATCGGGCTGCCTGCTCGGCGGGAGGCCTGCTTCTCCCTCTTTCACTCCCCCTGCTTGTGTTCCCTCTCTGCCTATGTTTCTCTCTGTCAAATAAATAAAATCTTAAAAAAAAAAAAAAAAGCCTTTTTAGGGCGCCTGGGTGGCTCAGTTGGTTAAACGACTGCCTTCGGCTCAGGTCATGATCCTGGAGACCTGGGATCGAGTCCTACATCGGGCTCCCTGCTCGGCGGGAAGCCTGCTTCTCCCTCTCACTCCCCCTGCTTGTGTTCCCTCTCTCACTGTGTTTCTCTCTGTCAAATAAATAAAATTTAAAAAAAATAAAAAAAATAAAAAAATAATAAAAATGCCTTTTTAGGGATTTCTGGCTTCCACTAATGGAGTAGCTTCTAACAAACCAACCCCCCTGTTATCTAGAGAACTAAAACTTTAGGGAGACAAATCAGCAAGAGAAAAAAAAAGGTAGATATATTTTGAAAAGAAAAAAAAAATGGTCTCTACAGGACATCTGGGTGGCCAGTTGGTTAAGCACCTTGCCTTTAGCTCAGGTCACCTCAGGGTCCTGGGATCGAGCCCCATGTCGGGGTCCCTGCCCAGTGTAAAGTGTGCTTTTCCCTCTTCCTCTGTTCCTCCCCCTCTGCTTGTGCTCTAATAAATATCTTTTAAAAATATAAAATAAAGGGGTGCCTGGGTGGCTCAGTTGGTTAAGTGTCTGCCTTCAACTCAGGCCATGATTCCGGGATCCTGGGATTGAACCCTACATCGGGCTCCTTATTCAGTAGGGAGCCTGCTTCTCCCTTTCCCTCTTCCTGCTCCACCCCCTGCTTGTGCTCTCTCAGTCTTAGGTCCGGCTCCCCACTCTCCCCAGGAAGCCTGCTTCTCCCTCTCTCACTCCCCCTGCTTGTGTTCCCTCTCTGGCTGTGTTTCTCTCTGTCAAATAAGTAAAATCTTTAAGAAAAAAATAAATAAAATAAATAAATAAAAGGGCGCCTGGGTGGATCAATGGGTTAAAGCCTCTGCTGTAGGCTCAGGTCATGATCTCAGGGTCCTGGGATCGAGGCCCACATGGGGCTCTCTGCTCAGCAGGGAGCCTGCTTCCTCCTCTCTCTCTGCCGGCATCTCTGCCTACTTGTGATCTGTCAAATAAATAAATAAAATACTTTAAAAAAAATTAAAAAATAAAAAAAGATTTGTGGAGAACATGATTTGTGCATGTAGAAAACCCCAAAGAATCTCCAAAAAGCCCTACTAGAATAAAGGCGACTTCCAAGTTCATAGGAGTATCCCAATGTGGACTGTACTTAGTGACTCACCTCCAAAGAACAGAGTCAAAGAAAAAAAATGGGGGTGCCTGGGTGGCTCAGAGGGTTAAGCCTCTGCCTTGGGCTCAGGTCATGATCTCAGGGTCCTGGGATCAAGTCCCACATCAGGCTCTCTGAGCAGTGGGCAGCCTGCTTCCCCCTCGTTCTCTGCCTGCCTCTCTGCCTATTTGTGATCTGTCAAATAAAAAAAAAAATATTAAAAAAAAAAGAGAAAAGAAAAAAAACGTTACAGGGAAGAAACTAGCAAATGACACTGGGCGGGCCATTAAGGTAAACATCAAGGTTAAGACATGTTAATAACAGGGGCGCCTGGGTAGCTCAGTTGGTTAAGTGGCTGCCTTCGGCTCAGGTCAGGATCCTGGAGACCCAGGATCAAGTCCCACATTGGGCTCCCTGCTTGGCGGGAAGCCTGCTTCTCCCTCTCTCACTCCCCCTGCTTGTGTTCCCTCTCTGGCTGCGTTTCTGTCAAATAAATAAAATCTTAAAAAAAAAAAAAAAAAAAAAGACATGTTAATAACAGATGCCACCGATACAATGTGATGGGAACACTTTACCTCTGTGGTATCATTTAACACAAGTCTATGTATGACAAAAGTGATCAGGGAAACCCAAAATGAGAGAAATTCTACAAAACACATGAAAACTAGTCTTCAAAACTGTCAAGATAGGAAAAACAGACTGAGAAACTCACTGACCATAAGAGCTATGACAATTAAATGTAATGTACTGGAGGAATCTGAGAAAAAAAAGGGCATTAGTGGAAAAACTATGCAATCTGAATACATCTGGAACTTAGTTGAAAAACTAAATGCATCCATGTTGAGTGGCAAATGTACTTGTTTTGGGCTGAACTGTCTCCCCCAAATTTGTATGTTCATGTCCCAATTCCCAGTACTGCTATATGTCACAGTATTTGGAAAAAAGGCCTTTAAAGAGGTGATTAAGTTAAAATGAGGCCTTAGAGTTGGCCTTAATCCAACCTGACTTGTGTACTTATTTGAGGAAGAAATTTGACCCTTTATTTTTAAAAAATGTTACCTTTCAAAAGACACCGTCTGGAAAGGAAAAATAATTCATAGGCTGTGAGAAAGTATTTGCAGTTGTACCTGATAAGGGACTTGTATCCGGAATATTCAAGAACTCTTACAAATCTGTGTGTGTGCGCGCGTGATTTTATTTGACAGAGAGAGTGGGTGAGCACAAGTAGGCGGAGCAACAGGCAGAGGGAGAGGGAGTAGACTCCACATGGAGTAGAGAGCCTTACATGGGGCTTGATCCCAGGATGCTGGGATCATGACCTGAGTTGAAGGCAAGACGCTTAACCAACTGAACTACCCCGGCGCTCTTGTTATTTATATTCTACAATAAGTAACAGAATTTTAAAATGTGCAAAAAAATGAATAAGCATCTCACCAAAGGAGATACACAAATGACCCATAAGTACATGAAAAGATGCTTAACATCTTTGGTTAACAGGAAAATGCAAACTAAGATCATGAGATACCAATCCACATTCACAAGAATGGCTGGCTATAATAATAAAAAGAATAACAAGTGTTGAGGATGTGGAAAAACCATAACCCTCATATACTACTGCACTGTGGAGATGTAAAATGGTGCAACTTCTTTGGGAAAGTTTGGCAGTTCCTGGGACGTCTGGCCAGCTCAGTTGCAAGAGCATAAAAGAGACCCTTGATCCTGCAGTCATGAGTTTGAGCATCATGTTGGGTGTAGAGATTATGGAAATAAGCTTAAAAAAATTTTTAAAAAAAGATAAAAAAGTTTGGCAGTCCTAATATGTGAAAGAGTTACTGTATGACTAACAATTCTAATACAAGAAAAATAACACATATACACACAAAAACTTGTTCATGAATTTTCATAGCAGTATTATTTATAATACTGAAAAAATGAGAACAAGCCAAGTGTCTTACCTAATCGTTGGATAAACAAACAATAGTATATATTGCTACAATGGGATATCACTCAGCAATAAAAAAGAATGAATTATGGATATGTGCTACTACATGGATGAACCTCAGAACATGCTAAAACAAGTCAGTCACAAAAGGCCCCACTCTGTAGGATTCCATTTATATGAAATGTCCAGAACAAGCAAATCCATCGTATGAGACAGAAACTAGATTTATAGTTGCCAAGGGATAAGGGAGGTAAGAGATACAGAGTGAATGCTAATAGGTATAGGGTTTCTTTTTAGGGTAATGAAAAAGTTCTAAAATTAAACTGTAGAGATGGCTGCACAATTCTGTGAATATACTAAAAATGTACTAAATTGCATATTTTTAAGAGGTTGACTTTACGGTCTATGAATTAAATCTCAATAAAGCGATTTAATAAACATAATAAATAAAAAACAAAGGCCTCATCTGGGGGGGGAAGGTTCAACAATAAAGTTTTCTAAACTTCTACTTAATCAGAAAGACAAGGAAGCTTTATAACTCATTTGGCTTAGTGTTCTCAGCTACTCTTAAACTATCTTCCCAAATTCTAGTTAATACACTGCCCTCTTAGAACTGTTTAAAATGAGTTAAAGCGAAGGTTGTAATCCTCACCAAGGGTCACAATCACCTGGGGGAACTTTAGAACTACCAACAACCAGAACCCCACTCTATAAAGATTTTGATCCAACTGGTCTAGGGACATACACCAGGATTTAAGTATGCAGCCAGAACTGGGAATTGCCAGTTTATTTCAAAAGAATATGAAGCCACGTTTAAAAAATCTTCTTTTAGGTGAAGGCAGATCTTTTCTTAGGCAAAAAGCAAAAAGATATTTAAGAAAAATTTGTTTCTGATCATGTAACTATAAATAAAAAGCCACATAAAATACTAAATTAGTCATAAACCAATTATTTAATTGAAGCTATAAAAAAGAGGCAATATAATTGATAAAATAATTAGGAAAGACTATTTAGCATGTTTCAAAAGATTTAAAACAGGAGCAGGACATTTTACAAAAAGTTGTGTGGGAATTAAAATTCTTAAACTATAAGTAGAAATGTAACATTACAGAGTATCTTATAAAATACAATGACAGAAATATAAAAGGACTACGTATGCTCTAAGTCTGAAACTATTAGTGACTACATATTTAGATTTAAATGTACAGTTCCTGGTATGAAATTTATATTACTATACACAACTTGCGAACCAGGGGACAAGTATTTTCCGTTTAACCATGAGTGGTATCATCTTCCACAAAGTCTTTGGCCATCTCTGCTGTGATCACATCAATATGACTAACCTGAAGAAAAAATGTTAAAAACTATGTTAAACCTTAAAAAAAATCTAGTGTTTTCACTGTACAGAATAATATTTAAAACACATGGCCTATCACCTGTAAATTTTACATACTAAGTCAAATGAGTCCGTAACACTGATGGGTAAGATTTTCACAATGGTGTTTGTTGAAAGCATGAATTTTAAAACTATTCTGCATTTTTACCTCTGGAGATCCAGGTAAGTACTAATGTCTAAATATCAAACCATGCTTTTTCAGTTTTTATTATTTTGCTATTTCAAAGAATATTAAGGCTGAAGACATCAGGAAGAGTTGGGTGGCCCAGCCAAATAGAAATGGGTGTATAACTATTAAAGACTAGACAAGAACAGACAAGACAGGAAGATACTGTCTCTTAATGCCGATGAAAACAAAATCAATACAAGGAATGCCACACACACACACAAAAAATTGCTGAACTTCACAGGCATCTGAAAGAGAGCTTTTCTTTACAAACTCATCATAAGATAAGCAACAAATTTCTAAGTTTTCCTTTATGATTTACGTAACATAAAACAAGAATTTGACAAATATAATACAAACTTAAAACTCAATGTAAAAAAATTTTTTTACCTTATTTCTAAACTTTACACCATAGAATTTGTCAGCTGATTCAAGCAGTTCAGGCCTAAAAGTAGTCGTAATAAATTGTGCGTGTACAGCAAGTTCCATAATCATATCTATAAAAAAAAATAGTAATTTAATAAAACCCTTTTCTGAGTAGATCTGAACATTTAAAAGCAACTATCTTGACTCTCACTCTTACTTAAAATTCAAAATAGGACACCTGGGTGGCTCAGTGGTTTAAAGCCTCTACCTTCAGCTTAGGTCATGATCTTAGGTTCCTGGGATCGAGGCCGGCATTGAGCTCTCTGCTCGCTTCCTCCTCTCTTTCAACCTGCTTCTCTGCCTACTTGTGATCTCTCTGTGTCAAGTAAATAAAATCTTTAAAAAAAAAATTCAACATAGACCATGACTTTATTTTTCATCATGTATCGGCAAAAATTACCAACTTACTCTTACATTAGGAATAGATTTTTTTATTTTTTTGGAAGATTTTATTTGATAGACAGCAAGAGAGGGAACACAAGAAGAGGGAGAGGGAGAGGGAGAAGCAGGCTCTCCACTGAGCAGGGAGCCTGATGCAGGGCTCGAATCCAAGACCCTGGGATCATGACCTTAGCACAAGGCAGACACCCAACGACTGAGCCACCCAGGCACCCCAGGGATACATCTTAGTTACTCAATATCTTAAAGTTACAGAATATGAAGCAGCAGCTCCTTATAACACAGCATTAAAACTGTTGGACCAAAACAAATTTTCTCACACACAAAAAACCAAGAATAACCTTCCCCAACTATCCACATCCCCAAAGGCCTTTTGAATTTATTATTAAAGATCAAATATAGGTTCTTTATTTTTAAGATTTTATTTTTTTGAGCAAGAGCAAGCATGAGTAGCGGGGAGGGGCAGAGGGAAAAGCAGGCTCCCCAGTGAGCAGGGAACCCCATGTGGAGCTTGATCCTGGGACCAAGATCATGACCTGAGGCAAAGGCAGACACTTAACTGACTAAGCCACCCAGGCACCCCCAAATATAGATTCTTTAAATACAGAATCAACATTTAACGTCAGGGGCTATTCAAACATTGAGAAAAACAAGTTTTAAAAAGAGACACTTCTGCATAAAAGGTTAATTTAAGTAGGATTCTCAATTGACAAACACATTGACCTCTCGCAGAATTAAGCTTTATAAAGCAGTCTAATACTAAATTCTAAAAAACTTATTAAAAGAAATTTTAGGGGTGCTGGGGTGGCTCAGTTGTTAAGTGATTGCCTTTGGCTCAGGTCATGATTCCAGTGTCCTGGGATTGAGCCCCTGCATCAGGCTCCCTGCTCAGCGGGAAGCCTGCTTCTCCCTCTCCCACTCCAATGCTTGTGTTCACTCTCTGTCAAATAATAAAAATTTTTAAACAAATAAATTTTATTTACAGAATATACACCCTCTCTAGTCCCCCCAAATATCTTAGGGCAGCAAGAATTCACTACCAAAGAGGCAAGTTTTCATTGTTAAGCACAAACCCAACCTACCTGACACAGCTTTTCTGTGCTGGGCATCCAAAGCCTGGTCAATCTCATCAAACAGGTAAAAAGGAGCTGGGTCACATTTCTGAATAGCAAAAATCAGAGCAAGAGCTACCAAGGATTTCTGTCCACCAGAAAGCTGTTGCATTTCTCTCATTTCCCCCTGTTTTCCTGTAAATGACACCTAAGAGAACATTTAACTGAGTTAATACCCAAAAAAGGGGTATTACCATCACCTCTTAAATGACAATGTACCAATTTTGTTTATAAAATATTCTACAAATTCCACTGTGGTAATACTGGGGAAAACTGGATATAAAGGTATTTTACCCTAATTCCAACTCCAGTGAACTGGTCAACTGATGGGACACTGCTTTGTGACCCAGAACCCCTCTCACTTTCACCACTTCCTTCTCCTTCATCCTGAGACTGACTGCCCTCCACATCTCCTTTCTTCATCACCAGAGTAGCTTTGCCACCAGGTACCAACTTCTGGAATACTTCACTGAAGTTCTTGGAGACCTTAAAATGAATGAATGAACAAACAAATGAACACGTTATCTGGTGTTTCAAATATAAATTTTGCTTAGGTGGCATTGCACATATTATTTCTTAAAGCATAGACAAATATTTAAAGCAATCACAAATATTTTAACAAGAGCAACAGACTGAATCCTTTTAAGAGCTGTGTCAGATATTCTAATTATTGTGTTAGAAAATTATATGCTGGATTTGCTCACTTGTATTAGATCCAACTATTAGTAGGAAAAAAACTTTAAAATCTTTACAAATTGAGTAATAAGCTAACAACGGAAGCTTTTGTCTTGTGTGTGCATTAAATACAAGCAGAAACATACCTGCTTGAAAGTTAACTGAATAGCTTCATATTTTCGAAGTTCAAGTACATTCATCAGTTCCATGATTGATTTATATCCCCTATCCAACTCTTCTTGTCGTTTTATTAACTTTTCTTTCTGCTCAGAGAAATTTACAAACTGATCTAAAGCTTTTTTGTTAACATGGCTGTACTTCTTCAATTCTGTGTTGCACTGTTCAAGTTTTCGGAACAACTACAAAGAGAAAAAATGTATAAATAAATTCACATAAACAGAAATCTGCAATGAGATTTCAGATTTAAAACTACACAATTTACCTGTTTGAGGCTCAGTGTCTGATACTTTTCAAATGCTTCCTGGGGAAGTGACCCAAGCTCTCGAATTTTCTTCATACACTCCTCTTTCTTCTTCAGCAGCATACCTTGTCGATTCGTCATCTTTTCTAGTTCTTTAGTATCATGATTTATAGCATCCATGTGTTCTTTTTCCATATTTTTCCAGCGTTCCATACTCTTCTGAAGCTCCTTAATTCCAGCTTCTGTTTTATCAATGGAATTGTCCAAATCTAAAATAGAGAGAAAAGAACAAATTAGGCCACAATATATACACAATATAATTCAGGACAAAATTAGGTATACATTAGTCATCAAGTATGTATTTCTCATTATTAAACGTTTATAGCAAAGGTTACCTATTTATAATCAACCCCACTAAATTCCATTAACTATAAATTATTTATGGTGATGGAAAACACATAAAATCATTAGTGCATGCCTTCACCTATTTGAGTATCTCACTTTGTAGTAAACAATTTTATTACTAAGCTAATTTTTTTAACAAAATACAAAAAAATTTTATTTTATTTTATTATTTTTTAAAGATTTTGTTTATTCATTTGCCAGAGAGAGAGGGAGAGAGAGTACAAGCAGGGAGAGCAGCAGGCAGATTGAGACAGAGAAGCAGGCTTTCAGCCGAGCAGGGAGAGGGATGCAGGACTCGATCCCAGAATCCTGGGATCACGACCTGAACCGAAGGCAGCCGCTTAATGAACTGAGCCACCCACGTGTCCCCCCAGAATTTTTTTTTTCTAAATATTCACCTTCTGATCGTGCCATAGTATCTTTTACTCTTTTATTGATTGCTTCAAGTTCTGAGGTTGTAGCAGTGAGAACAGTACCCCCTTCTGTCTCTCTCAGTTCATTAAGTTCCTGTAAGATAAAAGAAACTTAAGATCATTAGAACAAAGAAGATGAATTTTGTTAGTTTCAAAATACTATAAATTCAACAGTTTCCAATAGCTGTTGCTTTTTTGCATTAATATATAAAAATTTATTTAATCACTCAATTGTTGATAAACATTTGTATTGTTTTTAGTTTTTGACTATTATAAATGCCCTTCTCTAATCAGTTCCCTCTACTCATGGCCCCAGAAAACTATCACTCTGCTTTCTACTGCTATAGATTGCTTTCTCCAAAGCTATTATTTTAAATAAGCATTCAAGAGACAGAAAGTGCAATTTGTATAATTGCAAATATTTAAAGCATCCATTAAAAGGGGGGAAAAGTAATAACTACTACAAAATTTCTCAGCCACTGACTCTTCTGAGAAAACACTACTAACACTTACTGATGAGTACCTAGAATGTGCCACAGTAACCATACAAAACAGGTATTACTGTTATGCTCATTTTTCAGAAGAGGAAACAGGCTTAGGAATATTACATTACTTACCCAAGATCGTACACTAGATGGCAGTGCTAGAACTCCCAACTCCCAACTTTCTGTCCCCAAAGCCCACACTCTCAGTCAAAGGTCCCCATGTGTAAGTTCTTTCAAAAGGTTATGGTCATCAACAAACCCACAAAAAGGAACACACCTGTTCTACTTGGTCCAAGCGTTTCCTCAAATTCTCATTTAGATATGTCTCTACTCGAGTAATGATACCTTCTAATTTAATTCTTTCATTCAGCAACTGTCTGTTTTCCTGGAAGAAAAGAAAATTATTTGTCTACACAGGCATGCACATTTCACACACAGGAATGTTCTTAATCTGTTGTACTCTCCATTACTTGTGTTCATGATCTGCAAGGAAAGCCCTATATTTTCATTTTCTGTCTCATCTATTCAAAATGCTTTATTTGTATGCTTGATTCTTTTTTAAGACATGTTGCCAAAAATGTTTACCTACTTTTCATTTTTTTGGACTTAGCATTTACAACTCTATATACAAAAATCAATATTTAATCAAGCGGTGCCTGGGTGGCTCAGTCTGTTTAACACCCAAGTCTTTATTTTGGCCCATGTCATGATGTCAGAGCCCTGGCACTGAGAACCAGGTCAGGCTCTATGCTCAGTATGGAGTCTGCTTGTCCCTCTCCCCGTTCCTCCCCTAACTCATGCTCTAATAAATAAAAAAAAATATTTTTTTAAATGTTTAGAACAGTATTAATTATACAAAGATAGATCAACAGAGACAGCAAAGCTAACAAGCTCAATCTTACTACTAATAAAAGAGCATTAATTAAGATGAAGAAAATGATGACTTCTTGTATAATCCTAACACACTCACAACGGTCTAGAGAAACAAACTTTGTCTCATGGATATGAGAAGTTCAAGGTTTATCTTTCTGAGTTCCCTTCTTTTGCATTCCTCTAGTACCAAGAAACTTTTCACCACAGCCAATTATAAATGAAAATTTATACTTTATATAAATTGCACTTGCCTGCTGAAGTTGACGAATTTCATCATTCAGTGCATCTACTCTCTTCTGATCTTCCAGACTAAGTTGTGAAAGCAAATCAGTTCCCAGTTCTGCTTTCAATGATTCTCTGGTGGACTCCATAGCATGCAAACTTGCCTCCAAACTTTGTAAGCTACGTTGCTATGTGACAGATCATCCATTTATTAATAAAGATATTAGTCACTGTATTACATGTAATAGTGAAAAACTGAGAACATTCTACATTTGATATTAGACTGAACTAAATCATATCAACTCAAGTAACTATTAGGTATCGACTTTATTGAATAATTAGAACAAAGAAAAATATTTATGATATAATACTATCGGGGTATGTGGGACCAATCACATTCCATGACTGAATCACATAAACATCTTCTGGCATGTTAATAAGAACAAAAAGAAAAGACTGCTAGAATGTGTTAGAGTGGTATAGGTTGGACAATTAAAAACTATTGTTTTAGTACTACTGCTGAACTAAACAGTTTCTGTCAAAGCTTATGAGACTAATATGTGTTATTACTTGTAATTTAGCAGTAATAGTTTGGTTTCTACCCTGTTTATATTATAATAAAAAATAGTCAAACAACTCCATAAACAGTGCTTAACAGATAAAAATGATTACTGACAAATTAATCATCAGAAAATACTATTATGCCATAGCTCAAAATGTCTACTTGTACAATGAAGCTGGACAATCTGAATGTGGACTATGAAAGGAAACTTTGGGTATCCATGGGTGTAAGTGCGGTATAGACAAAGAAGCCCAAAAGGACGGGGCTACAAAAAATGAAACATATGAACTCCAAAGGATAATCTATGTAACATATGGTCCATCCCAATTCTAAATAATTAAAATAAGTCTGTAACAAAAGGGACATACTTACGAACCTTTGGCATAAAAGTTTTCTCTGACTGCTGCCTCTTCTCTTTTAGCATCTTCATTTCTGATAATATGCTATCTCGAGACGCTTTAAATTTCCTTTGTTGAGTCTCTATTTGCTGCATTTGGTTCATCAACTGATCAATTTCATTATTAATCCATATACAAGGCTAAGGAAAATTCTCTCTAGTTTTTTTAAAAAGTGTGTATCCCTCCCTTTTACCTCCAAATAAAAGTTTTTTCCTCAAATTTACAGACTGTAACAATGCTAAATTAAATACTACACGAAGTATGTTCAACCATAATGAAGTTTGAAACATTTTACCTCACCATTTCTCTCTCAAAATAACTTGTGTATTTTACTTAAAGCTATATAAAAACAAAAATTCTTGGGAAACCCTTAGAGAGTCTAACTGAAGTATATTTATTACCTTTTCATTTAAGAAATATTTACTGTGTAATCTATTATGCTTAAAGCACTATAGAAGGTAGTTATGTATGGAAATGAGGCCTCACCCAATATAGAAAAATAACACCATGCCCAATGTAGAAAAATACCATAATCCAAAAAAAAAAAAAAAAAACTGAAATATCAAATACAGGAAGGTAGTTGATGCATGTTGTCAATATCCTTTTTCTTAGTGTTCCCCAATGTCTTCTTTGCGCCAACATCTCGCAATTAAGAATATCCCAGGGGTGCCTAGGTGGCTCAGTCGGTTAAGCATGTCTTTGGCTCAGGTCATGATCCTAGGGTCCTGGCACTGAATCCCACATTGGGCTGCCTGCTCAGTGGGGAGCTTGTTTCTCCCTCTCTCCCCTGTTCCTTTGTACATAGCACACTATCTACAAAGAAAAAAAAAGTTTAAAGAATATTCCAATGATTCAGTAAAAATGGTTGTTCTTGATGCTCAAGTACCTATATATGTGTTAACTAATCTTCACACCCAATATGGGGCTTAAACTCATGATCTGGAGATTAAGTTGGATGCTTTATCGACTGAGTAAGGTAGGTGCTCCTTAAGTATCTATATTTCTTAAACCGTGTGATGTAATTTGAAGTACACATAAGGCACATTTGCCTTATACCAAACTGTGGTTATTTTAAGAAATGCACAGGTGCAATGTTTCTGTTGTGAGCTAAACTAGACATTCTTCATGGAACACCAGTTTTATCTGAAAGGATTCAGAGTACAATGTTTACTAAGACTTGGATTTTGACAGCGTTCCTCCACTAATACTACAATCTAATGTGCCTTTTTTGACCCGTGTTTAACTTATATGCAGTATGTGGCATTACAGAGTACCCCAACCCTTCTCTAAAACACTAACCTTGTTTTCCTTCTCCAATTCTGACCAATCCTCCTCAGTTTCCTCTATAACTTTACATTTTAGTGCACTGCATGTTCTTTGCTCTAAGAACTGACTTCACTGCTATTAGCTTTAAATATGAATAGCTAAGGAAACAATATTACAAGAGGTTTTTTTCCTTGTCTTCAGAAGTTAACTTTTGATAAGCTCCCATGCTTAAATAAAAGTCAAATGTGGAATTTTCCCCTCACTGTATATATGAAAAAACACACTTAACAAATAAAAGATTATATATTTTACCCAAACACAATTTTCCACCAAAGCACAAAACAAAAAGATATTTTCAATATTTCTGCGCAGGTTTTCATTGAGCTTTGCCTCAAGCTCACCTAGTTCTTCTTCTGCTTTTCTAACATCTTTTTGCAATTCAAGTCTAGACTTCCTTGTGTCATAATAACCTCCGGTTAGAGCACCCCGATGACTAACTTGGTCACCTATAAAGAAAGCACAAGGAAGGTAGAAATTGTGTATAACAATTTCTTTATTCAGTGATAAATTGATTATCAAACTAATTTAAAGGTTTTACCTACTTAATGAGAATTTAAAAGGATTTAAGCCACTCTGAAAAACTTTTGCTTTCCAACTGTTAGAATTTGCATTTTAAAAAAATGTGCATTCTAAATGAACCTGAACATCTGTCAGAAAGGAAGTACTAAATACCAATGGGCACAGGTCAAGAGGACACAGCACTTGGGAGTCCGGAATTCCACTGGCCATATTTGGGAAAATGTGAATATCAATGATAATAATAATTGCGAGTCTTGAGAAATTCAATGCTTTTAAAAGTATAGAGATGGGGCGCTGGGATGGCTCAGTTGGTTAAACATCCAATTCCTGACTGCAGCTCTGGTCACGATCTCAGGGTTGTAGGACTGCTCTGTGTCAGGCTCTGTACAAAGCATGGAGGCTGAGAGTCTCTCTTCCTCTCTCCCCACCCCTGCTAGTTCTCTCTCTTAAAAACAAAACCAGAAGCCTTCACAGAATTTAAGAATCACCATTTGGAAACTCCCAGTGTATTGAGTCAAACCACTGGTAAAAAAAGTTGTTGGAGTGGGGTGCCTGGGTGGCTCAGATCATGATCTCTGACTCTTGGGATCAAGCCCCATGCCCAGCTCCCAGGTCAGCAGGGATTCTGCTTCTTCCTCTCCCTTGCTCACACTCTCTCTGTCTCAAGTGAATAAATAAAATCTTTAAAAAAAGTCGCTGGGGAACCTGATATTCATGTTTTCTTAAAGGATAGTCCCACATAGCACTTATCAATTACGAAGAGGAAAAGCACTTTTACAACTGAAAGACTGCTACTGGTTAAACTTAGCATCATTAACAGTTGGACACACTGTGTAATGCAATAGGAAGTACACATGTTAAACCAAATCTAACAATGAAGAAGCAGTAAAGACAAATTCAGAAAATGAGACACTTGATGAGAAAATTAATTTCCTGAGGGTGGGAAGGAACAGGAGCTGTTCTATACTGAAAGCTCAGGTCATGATACTGGAGTTCCAGGATTGAGTCCTGCACTGGGCTCCCTGCTCAGCAGGGGGTCTGCTTCTCCCTCTCACCTTCCCCCTTTCATGCTCGCTCTTTCTCTCAAATAAATCTTTTAAAAAAAGAATCCAGAGAAGACTTTGCATGCATCTTTGATTGGATCCTGGATAGAAAAATATTTGGAGATAACTGGGAAAATTTTAATGTACACACTTTTTAGATGATGATATTACTGGGTTATGTTAAATTTCTTAGGTTAACAACGATACCTGAGGTTATTAAAGAGAGTGCCCTTACTCTTAAAGAGATATACATGCTTAAGTTATAGAAATAAAGTATCATAATTTTTATAACTTATTCTTAGAGGCAGTTCAAAGCAACAAAAAATTACCTATAGAGATAAAGCTGGGGGGGGGGCATGTTACCTTCTTTCATCAACAATAAATTACAAAGAAAAGGAAAAAACTGAAAAATGAGGGCAGGTGAACTGATACACCAGAGCTCCATGGATAAAATTAAGAAAAAAAATTTACATTTTCATATTTTTATACTAACTTCAAAATGAAATTCAGCAATTCCTTGTTATAATACATAAGAATCAGAGTCCTATTACTAGTACCTGTTACTTTGTTACCAAGAGAAATAACAGCTATTTTCTATCACAACATATTTGTTACAAATCTCAAAATACTGTTTACATGTATCAGTACTTCAAAGTTTTACTTATTAGACCGACTGCTAAATCTTGTTTTTGAATACCCTGAAGGATAAATTGCTGAGCAGAGAGGCGGATGCGGGCCTTGATCTCAGGATGCTGAGATCATGACCTGAGCCGAAGGCAGAGGCTTTAACCCACTGAACCACCCAGGCACCCCACTATGCCATATTTGAAAAAAATATTGTCATTACCATGTCAGTGACTGGTTTGTGATCCCAAGTATTTCATTTCATGCACTTAAAAACATTTTGAGAAAGGGCTCATAAAGGAGTCCACAGTGCAAAACGTTAAGAATCCCCACTATAGACCAAATGATTACATTTAAGAGACATCAACTAAATATAAAGTGTGGATCCTGGGGCGCATGGATGGCTCAGTCTTAACGTTATGTGTCTGCCTTCAGCTCAGGTCACAATCCTGGAGTTCCAGGATGGAGCCCTCCATTAGGTTCCACATGCCCGGCAGGAAACCTGCTTCTCCCTCTCTCACTCCCCCTGCTTGTGTTCCCTCTCTAGCTGTGTTTCTGTCAAATAAATAAATAAAATATTTAAAGGAAGGAAGGAAGGAAGTGTGGATCCTGTCTGAACTCAACAAACCATTTAAAAATGGCAAAAAACTAGACATGAATTGTGAAATACTCTTAAAACTAAAATGGAATTTATCTGTTCAAAGCTAAGAATTACTATTACAAACCTTCCAGGGTAATGCAGTCCATAGTGAAAGCACGGGCTAGCTGGGTTGAAACTTCCATGCTACGACAAATAAGTGTTTTCCCAAACACATGTTTGAAAGCTTTGTCAAATCTGGGATTGTACCTCAATTTACTTATCATAGGAATCGCATCCTAAAAATGAACATTTTGTCAGCAAACACATCAAAATACAGTTAATTAAAACACGCTAGCAGAATTAGGAATTACATCTTTATGAAATACAAATAAACACAAATGCCTTCATATTTCAAAACTGTTTTTTAGTCTGAATAAGTTATAAAAATCACTCTACTGAAATATCCTGGAAATTATATTCATGTAATCATCCAAGTTTTCAAGAGCAGAGAAAAATGAAAGAGTCAGACAGCTCAAGCTCAAATCCTAGTTCTGACAACTCATCAGATGTATGCTCTGGACAAGTTGCTTCACTTCTCCATTTAACAGTTACTTCCATCTACAAAACTGCAGTAACAGTACTTTCCTGATAAAAACTAGACAAACTAGTAATATGTGAAACACATAGGATAGCACCTGCCACACAGAAGGGCTAAATAGGGGCACCTGAGTGCTCAGTCGAGTATCTGACTTTTGATTTTGCATCAGGTCATGATCTCAAGGTTGTAGAATCAAGTCCCATGTTGGGATCAAGTCCCATGTCGGGCTCCATGATGGGTGTGGAACCTGTTTAGATTCTCTCCCTGCCTACCCACCCCCAGGGCAAGCCTGGCTTCCACATGTGCTCTTTCTAAAATAAAAAAAATAAATAAATAAAATAAAAAAGCTAAGTAAATGTAAACTAATAGTATTTCCTCAAAATGTTTTCATTATATATATATATCTTAAATATTCAGGAAAATATTTTTTTCATATAAAATCTTCCCTTTTTATGTTCTTCTAAACTGTTAGGAAAGGATTTTTCTAATTTTCAAATTAGGAACTAGAACCTGCATATAAAACAATGCAACAAATATGTTAAGCTTAAATCAATAATTACAGATGAGATCAGGCACGTCCAGGGTGGTATGGCCGTAGACTTAAATCAATAATTACAAAGAGAACATCACTGTAACTACCATGGAGGGCAAAAAATAAAACACTGCTGACACTAAAAGCCAAGTGTGCCCCTTTCCTAATCACACAATGGTTACCTGTTGGAGGTATAACAAATAAATGTTATCACAAAAGTTAAGGTAGTGGTCACCTCCACTACCTTAACTTTTGTGATAACATTTATTTATACTTCTATCACCTAAATTTAGTTTTGTTTATGTATTTATTTATAAGATTTTACTTATTTATTTTGGGAGGGTGGTGGGAGGCAGATGGAGGAGTGAGTCTCAAGCAGACTCCCCACTGAGCATGGTGTCTGGTATCAGCCAATATGGGGCGCAGTCTCAGGACTATGAGGATCATGACCTGCGCTAAAATCCGGAGTAGGACGCTTAACCAACTGTGAGCCACCCAAATGTCCCTGTTAATGTGTTTAAAAGGAACCACACTATATGCATTCTTGAGTCTTGCTTCATTCACAGCATCACATTTGTGATTAAATTTTTCCTCCCCAAAACTTCAAGGATAATTTACAGATTTAAAAAAAGAAAAAGGTGAACCCTTTAAAGTAGCTTTTAAGAGTTTCACTGTACCAGAAGCACCTGGGTGGCTCAGTTGGTTAAGGATCTGCCTTCAGCTCAGGTCATGATCCAAAGGTGCCAGGATCAAGCACCATGTGGGGTTCCCTGCTCAGATGGGGGCTCTGTGTCTCCATCTCACTCTGCCCCTTCTCCCTCTTATGCTCTAATAAATAAATAAAATCTTAAAAAAAAAAAAAAGGATTCTCACCTATCCACTTAAATTATTATTGAGTTTCAGCTTTAACCTTAGACAGGCCAGTAAAATAATTGTTAATACCATTAACATTCTGAAACCAAACACTCAAACCAATTACATTTTTCGCAAGAACACGTTCTGAGGAATGTTTTCAAACCATTTAAACACATACTAGCAACAAGTAACAAAAGCAACATTGTTTTCAGGGACTATCACCTTGCTAGACATTTTTATTCAATTTATAAGCCATTTTAAAAGTATATTCAAAAAACTTAAAAAATATTCACTTCAAATGACAATTCCTCAAGGATTTCTTCTACTTAATATTGTCACCCTGGGATAATCTCTCAAAGTATCCTGTATTTATGTATTTTAACACATGACACATTTGCAATGATTTGTTTCATGTATTGGCTGTGACCTCTCTCCCTTCCCATCCCTACCTAGTAGTGACTATGCTATAAAAGAAGAAAGTTTATTTCACAGACCAGTGAATCCTAACACACGGTGCCTATGCACTAGCATGTGCTAACTACGAGAAGAAATAACTTACTCAAAGATAGACCTTCACACACACCAACTCACATTGGTTTCAGGATAGGCAGTATCCCTGACATCTAACTTGTTAAGAGGAAGAAAAGTGACCTCTCCAGGAAGATTCATTTTATTAAACTCCATCAAAATCTTTGTGCTGACTTCATCTGAATCAACAATATGATAAAATAACCTGCATGTAAACAGAACAAGACACATCTTTATTGCTAGACTTTAAAGCACTATAAACATTCAAGCAAACAATTAACTTTTTTCCTATGCAACCAATTTGTACTGGGTAGGGTGGGAGGGAAACTACTTAGAAAATTCCAATGGGGGGAGAGGAAGCCCAAAAGGAATAGTTCTAGCTTCTACAATTAAAAATACTGAATATGTGCATCTTTTAAAAATTAAATGAGCAACTAGGGTAAAAGAAGGTAATGGGAGACAGATTGTACTAAAATTCCCAAAATCTGCTTATTCTCATCCTTCTTCCCTTTAAAAATTCAAAATATCAAAGAAAAACTTCACCTGTTGCCAGCAGTGACTTCCACGCATGTGTAGAAAGCAGGCTCACATTCGAAGTTATTCATCACAATGCCGTGATAGCCATTTTGAACATGCTGATTTATTCCTTTCCTACGAAAGTGGTCCAGTACTTTGTTTATGCTGTCTATTCCATTTAAAATAGCCTGTTAAATTGTCAGAGGTGAAAAATATTAAAATAATATTTCCAATGGCAAACCTGCTGGTAAGAAACAAACCCTTTACTCAACACATTAAAAAATTCTTCAGAGATCAGACACCCTCCCCAAGGCCCCATCACCCCCTTGAAAAATGCCAACTACATGAAACTTTATTATGGGTTCTGACACTAACATTAAAAATGGGACTCTTCATCTAAAAATCTAAAGTGCAATCATTAATGCATGGGTAAAGGCTGCTTAAACAAGACCCATCATTTCAGATTTATAGGACAAGTGATTTGCACTCTTAATTATCACCTGGAACCAAGGACTTACAGCTTGAGAACGAATAAATTCTTGTGTAGTAATTGGCTCAACGTAAACTGAAGTAATGAAAAAAACCTCCTCACCTTTCCTGTTGCTGCTCGAAGAAGTTGCTGTTTCTTTTCAAGATCTTCTCTTTTAGCAGCAAGTGCTTGCTGTTCTGCATTTTCCTCTCTCCACAAGTAACTAATCAATAAAAATTAGTCTTTAATTTTAAAAGCATTAAGAGGCACGAACAGTACAGGATAAAATACTGAAAAACTATCAAACTTGAATAGTTCATTTTTAACTTTTTAAGATTTCTAAAAAGATTTTATTTATTTGAGAGCGAGCAAGCATATGCACAACTGGGTGTGTGTGGGGGTATGTGTGTGTGTGTAGCAACTTGGGGCTCAATCCCAGGACTGATCAGGACCTGAGCCACAGGCAGATGCATAACCAACTGAGCCACCCAGGCACCCGCAAATTTTTTTAAGTAATCTCTACACCCAAAGTGGAGCTTGAACTCCCAATCCCAAGATCAAGAGAGTCACATTCTGAGTGACTCTTGCTCCATCAACTGAGCAAGCCAGGTACCCCTAGCTCATTTATACCTTAAATACCATTTAACAGCCAGTAATTAGTGTTAAACAAAATTAAAACAAATTTTAGTCTATACTAACTTTCTTTCACTTTGTAATTCATCTTTCTTATTTTTTACTTCGTAGTATTTTCTGTCCAGTTCTTCTACTCGAGCTTTGACTTCATTAAGATCCTGATCCAGTTTCTATAGAAATAAAAATAATTTAAACTTAAAATCCAATTTCATGCAAACTAATCCATAGTGAGAGCAAGATCAGTAGTTGATAGAGGACAGCAGGGCAAGAATGAAGGGAAAACATTTTGGGGTGATGAACATGCTTGTTACCTTAACTGTGGCGATAATTTCACAGATGTATTCATATGTCAAAACTTGTCAAATGATACACTTTAGACACATGCAATTTACTGTATGTCAGGTATACCTTAATGAAGCTGTTAAAAAATCCAAATCTAAATTTTTAATAATATATTTAGGCAAAAGAGCCCATCAAGAGAAAACATAAACCATAAAATGAATTACTCTATAAAACATGGCTAAAATAGAATTTGCTCACTAATGATCTAAACCTTTCTACTAGAATTTTTGAAGAAAAAAATACATTCACAAATGCTCAAAATACTGCAGTCAATAATTTTCACACCACTCCCTCTATTCACATACAATAGATTGAGGTTTATACTAAGAAGCAAAAGGCCACTCTACATAATTCAATCAGCACTATAAAATCATCTCTATCCAGTGTAAAGGACAGACTTCAGCAGTGGAAGGCGTAGCTGAAACACTGCAAAATATAATGAAGTTCAAGCTTGAGGAAGAATGAATAAAAACTCAGCTGAAAAAACCTTGGCTCACTCACCAAGCTGTTTCAAAAGCAGTATTTGTTGAAGCTGTTTCAATAAACTCATGGCAAACACACTTTCTTACTTTCAGGAAAGGACATGTAGTTATCACAGCTGAAACTTTATTAATTTCCAAATAACTACCTGGAATCAAACTTGTGTTTTCTATTCACTCCGTAAGATATCCTGACCAAATCATACTGGGCTCCAGAGACTAGGAGGCAACTATTACTCTTGATCACTTCTCTGTGTTTTCATTTTTTGTTCATGATGTGATTACATTAAATAGTAAACAAATATGAAAACAAAGAGATTTTTTTTAAAAAAACTTGATTTAGATACAAAGGTGACTCATTAAAAACTGAATTAAATGGGGGAAATCAACTCTATCAGGGAGAAAAAAATACATAAATGCATATATTAATATGTAATATGCACTTTATAACAAAATATAGTAATTCAAAATGTCAAATCACAAAGTTAAAGACTAGGAAACTGACCCAGATTACAAAAGATAATAGAAATGACAACTAAATACAATACATGATCCTAGATTGAAACCTGAATTTGGTTCTCATCCAGCTTTAAGGAGAATTATATTTATATGTGTGGCTTGTAACAAAAAAGTCCCCTGAGAACTTGTAATCACTACTCATACTCAAAGGAAACATCTTGGGCTCTACATGAAAAGACTGGTATGTACTCTGGTGGGGGGTATTGATAATGGGGGAAGCTATGCATTTGTGGGGTTAGGAGATTTATGGGACTCCTCTATAACTTCCTCCCAATTTTGCTGTGAACCCAAAACTGCTCTAAAAAAATCGTTCTTAAAAAAGATTGGTACATGAGCATACGTTTATCTTTTTAAGCAAAATACTTAGGGTATATATATATATATGTTTATATGTGTACAAATACAATTACATATAAATTTTAAACATATACACACGTATATAAAGACTTTATGCTTTTAATGACTTTCTGTATAGGTACGTATATAACTTCCTCACCCTACACATGTTCTACATACTCCCTTCTCATCACTTCTATCATCCTCCAATCCCCTATATACAGTCACATGTATCACTTAACAAAGCATTTCCCCCTTTCTCATTTTACATAACGTGAGCTCTTATTCTAGAAGTGATTTTATCTTCTACTTCAATTTTTAAAAAAATGCTACTACATATGCATAGCAGATGTTTTATTCATTTGGAAAATCTTATAAAATCACCACTGCCTCAACCAACAAAAAACGTATTCTGTAATAGCTATTAAATTGACAGAATTGTGAAAGACTATAAAGATGGAAAAAAATTAGCTACTCTGAAGTTATATTTTATACTCGTTTATCACGTTAAAATTAAGGGTAGTTCAGGAACTACCAATTCATAAAAATATATTTTAAAATGAATACTCAGATACCAAAAAAAACCTTCCTTGAAAAGAAAAACTGCCATGTAAATATTAAAGTATATGTATAAATATGTATATAAATATTAAATTTTGCTGGTCTTTTCTAAGTACCTGTTTTGTATCTTTTGAGAGTAGCAATAAAAATAAAACTTAAATAAGTATAATGTCATGCCTTTTGAAAGATTTTCACAAAGCAGTTATAAAAGTTCTTACATTATACTGTTCCAGGTTTTTCTCTTTATTTGCCTCAGTGTCTTCCAAATCCTTATGGATAGCAGCAATCTGTCTTTTCTTGTCATTAATAGCCTGATCTAAAGACTTGAGTTCCTTTTTAATCCACTTATCCCTTTCTTCTTTTGATGTAAACTGGCTTCCTCGACCCTGCTTTGCATAAAGATCTGTTCTTTCCTGGGTAGCTTGGGCCAATCTATACAAGCCAGAAAAAAAGAAATGGATTAAAAAGGAGACCAGAATATAAGCAAGTTTAACTGCAATCAAAGTCAAGAGCAGAGAGATAATAGCCATTTTCAAAATTCCACAGGAAAAAAAACAGTAAAAGCAACTGATATCTAACAGAGCTCCTTGGACTAATACTATATAATATAAATCTCATTTTGAAAAGTCACAATTAAAGTCATGTGAAACAGCCCATACCCTACGGATTTCAGGCAGACAGTATCTTTACTTCAGGTCTGGGTTAGTCAGTAAAGCTAGAGCCAGTTGAAATACCCTATTCTCAGAAATTTTCAAACTATATTAAACATTTCCAATTCCTTATAATAAAAGATACTATTCAAGGTTAAAAGGCAAGAGAAAGACAAAGGAAAATATTTACAATACACAAAATACTAGAACAAATACAGATTACAGACAACCCTATCAAACAATAAGGAAAAAAAAATGGCCAAGGAAATAAATAATTCACTAAAGACATAATAATGCACTAAACCATAAAATCAGCAAAAGTTGGCATGTTCAATCTACAAATGGATACTAAAATATCTAGATGCTAAAACAGCAATGAAAAAAGGAAATAGGATGAAACAGTGTAAAATGTCATATAGGTATTAGGTAAAACAATAAAAAAAAAACCACCATTCATGTTTTAAAAAGCCCAAAGACATCTAGGCAAGTTATTTATCTTAGGCAAGTTATTTAACCTCCCAGAGCCTCAAATTTGTTGAACTTGAAGATAATGTGAATCTCTTAGGGCTGCTGAATAAAAAAAATATATGTGATGTGTATACAATAACGCTTGGCCCACAGCAGCTGTTTAACACAAGCTATTAATTTGAAATTCTATTTAACTTTTTCCCTGTGTCTTCTTAACTCATAACTATTTAGCTTTCACAGATGAACTATGCAGAAAGGTAGAAGTGTTGGTAAAAGAAATCCCAGACCTAGCAATTCCTCGCTCTTCTTTTTCTTTCACACTGTTGAATTTAGGTTCTGTTTCTGCCAGTTCTTTCTGTTTTTCTTCTATTTTTTCGAGCAGCTTCTGCCTCTCTTTTAATAAGCGTTTCTGTAAATAAAGCAGGATAAGTAAAAATGCAACCTTAAAAATTTCTGCTTAATTTGAAGTTTAGCATAAAATATTTCATGAAAAAAATTCATGAAAAAACTGATCCTGCAACACAAAACTTTTTTTTTTTAAGATTTTATTTATTTATTTGACAGAACAAAACACAGCTAGAGAGGGAACACAAGCAGCGGGGAGTGAGAGAGGGAGAAGCAGGCTTCCCACAGAGCAGGGAGCGTGATGTGGGGTTTGAACCTGGGACTCCGGGATCATGACCTGAACTGAAGGCAGCCACTTAACGACTGAGCCACCCAGGCGCCCCCATAAAACTAATTTTATTTAAAAAAAAAGAAACAGGAGACAGTACTGAGTTGCTACTTAACTAGAAATTACTTTAATGTGCAGAATCTTTTACAAAAATTTAAGCATGCACCACTGTCACAGAAAGGATAGTCTTCTGTAATTACCTATTCAACTGAACATCTGTGTCTCTCATTTTTAGCATTTTAACTTACCCTCTGTTCACTATTGCCTGCCAATTCATCTTGTAAATCCTTGGCTTTAAGTTCCAACTTAGTTCTCTGCTTAATCTGCTCCTGTCTTTCAGCGCTGAGCTGCTCCTTTTCTTCTTTCATAGCTGAAATTTTTGTTTTCAGTTCTCTAACTTGGCGCTCAATATCCTAGTCAAAAAGTATGAAATAGAAATGAGTCAGACAATTAGAAGTACAAGAGCAAAGCTTTTATATCATTAGTTCTGTCCCTTTTTCCTTCATTTACACTTTCCGTACTATTCTGTCTTTCCAATACTCAATCTCAATGACACTCATTTGAAGTTACCATTCCATAATTCTGGTACAAAAGGATTTACTGTGGTCAAAAAATGTAAGTTAAGCCTAGTTTATAATCTTACCTCCATCTTATCTCTTGCATCCTGCTGGGCATCTCTTAATTGTCTAGATTTTTCTCCACTAGTCTCTCGCTTGGCAGAAAGCTGCGGGAAACAAACAGCTGTAATTTCTAACCCATTCTGTATTTTAATACTTCATAACATGTAGTTAAAACTGTAAAATATGTGCTAAAACAAAATCATTCACCTGGAGAGTTTGTTTTGTTTTAATTTTTAGTGATTTTAAGTTGGAAACTTCCTTTAGTTTTAAGTATTACGTAAAACAAATTTTTGGAGGAAAGGTCAGCAATACGAATTGCAAAACACATCTTAAAAAGGCAGAAAAGGGGCACCTGGGTGGCTCTGTCATTAGGCATCTGCCTTTGGTTCAGGTCATGATACCAGGGTTCTGGGAAACAGGTTCCCATCAGGCTCCCTGCTCAGCAGAAAGCCTGCTTCTCCCTCTCCCATTCCCCCTGCTTGTGTTCCCTCTCTCCCTTTGTCTCTATCAAATAAGTAAGTAAAATCTTGGGATGCGTGGGTGGCTCAGTTGGTTAAGCCACTGCCTTCGGCTCAGGTCATGATCCCAGAGTCCGGGATCAAGTCCTGCATCATGCTCCCAGCCCCGCAGGGAGTCTGCTTCTCCCTCTGACCTTCTCCCCTCTCGTGCTCTTTCTCACTCACTCTCAAATAATAAATAAATAAATAAATAAATAAATAAATAAATAAACAAACAAATAAATCTTTTAAAAAAGACACAAAAATAAAAAGCCAAGAAAAAAATTTCATGAAGTTTTAAAAAATTATTAAATAAATTCCACCCCCAACATGGGGCTTGAACTCATGACCCCGATATGAAGAGTGCCCATGCTTCACTGACTGACCCAGCAGGTACCCCTTCATGAAGCTTTTAAAGGTGGCTTCCCTCATTCTGGTTTGCCTTGCACTAGCGCCTGATTATACTTCAGATAAAACCAGAGCAAGGACCATACAGGTAGGTATAGGCATTTTCCTTGGAATAAACTGAAAGACAAATTTACTGACCAGTGATTTCACTAAGAGGTTTAAAATTGTTTTTAAGTTTCCATTTAAAAGTCACTGAAAAGTATAAATATAGAATGAGCTTAACAAATTCATTAAATAAAATGACTCTAAATTTAAGTAACAAAATTCTTTTACCTCATCAAGTTTAGCACGAGTCTCGTTAAGTTCCTGGTTGTAAATGGTATATTCCAGGGCTCGTCTCATTTTATCCCACTTTTGATACTGAGCTAGTTCTTCCTTTTCTTCTTCTAAGGTATGCAATCTCTCTTCAATATATTTTAACAACTCATTGATTTTTTCCCGTTTTCCCTCTTAAAAAGAAATGAGAGAGGGGTGAAGGAATTGAGTAAAATTTTTATGTAAATAAGGTCTGTTCTCAAATATACCATGAGTTAAAATCAATCCTAAGAACTATAGCATTACAGGATAATATGGGGTAACCAAATCTAAGAAAATAAAATGACAAAATGCTTTATTAGGAAAAGCATCAGAGAACTAAGTTACACATGATGACACTTTCTAGGTTTTTATTATTTTAGTTCATATACAATGTATATCAGTTTCAGGTATACAATACAGTGACTCCATAATTCAATACCTTATACAATGCTCACCATGGTAGGTACAGTTACCATCTGTCATCAGACATTAAATATCTTGGACTATATTCCCTAAACTGTACTTTTCACCTCTGTGACTTAACTTTCTAAGTGAAAATTTTTCCTCTTAATCCCTTTTACCTAGTTCATCTATCTTCCCCCACCTCGCGCACCACCACCCTGACAACCACATTTGTTCTCTTTGAGTCTGTTTTGTTTGTTTGCTTGTTTTTTTTAGATCCCAAATATCAGTGAAATCATGTATTTGCCTTTCTCTGACTTATTTCATCAGCATAATACCCTCTAGGTTCATCCATGCTGTCACAAATGGCAAGGTCTCATTTTTTAAAAAGTGGCTAAGTAATATTCCATTGTATACATATACCACATCTTCTTTATCCATTCATCTACTGATGGACACTCAGGTTGCTTCTATACACCTCTTGGCTACTGTTAAGTAACGCAGTAATAAACATATAGGTATATATATCTTTGTGAACCAGTGTTGACTAATTCTTGTATTTTATGTGGTAAGGGTCTCAGTTTAAATTTCCTTTAAGGGTAACTGTGCCTTCCCACAGTATTAAAAAAAAAACTGGGGCGCCTGGGTGGCTCAGTTGGTTAAGCGACTGCTTTCGGCTCAAGTCATGATCCTGGAGACCCAGGATCGAGCCCCACATCGGGCTTCCTGCTCAACGGGTAGCCTGCTTCTCCCTCTCTCAGTACCTCTGCTTGTGTTCCCTCTCTAGCTGTGTTTCTGTCTGTCAAATAAATAAATAAAATCTTTATTTAAAAAAAAAATACTAATATCATTGGTGTCACTGATTTTCAACTTTTATAATAATGGTATTATCTATAATGGCCATATATTAAACACCCACAATATTCCAATCATGGTGCTGCTTTGCTCCTCTACTCACCACCATAAACTATGAAAAAGAATTTTACAGATGGAGAGGTTTTAGGTCAGAGAGATCAAGTCTAAAGTCACAGTGTCAGTTAGTCAGATTTTGAACTCAAGATTGTCTGATTCTAAGACATGACAGAACACAGCACATGAAAAGCAAAGTAGGGTTTCCATAATATAGGCACTAAGAAAGATTAGAAGTTTTCCATTTACTTGCTCTAAACAACTTAAAACCTAACGCCAGCTGATACTCCCAGCAATTTTTTTTGAGGACTGCATCCAAATCTGTTATCCTCACTAACAACGAGATTAGCGGCACAAAATAGTTGACCTGCAAAGGCATTATTATCTAACAGCAATCTTTATTTAAAAAGAGAAATTATTTGAAATTTCAAAACTTAAAACCTCAAACAAATTTTCTCCCCATTTGTATATAGGCAAATTAAACAGTATACTCCTGAGAATAAATAGAAGCCCTTTCAACTATAATAACACAATGAAAAAGTAATTCACAAAATAAGGCAGAATCACATTTACCTGTTTCTTTCATTAAAGATATGCTTTCTTCTTTTCGTTCATCATATACCCTAGTACCAGCTACTTCTCTTAATAGTTTTAGTCTCTGAGAATCTGGTGCTGTGGCCATCTGGTTGATCTACAAATTTTACAAAAATAATTATTACACAACTGCAAACTACTCTTTAAGAACTCTACCTTGAAAGAGTATTCACATACTAATTTTTGAGTTATCACTTCAAGAATGTAATTTGTGCATATACCTACACACCTGTATGTCCTCTAAATGGAATTTATCAAATGAAAATCCAAATAGAATTGATACATTCATCAATCTAATTTATGAATAAAACTCTAAATTAAAAAGGAAGAACATCCCATCACCATACTTTTTCCAAGTCAACACTGTAAGGTGTAAAAGATGTACTCCATAATGAAATAACAAAGCATTTTTACAAAAGGGAAACTATCACTCTATAGTTTTAAAAAGCTATAACAATACTATTAAAAATATAACAAGGGGTAGGGGCGCCTGGGTGGCTCAGTTGGTTAAGCAACTGCCTTCGGCTCAGGTCATGATCCCGGAGACCCGGGATCGAGTCCCACATCGGGCTCCCTGCTTGGCAGGAAGCCTGCTTCTCCCTCTCTCACTCCCCATGCTTGTGTTCCCTCTCCGGCTGTGTTTCTGTCAAATAAATAAAACCTTAAAAAAAAAAAAACAAAAACAAGGGTACCTGAAAGTCAGTTGGCTGAGCATCCAGCCCTTGCATGATCTTACGATTGTGAGATCAAGCCCTGCATGGGTCTCTATGCTCAGTGCGGGGTCCGCTTGAGATTCTCCCCCTCTCCCCACGCCCCTGCTCCCACTTGCGTACACTCTCTCTAAAACAGAATCTTAAAAAAGAAAAAAAATATATATATACACACATACATATACATACATACATACATATATATATATATGTGTGCATTATTATTACTTTTTAAGTAAACTCTATACCCAACATGGGGCTTAAAATCACAACCTCAAGAGTCACATGCTCTACTGACTGAGCCATCCAGGTACCCCCAAAATAGTATGCTTTAACTACAGACAGATAAAAATAACTGTCTAATAAGAGTAGTGACCATTAAATAAGCAAAAGCATTTTAAAAATCTTATTTAAAAATATATGGTACAGAGCCAGGTGGCTCAGTCAGGTGAATATCCAACTCTTGGTTCTGGCTCAAGTTGTGCTCTTAGGATCATGAGATCAAGCCCCACATCAGGCTCCATGCTTGGCACAGAGTGTGCCTGAGATTCTCTCTCCCTCCCTCTCCCTCTGTTCCTTTCCCAGCTTGAGCATGTTCTCTAATAAAATAAATAAAATCTTGAAAAAATATATATGCAAAAAAAAAATACAGAAAGTGGTACAAACTAGGTGCCATGCAACTTTAAACAAGAATGAGTTTACCATATTCATAAAAATAAATCTAATAACTAAGGGCAAAAAATGCTCTCATTGCATTAAAAAAGTGAAGTGGGTTACTCTAACACTTTAACGTAAAAAGAGAATCGACTCTGAACTAAGAAAATATGGTCTATCAAAAGTATACATGAGGGGCACCTGGGTGGCTCAGTTGGTTGGGCGACTGCCTTCAGCTTGGGTCATGATCCCGGAGACCCGGGATCGAGTCCCGCATCGGGCTGCCTGCTCGGCGGGAAGCCTGCTTCTCCCTCTCTCACTCCCCCTGCTTGTGTTCCCTCTCTCGCTGTGTTTCTCTGTCAAATAAATAAATAAAATCTTTAAAAAAAAAAAAAAAGTATACATGAAAGAATCCCCCTTCATATCCTCTTTTTTTTTTTTTAAGATTTATTCATTTGAGAGAGAGAGTCTGTGTGTGTGTGCATGCACACTCAAGTGAGGACTGCACAGAAAAGAGGGAGAGAGAATCAGCAAACATGAAGCCTGACTAAGGGCCTGATCTCAGGACCTGGAGATCATGACCCAAGCTGAAATTAAGAGTCAGCCACTCAACCGACTAAGCCACCCAGGCGCATCCCCAACTTCAGATCTTTATCCCTGATTACCCCAATTATTCATGGTCATTCAACTTATTTACTTAAAAAATATTTAACAAATTTTACAACATATATGCCACTCTATGGGCACTGGGAAAAGAGCAATTAACAAAACAGCAAAGGTCTTTCCCTCATGGAACTTACATTCAAGTGGAAGACGACAGGAAATAAGTATACTAATATAGTATAACTGTCATGAAGAAAAAAACAAAATAGAGAAAACATGTAGGGCTGGGATAAAGGCAGTGCTCTTTTAGTTGAGGTAAGTCATGGATGTCTTATATGAAATGACATATAAGCAAAAACTGAAGTACAGGGAAATAAGCAAAAGAAATGAAGTATAGGGACCTATTTGTATGTGTGTAGGGAAGACTCCGATAAATAAATGGGCTTTCATAACCAGCCTCCATGTGAGAAATTCCTTGCTTATAAAGCTGGTCTTTTCAAAAACTTGTTTTGAATTTCCCAAATGTGAAACACCATACTCCTCCTAATCACTTCTCCTGGATGCTAACTTTCCAACACATATCTAAAAATCCTCTAATATGAAATAAGTGGACATTTAAAAAGAACTTTCCCCTACTCCAAAAATACACTAAAACAAACTATGAGAACACTGCAGGGTATGTTCTAAAAAAAGAAATTATCTTAGAGATAGTTTAAAGTATATGAAGAAACAGAAAAAGTATGTAATAAAAAATATAATGCGTATAAGAAAAAATAATATGTGGCATTATGGTAGATTTCTGGCAATGTAAGCTTTCTAACCATTTTAGCTGTGTGATATATTAAGTAACAGAGCATTAATTTTAGGAAGTAATTTTTTTCAAATGTTATTTTTATAGAATTTCTATAGTATTTTTTTTTTTTAAGTTAGACTTCTTGCCCAGCATGGAGCCCAGTGCAGGTCTTGAACTCACGACCCTGAGATCAAGACCTTAGTGGACATCAAGAGTTGTACACTTAGCCAGCTGATCCACCCAGGCGCCCCTCTATACTATTGTTAAATATGACTGTTGTGACTTTCAAAAACCAAAAATGTCTTCAAGTACAGGACATCTTAAGTGATGCAGATCATTAAGAAGACAAGACTCACCAACTGCTGAATGATTATATCCCACTACACAATAGATCTACTTTGTACCTTATGGGTAATAAAAGCTAATACACATCAATACACAATAAATCAGTGAAAACAAAAGACAGGTCCATTTTGCTTCAACTCAACCACTAAAATCAATAAGCTAAGTTCATCATTCGAGGGAATACACTCAGAAAACAAATTCTATAAAAAAGGGACATACAATTTTTTTACCTTTCCTTGTTTTACAATGTAATAAGGATTGCTTCGAGAAAAACCAGCGCTTTCAAGGAGATTCATCACATCATTTTTCCTGTTAATAAACATTGAAAAAAAATTTCAGATAAATGACCCAACAATAAGCAAAAAAATGAAGGCTGATTCCTGGGTTAAAGAGCATGATGGACTACATTCATTAAACCATCTACTGTATCAGCCTCACAGAATCCAGATTCTCTTCCCCACTCCCTAAAGATTTTATCTACTTGACAGAGAGAGAAAGAGCACAAGCGAGCAGAGCAAGACAGGGAAGCAGGCACCCCACTGAGCGGAGAACCTGATGCTGGCTAGATCCCAGGGTCCTGGGATCATGACCTGCACCAAAGGCAGATGCCCAACCAATACAATCACTCAGGTGCCCCAAGAATCCTGATTCTTTTTTTTTTTTTTTAAGATATTATTTATTTGACAGAAAGGGAACACAAACAGCGGGAGTGATAGAGGGAGAAGCAGGCTTCCCGCCGAGTAGGCAGCCAGATGTGGGGCTCGATCCCGGGACTCCGTGTTCATGACCTGAGCTGAAGGCAGTGACTTAACCACTGAGCCATCCAGGCGCCCCGACAATCCTGGTTCTTACGTTAATGCTCTAACACTGGTTTGTTGAACACAGGCATATATAACCCATATAATGAAGTTAACTAAAATACTTTCACTCTTTTGCAAAGAAGTTAAAATGTGTAAAGAAATGCTTACGTGACCATTTTCTTGTCTAGGAAATACTGATCCTTTTTGGCACCAATAACTCTTCTAAGTGAAACTTCCTCTTTATCGATCTAAGAAAAAAATGTAAAAGCCCAAAATTCATTTCACAGTAAAAGTGGGAAACTTTTAGTTAATAAGATCATTCTAGAATCCCTAACCATAACGATTATTTTGAAACTTCAATTCTCACTAAAGATATGCTATAAATATCAATTCTTAAGATAAAGACATTTTTCACAACAGCTTACACACCCTTCTGTTTACTAGAATGTTCATTATAATTTTAAGACAAAATTAGCATGCAAATTACATAACTATTTTAACATAAACTAAATTATAAGAGCTTAAGTACAGCTGTAAATGTTCCAAAGCCTGGAAGAAAATCAGCTGCATCAATAAAATTCTCAACATTATTACTGGGGAAAAAAGCCACTACTCACTGGTAACCGGTTGTCTGAATTATCAAAAATAATCTCCACAAAAGCAGAAATGACACGAGGACCAGTACCCTCCTAAAACATGCAAAAAATAAATTTGTCATTTAAGCGGTATTTTCACATTATCTTTTTTTTTTTTCCTTTAAATACCTTTAAATTTTAGTGCATGGTAACAAGCCTAATTCAATGGAGGAAAATTTCTATCAGATTAGAATATATCCTTCTTGACAAAAGAGCAAAGACATTGGATTAGGATAACAATACTTTTCAATCAAATGGTTTTAGAGTCCAACTAAATATGTGAGAACTATGCAAGAGATAATAGCAAAGTCAGATGTCTTTAGGTATTGTTCTGAAGACTGCTTTATTAGAACATAAGAGGTCATGCCCACCTAATTCTACTTACTTGCTAATATCTACAACACTTTGAGGTTTTTCTCTTACAGACTCATTTAATGCTGTAAAGGAACCCTAACAAATTATATAATTACTTGAGCTCAACTTTTTAAAACAATTTACAATATGCTATATAATCTTAAATCTGACATGAAAAGACACACATTTACCATGTGTCACATACAGACCAATTTATGCCCCAGCTACTTCTTTTTTTTATTTTTTATTTTTTTTTAAGATTATTTATTTATTTGACAGAGAGAAACACAGTGAGAGAGGGAACACAAGCAGAGGGACTGAGAGAGGGAGAAGCAGGCTTCCCGCTGAGCAGGAAACCTGATGCGAGGCTCGATCCCAGGTCTCCAGGATCATGACCTGAACAGAAAGCAGTCGCTTAACCAACTGAGCCACTCAGGCGCCCCTGCCCCAGCTACTTCTACACCAAGTCCAGAGAATTTCCAGAGTTTAGAAACTGTTACTACGTAATGATTCAACACAATAAAGAATGATACCTAAAGAAGATGCTAATCTTAGAAACCAAAAAAAAAAAAGTCATCTACAGATAACCAGAGTTTTGATTACTGGGCTAAAAATTCAAATTTAAAGGGCAAAATAAAAGATAATGGTTAAAAAAGAAAAACAACCAAAACACCTTCCTAACTGTGAAAGACTCTATTGAGATATAGTCAGGAATTTCTTTCTGGTCTTAAAACTAATTATAAGCCACATTCAAACCAAAAAGAAATGTTATCATTTTGTTAAAGCCTTTTATAACTTTTTATCCTGAAATTTCTTTGGTTCATTATTCATAATTATTCAATGAAAAATTTTAACAATTTACTATAAATATACTTACCTTTCACATATTGGAAAATGCTGTTATCATTTAACTTACAAATATGGCCAAAAATAGAAAAAGTATGCTGTTTAGTTTGCAATTATTGCTTCTCTATGCTCCCAATATAACTTCTGGTTCTAAGTTTCAAAGTTTCTAATTTCCAATCTCAAACTCCTTTCTCCTCAGCAAATCTGCTTCTGAGCCATTACCACACCATACTCTTAATAAAGACATAATCCATCTATAGAAAAATCCTACAATTTTCTTATCATTATATAAAAATTAGGCCTTTATCATTCATTAATATAGGAAGTTAAATTCCACAGCAGAATTAACACACTTAAGAAATGAATGTATCATGTTTACAAAATGACTTTATTTACCAGAATCAATAGTGTAGTTTAAAACATACATAGTATCAATAACATCTCAAAGTAATTTCACTCACATGCAATAAAGCCAATCGCTGTTCAGGACGAAGATGACTGAACTCATCACTAAGAACAAACTGAATTGCTAAAAATACAAAAACATAACTATTAGTACAGTCTAAAAAAATATCTAGGCCTTATTTATTTGTTTATTTATTTATTTATTTGACAGAGAGTAACACAGCTAGAGAGGGAACACAAGCAGAGGGACGGAGAGAGAAGCAGGCTTCCCGACAAGCAGGAATCCCGATGTGGGACTTGATCCTGGGTCTCCAGGATCATGACCTGAGCCGAAAGCAGCCGCTTAACCAACTGAGCCACCCAGGCGCCCCATATGCCTTTTTTATATCTCCCCATACCTTCTACCAGGTAATGAACAAAGCAGATAAAGTAGATTATTCCATATATATGCAGAAGATCTCCTGTATTTCAGACTAATTAGTTTGGAAATGATAAGAAAAATACTAAGAAGTTTCCACTGAAATATTTAAGGGAAGAAAAAGAGAACAATGAGGTAACAGAGAGACATGCAAACTAAAGTCTACCTCTTGACCAAAGTATATACTGAGTGGTTAACACTTTGTTTTTACTCACTAGACATCACTAGATACAAATAATATACATCAAAATGTTTTTTAACAAAATATGATATACTACAACAATATCCTTAACTGGATACTTTTGGTCAAAAGGACGGAACTAAGTGGGAAATACAGGGACATATTTCAGATTTCCACCTGTACTTCAATGCTTGCACTGCCCTTATCTGCTTTAAGCAGCCATTCCTGCTTCCACACAGGGGTACCTAACTGGACCACCCTGCCCTAAAAATGAAACTCTACTCAGCTGTCCTGTTTCCAGTCCACCCAGAAGACCTTCGACATTCTAAGAGTTTGAGTGTGTATGTATGAATGGGTATGCTAAGGGTGGACGTGAAGAGGTTTATCTTTTTTTTTTTTTTTTTTAAACTTTATTTATTTGAGAGAGAGAAACACAGCCAGAGAGGGAACACAAGCAGGGGGAGTGAGAGAGGGAGAAGCAGGCTGCCTGTTCCATGAGGCTCGATCCCGGGTCTCCGGGATCATGACCTGAGCCGAAGGCAGTCGCTTAACCAACTGAGCCACCCAGGCGCCCGTGGTTTATCTTTTATAATCGCCTTGGGAGGATGGATTCAAATTGCTTTTATCCCCCTGGAGATCACAAAATACTTCTACTCCAACCCCACTCTCTTACCATCACCAAATTATGACCACTGAAGAGCTACTGACTCGTGAGCACAGAAGGAATAGAACCTTTGTTTTTTTTTTAAGATTTTATTTATTTGACAGAGAGAAACACAGCCAGAGAGGGAACACAAGCAGGGGGAGTGAGAGAGGGAGAAGCAGGCTTCCCGCCGAGCAGGGAGCCCGATGTGGGACTCGATCCCGGGTCTCTGGGATATTGACCTGAGCCGAAGGCAGTCGCCTTAACCAACTGAGCCACCCAGGCGCCCTAGAACCTTTGTTCTTACTAAGCTCCCTGCTCTTCCTCAAGCACTACTCAACTAAGAGGTTCAAAATCTTTCAACTTTTTTTAAGATTTTATTTATTTATTTGACAGGGGGAAACACAGCTAGAGAGGGCACACAACCAGGGCGAGTGAGAGAGGAAGAAGCAGGGAGCTTCCACCCAGCAGGGAGCCCGGTGCAGGGCTCGATCCCAGGACTCCGGGATCATCACCTGAGCCAAAGGCAGACCGAGGCCTAACGACCCACACGCCCCTCAACTTACTTCTTGTATAGTCCAAAACTGTTAAAATGTTTTCTCTCTCTGAAGGATTTGTTAACAGAGGCATTATTATATTTAAATGCATTTTTTAAACATTTATTTGAGGGGCGCCTGGGTGGCTCAGTAGGTTAAAGCCTCTGCCTCTGGCTCAGGTCATGATCTCAGAGTCCTGGGATTAAGGGCCAACTCGGGCTCTCTGCTCAGCAGGGAGCATGCTTCCTCCTCTCTCTCTGCCTGCCTCTCTACCTACTTGTGATCTCTCTGTCAAATAAATAAATAAAATCTTAAAAAAAAAAAAAAGATTTATTTGAGAGAAAGCAAGAGAGAATGAGTGTGTGGTGTGGAAAGATAGAGAAAGAGGGAGAGAGAGTCTTAAGCAGACTCTGCACTGAATGCAGAGCCCAACAAGGGGCCTGAACCCATAACCCTGGAAATCATGACCTAGGCTGAAACCAGGAGTCAGATACTTAACTGAGATTAAGTGGGGTACCCACTTAATGCACTTTATCTTTACCCACTTAAATGCACTTTATCTTTAAAATTTTCAAAGCTATTTAACTATCTGCAAATTGACAACAATCTTTGTTGAATCTGTGATTTTTTTTATACCCTTCCATCCTTCAAAAAAATGATTTAGAAAGCATTTTTTTTGAAGATGAAACAGAGGAGTGCCTGACTGGCTCAGTCAGTAGAGCATGACTCTTGATCTTCGGGTCATGAGTTCAAGCCCTAGATTGCATGCAAAGTGTACTTTAAAAATAAATAAATAAATGGAACAGAAAGATGAGCCATTTTCCAAAACAATACTAGCTAATTCTATTGCATTTACCATATATATACATATACATACACACATATATATGAATTTGCAACATTTATAAACTGCACTCAAGTTTAAAAAGCTCTTCCATTTGTATTATGTCATGATTCTCACAACCCATCAAAGTAGGCAGGTCAAAGACCTCTTTTTAAAGGGCAAAGAATAGGGACGCCTGGGTGGCTCAGTTGGTTAAGTGACTGCCTTCAGCTCAGGTCATGATCCCGGAGGCCCGGGATCGAGTCCCACATCGGGCTCCCTGCTCGGCGAGAAGCCTGCTTCTCCCTCTCTCACTCCGCCCTGCTTGTGTTCCCTCTCTCGCTGTGTTTCTCTCTGTCAAATAAATAAAATAATAAATAAATAAATAAATAAATAAATAAATAAATGGCAAAGAATAGAGATTGTTTTGCCCAGTATCTCAGTTAATTAATCACTAGGTACAGAGAACTCAGATCATTATATCATTATACTTGAAATGCTCTACACTAAACTACAACCCTGTATGACGAAGTATTTGAGTTTCATGCAGACACATTTCAGAAAACCAATTTTTCTAAGTAGGCTCCACAGCCAGCCTGGAACGCAATGAGGGGCTTAAACTCAGAATCGGGAGATTGAGACCTGAGTTCAAGAGACAGAAATTTAACCAACTAAGCCACACCCCCCTCAGAAAACCAATCTTAATTTTTTTTATTTTTTTAGAAAACCAATTTTCAAAATAAGTTACCTGAAGATACCCAGGTCTTAACATATTCAGAATTTAAAAAATAATACCTACCATAAAAAAAATTACTTTTTCCAGATCCATTTCTGCCCACTATAAAATTTCAAAAAGTACATGTTACTTTGCATAGAAACCAATACAATTAAAACTTTACTGAAAGTATTGAAAACCTTATATTCTACTTTCTAATGTAACATCTTAATATTTGAAGTTAAATACAAGAGTAAACAAAAGAAATCAATAAATAAAACAGCTTTAATCACCAAATGAGTACAATTTTTGCAGACACTGGATGGCATTTTTTCTCAAATTTATTTAATTCTTTTTCTCTTTTCTAACAGTTTAAAATTGACAGGAATAACCAAATGTTACCAGGTTTTCATAATTTACAATCATTACTATGGACATAAAACTATTTAAATCATATATAATAGAATCTTTTTAATAATTCAAAGACTCACATATTGCTAAAATTTTTAATACTTAATCATCTTAAATTCTCAAACTATTTGCTTACTGAAGTATTTATGATTAGCCCTACATATGTATAATCAGAATCACAAAAGTATAGACAAGTATAAGGCATTTTTCTTTTAACTATCTAAAATCATAAACAATTCTATACATAAAAAGAGATCAATGGTTTCAGATTTAATGAATTCATTTGAATTTTGTTGTTAAGCAAAATTCTCAATCTCTCTCATCTTACCAAGATATCCTGAACAAATTAGCCCTTACAGTTATCATCTTTAATGCAAAGTAAAACCTTAAAAAATCACTTCTGTTATGCCAGAAAGTAATAAATCGCTTTTTTTTTTAAAAAAAGGCATATGACACAGAGGCCAGCTTGAAAAAGATTTCCACTGGCTTAACCTAGGATAATTTGAGTACCAAAATAATTAGATGAACCATAAATTTGTGCTGGGGGCGGGGAATAATCCATTACTCCAAACTGATAATAAAATGATAAAAAAAACAGCTAAGGAAGGAGAATTCTTGCTCACAGAATACTATACAGTAATGTGAAAGGAACGCTGGATATGGAAAAATCATCATTTTTTAACCATCAGAGTAAAGGCAAGAATTATCAATGGATGCTAAATCTAGGGGGAAATTTTGAAAAGGAGCACAATATTTGCATGATCCAAAAGTATTTCCCATCCTCATACTATTTATTAGTTGCAAGAGAACAAATACTACACAGTAGAAAAACTAGATAACTACCTAGACTGAGTGATCAAAAATAACATCATTTTAAAAGTAGTAGATAGAATGTCTTCACCTCCAGATGTAATATTCTCAGAAGACATCATTTATGTAGTATTTTTTTTTTAAAAACAATGTTATAAAAGACAAAGAAAGGCTGTGGAATTGATCCAGATTAAAGGAGACTAAAGAGACATGACAACTAACTGCAATACATAACCTCAAATTAGATGCTGTACTGCAAGAGGAAAAAAATACTCTAAAGAATGTTTTTGGGTCCATCAGTGTAACTGGAAAATGAAGAGCAGATATTTATTAACGTCAAATTTACTGACGTTGATAATTCTAGTGTGTTTTACATACGACAATATCCCTATTCTTAGAAAGTATACATTGATATCAAAGCTAAAGGACCATGACCTACATACCTTACTCTATGAAAAAAGGAGTGAGTACAAATGATAAAGCAAATAAGGAAAATGTTAACAGGTAGATTAGGGTACAGGAGATAGGAGTATTCTTTGTATTGTTCCTCTTTATACAACTTTTCTGTAAATTTGAACTTATCTCTAAAGAAAAGTTTAAAAAGAGTTAATTTATAATTAAAAGAACTACATATAGTTCAAACTATAATCTACTCATAAGTACTTAAATTTTTTTAATTTCCCTTTAAGAACTACTCTTACCTACACAGCTAAATACTATATAGCAATTTTAAGCATGTTGAATACTTAATGATAAAAAGATATTCAAGCCTTATTCTTAAATAGAAAAAAGAGATTACCAACAAATTACACTACAAGCCCATTTTTATTAAAAAGGCTTATTTATGTAGATATACACAAAAACCGGAGCTACTGAGGTAGATCCAGTTTATATGTGCCCCAGATTCACCTGCCCCAACCCAAGCCTTGGTTGCCTATCGATGGAGAGGCTCAGTATTCCATCACTGTAGGTTGTTTCAGCCTACACTGGGTATGCACTCAGGTCAGATCTGTGAAAAACCAAAGGAGGCTATTATAGTTCCCTGACTACTTCAGTGGTCCCCAGAGTTAGTCCCCAGAGTAACACAACCCAAGGGCACCCTGCGTGGTAAACTTTGGCTAGAGCCAGGAACCAGCAAACAAAAGCCTCTCCACTCCTTTCCCATCTGATCTTTCCCACACATGGTGGGTTCACAGTCTGTCTGGAAGTTATCTAATTTGACCACAAAACCAGCTGTGCCTTCTTATAAATCTATGACCAGCTTTCCCTCTCACTCTTGCCCTCAGACTGCACCTTCCTATTAAAGCCTTATTAGTAGCTGAGTGTGCCTTGCACTCTAACTCTCTAGGAAATCAGGTTTAATACAAGTATAGTTTGTTGATATTAAGAATGGCTATTTCTGGGCAAGATTACAGTTTATAGTTTCCCCCCCCCTTTTAGCTTTTAAACTCTTCCATATGTTCTATAATTAACACATTTTTTTTTTGTTAAACAGCTACAGAAAAGGAAACCTTAAAAAGGTATATGCTTGGTACGTTCAGACATCAGTCAGCTATTCAAACAAGAGATTCAAATATCAAACATTACAAGAGAGACTGCCTTCCAATCTTATTTAAGGTCAAGATCATTAAATAACGAAAGTAGTATGCTTTCATAGGATATTTTTAGTATCAATCTTAGTCTACACTATTTTGGATCTTTCTTATATTAAGGTACCTGTTTTTAAAACATGTTTAAGCAGTAAAATCACTTGTTTGTTAAAACAAGCAAAAGAAAGAACACTAGACAATTTCCTTTGTGACTGTAACTATTAGTAACCCTAATGTTGCATACAAAGTAGTAAACAACTGGTAACAGCTAAAACAAAAATATTTGATAGATCCTACAGATGTAATCTAATCGTCATAAGTAGTAACGGTCATCATTTTATAGCTCATTTATAAAATTATACTACTGATATAATTATTAAGATATTAACCTGTTAAAGAAATAATATAAACCTAGTAATTATTCACTTTTCTCCATTTCTAAAGATTTTCTGGTTGATGAAAATGAGAAGGCACTTATAATCAAAATATAAATAAAATATTTGATTAATCTATCCTTATGGCACACCAATTAACTATTCAATAGGTACAGCAGAAGGGGAAATGTTTTCTTTATTCCCAACTACAAGCTACAAGTGAAGTACTGAGAGGAGGTTTTTTTCCTTGCCCTCCATTTTTATCTGTAGCTGCCACTCTAGCCCTTAATTTTTAAAACTTAGTTATTTATTTCAAAATCACGTCCGCCCTTTATTGATCTCCATATGAATCTCACCTTACCAAGTGCTGACAGACTGAATTGTGTCACACAACCCCATTCATATGTTGGAAGTCCTAATCCCAAATGGCATGATATTTGGAGATGAAGGTCTTTGGGAGATAAACAGCATCTGGTGAGGTTGTGAGGGTGGGGCCTTCCTAATCAATTAATGGTCTAATAAGGAAGATGCAGAGAGAACCAAAGAGGTCATGTGAGCATGATGATGAAATGGTGACTTCTAGGATGTGACTGTGCTGGCATCCTGATCATGGACTTGAGTTTCCAAAACAGTCAGAAAGTAAATTCTCGTTTAAGCCACCTAGTCTATATTTAATGGTAGACCCAGCAGTCTAATATACCAATAAACCACGCAAGGAGAACACTGTATAGAACTCTGTTTATAAGTTTCATCTAGCCTTTAAAAATTCAGCAGAACGTCAAAAACAGTTCTGCTGGCCGTTCTGCAAAAAATGGACAATATCATCCGAAAAGTCCTTGGACTAAATACTGTACTGCAGGACAATAATCATTGTAGCTCTTTACCCTGACACATATACTTCCTCATTTAATTTTCCCAACAGCCCTATAAGACGGGTATCATTAGCGCCACTTTACAAATGAGAAAACTAAAGCCCGTCAGGGAGTCAAGTTTGAAAGAGTATGTATCGGAACTGGGATTTGAAACCCATTCTGTTATGTTCCAAAGTTTATGCTCTTCCCACCAAGCTGCATGGTGTGACCTTAAACAATATGACAGAAAAAGATATCTGAGAACAACCTAATTCGTGAATAAATAACAGTCATCTTTGAAAGAAAGAAGACCACAGTGGGCATTTTAATTAGGAAATGACATATTAACGACAGAATAGCTCAAATGCTAAATTTAGTGTCATTCGCTGTAAACATGAAGACACACTTTCACATACCTGGCTACCTAAATGAGTAATAATCGCCTTATACAAATATTTTAAATATATAAAATAAGCAACTCATCACTGCAGATAAAAGACTGTTTTTTCCATACAGAAATGTTATTTCATACAGAAAAAATATGAATAAATTCATGTACTATTCAAAGCCAATTCCTCTTTCCTTAAGCCTAGACAGAATTTAAATGGTTCTATACATATAAATCTGATTTTGTAAACCATCAACACTTACCAATAACATTATGTTTTGAACTGAAGGGATCTACAATTGTTTGATCTCTGTAACTCCGAAAACCCTGGATAATAACCTAATAAATAAAAAAAAAAAGACACCTTTCAGAGAATACGTACTAAAATAAGTGACTCATAAACTAATATTTTTTTAAAAGATTTTATTTATTTATTTATTTGAGAGAGAGAGACAGCGAGAGAGCGTGAGAGGGAAGGTCAAAGGGAGAAGCCAACTCCCCACGGAGCTGGGAGCCCGATGTGGGACTCGATCCTATGACTCCATCATGACCTGAGCTGAACACGGTGCCTTAACCAACTGAGCCACCCAGACGCCCCATAAATTAACATTTCCCCTTGGCTCTTCTCTTTCTAGTTTCTCATTTAATGCAAGATAGAGAACTTTCGGGACGCCTGGGTGGCTCAGTTGGTTAAGCCACTGCCTTCGGCTCGGGTCGTGATCCTGGAGACCCGGGATCGAGTCCCACGTCGGGCTGCCTGCTCGGCGGG
>PITA01000686.1:0-195616 GCA_004023965.1 Spilogale gracilis | reverse complement strand
TGACAAGCAGGCGGCCTGGCCCCAGCTTCCCTTACTCCAAAAGCAGTGGGCGCTTCTTTCGGACACACCCGCCAGCCAAAATAAGGAGCCGTTCCAGGAAAGGGGTGCTTCAAGTCCAACACATCCAATAGAGAAACTTCTCTCCAAGAGCGTGAATGGGCTCATCTTTGCGGTGGACTCCAGCGCGGGAAGACCATTTTGACAGAAGTAAACAAGTGGACGAGGCGGCGCTACAAACTCTGCAAGGAGGAGGGTCCCTTTCACGTCCCCATAACTCGGGGACAAAGACCCCAGGCTAAGCGGATACCCCAAACTGAGCCTCCAGGGGAGTCTCCGGGACGGGGAGAGCACCCCTCCACACACACCACGCAAATGACCCGCGCGGGGCACAACACAGTTCCCGCCCGGCCGCTGCAGCCCGGGCGCGGCCCCCCGGCCAGCTCGAAGCCCTCAGCCCACCCGGAAAGGCCCGCTCCCTCCAAACGTCTCAGAGAGACTGCTCCCTCACGCGAGCACCCCGCCAGGAGTCCCGCGCTGCAGACCGGCGCCCCAATTCTCCGCGGCCCCCGCGCTCGGGGGGCGGGGACTCTCCCCTCCCCCGCAGCCCGCGTACAGCTCTGGGTCCACCCTGCCCGGAGGCGGGAGGCCTCAGGTCGCACCGCGACACCCCTGCCTCAAGGAGCGGTCTTCAGAGGCCCGTGAGGGGGTGGACGGGACGCACAGGCCTCACCTGTTTTATGTACATGGTTCCGCGCCCCTCGCCGGGGAGGACTCCCCCCGAGAAGCGACAGCGCGGCCGTGGGGTCCAGTGAGGCGCCTACGAGACCCCTCCCCCAAAGCGTCGCTCGCTCCGGTCCAGCCAAACAAAATGGCGGCGCCCGTGGAGGCGGAGTCCGCGCTTTTAGACGGAACCATCCTCGCGGCCCCTAGAGAGCGTAGGGGGAGCCAGGGTCCGGTCTTCTTTTTCCTTTTGGCAAAAGGAGCCTTTGACGGCGTCTCTCAGTGGATTTAATTTGACTGTTGAATTTCTAGCCGAGATTTTCCTGAGAATTAGTCGGAAGCTTCATTCGGAAAAGCCTTGATCGCGAGTTTCTTCCGTATTCCCTCCGAGAGCGGAGCCAGTGGTTGGATCCACAAGGTGGGTAAAGGTTCGGCGCCAAAGCCAAGTGTGAGAGTGTGAGGGCCAGTAGCGGAGCTCATCTGTGGCCACGTGATTTTTGGCTGTTTAAAAATGCTTACGCCCGCGCGCCGGGCGCCTGTCCTCGAACCTGTAGAGTACTGGGAACGTGGGGGTTTTTCGGCGTGCGGAATCCTTGTTGCTCTATTCATTCTCCCTCGATCTGGGAACTTGTGTAAACTTAGAATGGCCCCTGCTGGCCCGAGTCCGCACCCTCGCAGCACAACCCGGAAAGGACTTGACGCTTGAAAATTTGTTTTAATAACGTGATAATTAATACCTTGGGAGCTCTTACTACTTTGCCATTTACAATAAATCTAGTCAGACACGGACAATTGCAACAGGAGATTTAGATAAGAGTAAAAGCTCTTTTTTTTTTTAAACAGTCTGAAAGATACTTGGTGCTAGCAGCACCCTAGATGCATCTAATCTGATCAGTCTTTAGGGAGAAACTTTATATAGTTAAGAAATTGGATCTCTGGGCTGCTGTAAAATTACCTGCCATTCAAATTGGCGGTCCTTGCTGCCCCTCCCTCTGCTCTGGGCTGTTCCAGCCCTAATTATTTCTAGATTGAACTATTTTTAATAGCCTGCTAACTTCATCTTTGTCAGCGCCCCTTGGTACTGGCAAAGTCAAATCCTTTCCAGCTCTTGGTGTTTAAAAAAAAAAAAATCTCTTAAAACATTTCTCCAGGATTAGAGTCTTTACACTGTCAATTTCTGTGGGATTATAGGCATAATAATAAGGTTCGAAATTTCCATTTCCTATTCTATGAGGATAAAAATCACTTCATTTTTAGAATTAACAATAGATTGTATACAATAATCCTATTTACTCAAATTGTAGAGATGTGTGCTCCTGAGGCTTTTATGAAATTGCAGTCTGGCTGACATCTTGATTTCAGCTTAATGACACCGGGGGAGAGGACCCAATTATGCTTTGCCCAGATTTCTGCCATATTTCAAAAACTTATGAGGCTGTAGACCTTTTCTCACAAATATTCAACCTAGTTTACAGTATCTGGAGCAATAAAGACTCCAAGGGCAGTGCATATGAAGTATAGGGCAAGGGCCAAGTACACACATGATAAGACCTGGATGTCACAGTTTCTCATTCTCCTCCTTATACTCCCTCCATTGTTAAGACATTCCAAAATTAAGCTCTGTCTCTAAGCTATTGTCAGTTCACAATCTTTTATCATCCCTGGAAGGGATCACAGACTAATTTTACCTATCTCTAAGTTACTTCTCCCACTTCTTAAAAAAGTTTCTTTTTTAATGTATACCCTATCTATCTTTATTCTCAGGCTACACAGATTTTCTATGGGTAGCTTCCAGTCCATTGATCAGGAAGGAAATACCATTATCGCTTAGTTCATTTTCAGTTTTTATGGTCCCCAAGAGATAGAACTAGCACAGCAGAGATGATGCCAAATTGTAGTTTTGTCTTGGTGACTCCTGGTACCTTCAAGTCCCAAATCACCTAAGAGAAAACCTAGAAAATCCTCATTCAAGCAAGATAGAACTATAGCATTTGTGGGAAGATGAGACTTGAAAGACAAAATCTTTTATTGCCTCCCTCATGGATACATAGGAGACATTGCAAGACTTCTTTAGGGAAAAAACTTGGGAGGAAGCCTACTCAGGTGCCATGCCCCCAAAATCAAGACTAAACACTTACACCGTTGCATGATTTTTTTCACTATTGCTGCTCATGTCATGCCACTTTGAAGAATGAAGAGGTAGACCAGACAGAGTGGTGGGCAGCAAAGCAGGGTTTATTGAGCAATAACTAGGTGATACCACAAAGCTCCCGAAGAGGGAAGGGACCTGAGAGCGGTGCCATCGGGCTCCTCTAAGTCTAGGGGTTTTATGGGCTTTCTTGGAGGGCTGTTTTAATCTGATTAACCCTCCCTGTGCCTGTCATCCAATCAAGGTGTTGTCATCTTATCACGTGGGAAAGGGTGGAGGGCTCCTTCCACAGAGGTTGTAAAATCCTTTTAAGGGTGGTTTCCTCTTCTGACCAGCAGCCTCCTAGTCCCTCCCTGCCTCTCTTCCAATTACTCTTCATCAATACTTCCTAGGAAGTCAAGATTCTACTTCTACTTGATGATGTTGAGGAAAGTGTCGTTATTGGGAAAACCCATTCAAAAAGCAACTCTCGGGGTGCCTGGGTGGCTCAGAGGGCTAAGCCTCTGCCTTCAACTCAGATCATGATCTCAGGGTCCAGAGAGCCAGAGTCCCACATCTGGCTCTCTGCTCAGCAGGGAGCCTGCTTCCCCGCTTTCTCTGGCTGCCTTTCTGCCTATTTGTGATCTCTCTCTGTGTGTGTCAAATAAATAAATAAAATCTTAAAAAAAAAAAACAACTCTCTGAAAAAACCACCAATAACCTTTACTTTGCTTCCCTATTTATGTTATCTCTATGCACAGTAATCTTTATATTTTTAGTTTTAAAAACTCAAATTCTCATGTAAGTATGTGTCAACATTCTACTTACTTCATTAATGAGAAACCCAGTAACACGAAAAAGCTGAGACCAAAAACTGTACACCTGGGTGGCTCAGTCATTAAGTGTCTGCCTTCCGCTCAGGTCATAATCCCAGGATCTTGGGATCAAGTCCCACATCAGGCTCCTTGCTCAGCAGGGAGCTTGCTTCTCCCTCTCTCACTCCCCCTGCTTGTGTTCCCTCTCTCTCTGTCAAATAAAATCTTAAAAAAAAAAAAAAAAAGATCGAAAACTGAAATTCAGATAGTCATTGGGAGAAAAGAGAATGCTGAAACATTATTCTTAAATTAGACACAAAATACTCTGGCAAATACTCTACAGGGTGATAAGCTATGACCTTTAAGGTAACCCAGTCTACTAGTCAGAAGAGATTTATCACATGTTATCAGTTTTCTTCAGTTTTTACAGAATTGTAAACTATTTGGTCCCTAATCAATTGAGAATACTAAGTTGTTAGTAACATTAAAGGTCATGCAATCTTCTTTCTCCCCCCTGTAGTTCAAGCTTGGAGTTATTTTTCTGAATAAGGACCTTGAGAATAAAAATAAAACTTAGTGATAAACTTTCTTGGGTATCTTAGATGTTTCCAACAAGTTAGGGACCAAGTTCTTCCATCTTTCGGAAGTTATAGTCACTGTCCCTCCATAGAGTCAATCACATTCGGGGAATTGGAGCTATAATAAAAATTTTAGTCATTGGAAAAATAATTGCCTGAATAAACCTTGGGTAAACCTCTAAATTGCCACTACACTGGCATCAAATCCCAGCCTTCATATTCCATATAAATGAAATTATACATGTGGCCTTTTGTGCCTGGATTCTTTTTTTTTTTTTAAGATTTTATTTATTTGACAGAGAGAAACACGGCCAGAGAGGGAACACAAGCAGGGGGAGTGAGAGAGGGAGAAGCAGACTTCCCGCCGAGCGGGGAGCCCGACCGCGGGACTTGATCCCGGGTCTTTGGGATCATGACCTGAGCTGAAGGCAGTCGCTCAACCAACTGAGCCATCCAGGCGCCCCCCTGGCTTCTTTCATTTAGCATAATATTCTCAAGGTTCATCCATGTTGTAGCCTGTAGCATATAGTAATGGTACAGACTACACCCCCTCTTAGGGTTGAATAATATTCCATTGTATGAGTAGGTAACATTCTCTTTGTCCATTCATCAGCTGATGGACATGTGGGTTGTTTCCACTTTCTAGTTATTAGGAATAAAGTTGCTATGAACATTCATGTTCAAGTTTTTCTGTAGATATATGTTTCCGCTCTTCTGAGTACGTTCCCAGGTGCAGAAGAACTGGGTCATATGGTAACTCACCACTTAACTGTTTGAAGAAGTGCAAAACTGATATCCAAGGGGCTGTGCCATTCCATTTATTTGTTTGTTTGTTTGTTTGTTTGTTTGTTTATGTATGTATGTATGTTAGAAAGAGAGAGAGCACGTGCGCAAGCACAGGCAGGGGGAACGGCAGGCAGAGGGAGTGAGAGAAGCTGGCAGAGGAAGAAGGAGAAGCAGTTTCCCTGCTGAGTTGAGAGCCCAGTGTGGGGCTCCATCCAAGGGCCCTGAGATCATGACCTGAGCTAAAGGCAGCCACTTGACTGACTGAGCCACCTGAGTGTCCCAGGCTGGGCCATTTTATATTCATACCAGCAATGTGTGTGAAGTTTCCTTGGCAAAATCTGTTATTGTTGTCTTTTCTATTTTAGCTGTCCTAGTGGTTGTGAAGGTGGTATTTCATTGTAGTTTTGATTTTCATTTCCCAAATGATTAATGATGTTGAGCATCTTTTCATGTCTTTCATGTTAATTTATATATTTTACTTGGAGAAAATACCTTGTCCATTTTTAAATTTGTCTTTTTACTGCATTGTGAGAGTTCTATATGCATTCTGGACACTAGACCTTTAGATCAGATACAAGATTTGCAAATATTTTCTATTTCTTTGGGTAGTCTTTTCCCTTTCTTGATAATCTCCCTTGAAGTACATAAGTTTTACATTTTAACGTCATTTGATTAATGTTTTTTGATTTGGTTGCTTGTGGTTTTGGTGTCATATCTAAAAAATAATTGCCTAACTTTTAGTCTAATTTTTTTTGATAACTGATATCTATGAAAGGAGTTAGCTGGCTACTTCACACTGCCTGGAAAATACTTCTACCGGAAATCTCCAAAACTCACACCTCACCTCATTTAGGTCTCTGCTCAGTTGTCAACTTTTCAGGAAGTTCTCCCTCGACTACCTTGTCAAAAGTAACACTACCCTTTGATTATACCATCCTCGATAACTGCTTCATGTTTCTTAGAGCACTCTCTATCTGACCTCTCTGTCTTTCTCTGTGTCTCTTCTTTTTCATTTTTATTTATTACATACCCTACTCTCACATTGAAATGTATGCTCCTGGAAAGAAGGAATTTTTGTTTACTTGATCAACTGCTGGTTACTCAGTGTCCAGCATAAACTTATAATAGGTGATCGATGATACTTTATTAAGTTAATGATTCCCCAAATCTCCAAAGCAACATTAACAAACTTTTTCATCTTTGCCAATCTGAAATATGGGAAACGGTATTTTAACACCTTTCAATTGCACTTCTTTTTCTGAGGGTGAAGTTTAGCACTTTCTCATGTATTAAAAAATCATCAGGGCTCCTGGCTGGCTCAGTGGGTAGAACATGTGACTCTTAATCTTGGGGTCATGAGTTTGAGCCCCACATTGGGATAGAGATTACTTAAAAATAAATAAAGAAGTGGGGCGCCTGGGTGGCTCGGTCGTTAAGCGTCTGCCTTCGGCTCAGGTCATGATCCCGGGGTCCCAGGATCGAGCCCCACTTTGGGCTCCCTGATTGGCAGAAAGCCTGCTTCTCCCTCTCTCACTCTCCCTGCTTGTGTTCCCTCTCTGGCTGTGTTTCTCTCTGTCGAATTAATAAATAAATAATTTTTTTAAAGATTTTATTTATTTGACAGAGAGAAACACAGCCAGAGAGGGAACACAAGCAGGGAGAGTGAGAGAGGGAGAAGCAGGCTTTCTGCCAATCAGGGAGCCCAAAGTGGGGCTCGATCCTGGGACCCCGGGATCATGACCTGAGCCGAAGGCAGTCGCTTAACCAACTGAGCCACCCAGACACCCCAATAAATAAAATCTTTTTAAAAAATGAATAAAGAAGTAAAAATGATTTTTTTACAAAAAATCTTTATTTCTTTTTATATAGACATCATTATTTTCAATAGATGCTATTTTAATAAGTGTAGTAAATAACATTTCTTTAAAAGGGTTATAGATGTCATAGAGTTTGGTCATTCTGTGCTTTACCAGGGTTTGGAATAGTGCCTGTTGAATGAATGAAAAATAACTACCAGAGACAACTATGAGAAGGTGAACACAGGTTCCATGAAACTTTTGAGGTTTAAAAAGAGTCCTTCTACCTGGTGGTGGGTATTAAGGAGGACACATATTGCTTGGAGCACTGGGTGTGGTGCATAAACAATGAATCTTGGAACACTGAAAAAAAAAGAAATGTACACCTGCTAAATAATAAAGATTAAGACACAAAGAACACTGAAAAAAAATAAAAAGAGTCCTCCTAATTGAAGGAGATCTCCTAGGCTAAAATATGGAGAAGAAATGATTAGGTCCCTTGGTAGCTACTCATGGACCTTACTTTGGTTTCACCCCACTAGAAGAGCCTGAGAGGAGGATTTGGGAGTAGGAAGTGATCCCAGGAAGCAGAAGTGATAGAGTGGGAGGTGATAAAACTGGAAGGGAGAAAAGTCGATAAAGTATGCAATGGTGAAATTTTTGCTCACGTGGGCACAGGGGATCAATCCCACTGAAAGACTCCTGAGGAAACATGTACCACATGCTTCAGGATTGTCACACCAAACGACAGGGAGACTGAGGCATCTGTCTGCCAATTCCCATCTCTCACTGATTGAAAAGGTATATTGGAAGCATATCTCCCCCATTCTTGGGAACTGCACCTGTACTTAGCTGTGCAGCCTTCCCCGGCCTCAGAGAAAGAATGAAGGCAGTAAACCAGATAGCTGGCCTGGCACACCGTTGAGGAGAGAGTCCATCGAAGGGTATTGGATTTCTAGTCCACTGCTCTGAGAGCATGTGTATGGCCTTTGAGTTGTTACTCTTTAGTCTTCTATTGGCTTTGAGTGTTTCTACATGCTTTTGTCTTATCTTACCATCTGGATTTCACACTCCTTAAAGGCTAGACTTTTGGCCACTCCAAGGTGTATCATACGGTCTCTTGGAATTATATATTGACATACATGCGCTTGTTGATTGTTTTTTGTTCATTCATGCGTTCATCACAAAATGTGATGATCATGGTTCTGTGAAGAAAGAAGAAAGGTGTGTACTTTGAATTTATATCTAGCTACCTTGCCTTTTGTTGTCTAGGGTCCTGGATTTGCCTTCATCCCTGCATTTGTACGTCCCAGAAAAGGAAACTAGACAGTCTCATCAGCCCTAGATGAGATATCCAGGTGAACGTTAGCCACTGAGTATATTGGGCAAAAGAATCGGAAGTTATGAAATAAAATCTCTTCTGTCTGAAGATCATGTCTGAAATACATTACCTTCTCAATCGATTTGTTAAATTGGTCATTGGGGTCCTGATTATATTATGAAAGCTGGTTTTATAGTCTTGATAATGACTTCTGAAGGAGGAAAGCTGGTGAGTCTATTATGTGGAAGGGTGTGTCCATGAGTCCAGGTTTGGTCCTGGCTGGTCTAGACAAGCCACAAGTACGACTGTGTAAACTGCACTGCACAGCTCCTGGGGACAGCATTCTTGCAGTTGTGCAATATGGAGACCTATAGATAAAAATCTCAAATGGAAACTCCTTCTCAAATAGGAAAGACTGAAAGAAAAGAAAGTTGGTAGGTGTCTCTGCTCATTGAATGATGCCAATCGGGTGACCCCTCTCCACATGACTTCATCCTGGGGAAGATATTGAAGGCTGGGAAGCTGGTGGATGAGATATTTGTTTCCCTTACACTAGTGAGTTGAAAATAATAGTTGTAGCATCTGCTCTATTCCAGATTGTGCTAAACGATTCATGAATAATATCATTTAATCCTCAACAACCCATTTAAAGATGAAGAAACTGAATTAGAACCCTGGGCAAGACACGTTGGTCTTCAGGTTGGTACTATTTCAAGTGCACTCACGAATCCTTGCAGCCTAGGAGCTGCTCATTATCAGAGCATTCTCATTATCATTCTCAAGGAAAGCGGTACAGAATTAAGAGTAGGCTTTTAGAAACTTTTATAGTAATTTAATATACAAGTGCACAATCAAGGAACTTATCTTGTTGAACAAGGGATAGACCAAGTGCTGTCCATGAGTCATGTGGTTTGAGAGTTGTGTTTGTAGTAAGACCATGTCACCATGCATGATAGTTCAAGGACCATGCCACCATGCGTGATAGTTCAAGGTTAGTTGGTTAACAGCAAATTGAACACATGTAAAAATCTGAGAAAATAAAGGTATTTCTTTAGATTGTTATTTTTATCTATTAAAAATAACTTTTTTAAAAAAACTGTATTTAAAATGTATCATTTAAAATATTAACTACGGGATGTCTGGGTGGCTCAGTCAGTTAAGCACCTGTCTTCAGCTCAGGTCATGATCCCAGGGTCCTGGGATTGAGTCCTGCATCTCATCCTACTTCTCCCTCTGCTTGCCACTCCCCTTGCTTGTGCGCACTCTCTCTCTCTCTGACAAATAAATAAATAATAAAATCTTTAAAAAAATGTATCCTCCCATTCTCATCAACAAACCTCTGTGAGATTGTTTTCTCCACTAAAGCTTTTGTTAAGACAACACATAAAAGCAATTTTGACAATCATTGCACATTGCTAGTAGCATTATATTCCATTCTCTGTGGGTTAAATAGGTTAACAAGCCATAAGCATGTGCATTTGTCCATTAAAACCCCGTGATCATCAAGATACTGTTTATTTGAAGTAGGGAATCGCTGTATCTCACTTATAATTTTTTGTTTAATTGTGAATGCAGAACAAAAAGTCATTAGCACAATAGCAATTCTCTATATTAATTATCTATAATATGCACATTGAACAACATGTTCATTTATTTTACTTTTTCCTGTTATGTTTTGATTATATTTATTGATGTCATTTTGTTTGCTGTATCTGATAATAAAAAGTAAGCTTTTTAAAATTTTGTATGTAATATAATTTATCTGGTCACTTTTTTTGAATTTCACAGATGGGTTGATTTGCAATGGGTAATTTTTTTTAAATACTGGTTCTTTACTATAGTGTGAAAAGCCCTACATGTCACCTTCATCTGTAAAGTGAGGATAAACTGCCAACTTGAATCCATCACAGTTTTGGGTGGTATAAAGTCCAATCAATTAGGAAAAAAGACCACTCTGTCTATGGCCATATCATCCCGAATGCACCCTATCTCGTCTGATGGGTGAAGCTAAGCAGGGTCAGGCCTGGTTAGTACTTCGATGGGCTTCTGCCTGGGATACTGGGTGCTGTGGGCTTTAAAACACAACATAAAGCAACAAAACCAAACCAAACCACTCATTCCTATAGGAAAGATGAGCCGTTTGGGGTTTCACTTTTTTTATCTTTCTCACTAGAGGGCAGTCAAGAAGTACTTATAATTGTCCGTGCACCGTAGAGCCAAAATTGCTCTTAAACCAAGACACTGAAACATGTAGGAAATAATAAAACAGAGTGAGAGCAATTGGCCAGTGACCATTATTGAGTATAGTCAGCACTACCAAACTGTATGGTTAAAAATGCTTAATATGGTAACATTTGTATTATGTGTATTTCACTACCCCTGAGTGAGAGAGAGAGAGAGAAAGCTTCACGCCAGAAGCCTGGAGTAGGCAGGAACCGTCCACATTGACAGCTCCAGCTCACAAGATGTGCAGAGAAGTGGAGGGACACAGGCTGGCCCATCTCAGGGGTTGTGGTGCCTCTTCTCTGAGGCATACACACTTACACACACATGTACTTTTATTCTGGTATTGCTTTACCCTAGTTTTCCAAAGCCGACTGATTTAGGACCTCCCCTTTCCATAATTAGTTCATTCAACATTTATTGACTACCTTCTTATTGCAGGCACCTTGGAAGGCTCTGGAGAACAGCTGTGAATGAGCTTCTGCCGCAAGGTGTTGAGAGAAGACAGTTCTTTCTGTTTGGGGCCATCAGGCTCCTACATCTCCTTCATTTCCTTGGCAAGCGGGCCACTTGAAGCTGTTTCTCAAGCATTCTCTTGAGAAGGTGGAGAGACACGGAAGGAAGAGGGAGAAGCTGTAGGACCACAGAGTGATCTAGGGTTGCCTTGAAAAAAGATCAGAGGAAAACAGCCAAGGCCTTGAGGTACCAGGGCTGGACTCAGACTTGGCCGACTGTTCGTGGAAGGATGTCACCTTTCGACTCTAACAGAAATTCACTGAAGTGACTCTTTGAAACCCAAAGGAAGAGGGGCCCACGCTTTGAGGAACTCATCCCACATCTCCTCCAGCCTTGTTCCGATTTTGTAGGAACACAGGATGTCCTCACTCCAAAGGCTGGCTGAGACCTCTGGAGGCAGTGGAGGGGATGGGTAAGGGTTTGGCTTAAGAATCACACAAACCTTGGTTAAAACTCAGGCTGTGCCTCATGGTAGCTCTGTAACCTCGTGCAGTGTCGGTATGTCTGAGCCCCACTATCTTCACTCTTAAAGTGGAAACAATAACAGTAGGCTCTTGTAAGGAGAACATTATAAAATGTATGTGACGTTCTCAGAACAGTGTCTGGCATGCGGTAAGCACACAGTAATGCTGGCTTAAAAAATATAAGCTGAGCTGGAGCTCAGAGTGCCTCTTACCCAACTCCATTCTATAGGTGGGAGACTTGAGGCCCAGTGACCTAGTAATGGCAGAAAGATTGTAGATTTTGGAGTTAGACCTGGTTTGAATCTTGGCTCTACCACTGGATGTTAGGAAGTTTCCTTGATCTCTCTAAACCTCAGTTTCCTCATCTGTAAAATGGGACAATCAGGTTGTTCTGAAGACTAACTTGGGAGATATTCTGTAAAGCATGTGGTACCAGAGCCTGGCATACAGTAGTTGCCCAATAAAATGTTCCTTTGTGTCCTTTCTTCTCTTTGGTTGTCCAGAGTCATATTTGGTCCTAACTTTCTTCTTTCCGCCCTCCTGCCTCTCCTCTCCTCTTTCTTTCTTTCTTTCTTTCTTTCTTTCTTTCTTTCTTTCTTTCTTTCTTTCTTTCTACCTTCCTTCCTTCCTTCCTTCCTTCCTTCCTTCCTTCCTTCCTTCCTTCCTTCCTTTCATTTCTTTCCTCCTTCCATCCTCCCTTCATTCCTTTCTTTCTTCTTTATTTCTTTCCCTCTTTCTTTCTTGTAGGACCCATGCCCACTATGGAGCCCAATGTGAGGCTTCAAGTCATGACCCCAAGATCAAGACCTGAACTAAGATCAAGAGTCAGATGCTCAACCAAATGAACTACCCAGGTGCCTTGGTTCTAACTTTAAAATTGCAGGCCTCAGAGAGTTCATGCTGACATTCATGATGCAAACATCAAGCATATTTCAACTAATCCAATTCTTGACCTTAGGCAAGTTACTGATCCTCTTTCTGCTGCATTTAGCTTGTCTGTAAAATGAGGATAATGACAGTACCTAGCTCCTGGTATTGGTGTAAGGATCAAGCTCTTTTGAAGTGTCCCAAAATATTTATTATCATGTCCTACAACCATGGCTCTGATCTAGAAGAGAGTCTCAGATAGATAAGTAGTAATGCCCATATTCATTCATTCATTCATTCATTCATTCATTTTGTTGTTGTTGTTTGTTCATTTGTATGCCAGGCTATTAGAGCTGGGATTCACAGAATTAGACAAAGCCTCTGTTCTTGAGCTTCTCACAATCTACAAAACTTAAACTATGGCTGGCTGCCTGCTTGTGTCAAGGGTTTTGAGGAGAGGCCAGATAACAAGTAGCTGAGAATATAGAATCTGCAGTCAGACTTCAGCCCTGCCACTCTGTGACCTTACCCGAGTGACTCAACCTCTCTGTGCCTCTATAAAATCACATAAAATAGAGATTATCAGTTCATTTCATTCACAGGGTTGTTATGAAGATTGAATTATTTTGTAACTGCAAAGAGCTTAGAACAGACTAGCACATGGTAAGCATACTGTGTGGGCTTATTCAGTTAATAGAAGCGGAAGCAGAAATGACAGCAGCAGCATTCCGGGGAGAGGATGGAGTCCTAGAGGAAGAAATAGGGAAACCCAAAAGAAATTCAGTGTGTTTCCTACCTGTCAGCCCCCCTACAGTTCATGTTTTGAAATAGTCCCACCAGCCAAACCTGGAAGGGACCCTGGTGAATGTTTTGTGAAAGGCTCACAGTTTACAGATGAGAAAACTCAGGTCAGGTCAGGTGAATGGAATAATGGCCCCCAAATATGTCCAAGTCCTAATCCCCAGAACCTATGATTATGTGACCTTACATGGCAAAAAGGGACTTCGCTTGTGTGATTAAATTAAGGATTTTGAGTTGGGAAGATTATCTTAGATTATCTGGGTGGGCCCAACGTAATCACAAGGGTCCTTGTAAGGGAAAGAAGGAAACAGCAGAGTCAGAGACGTCAATGTGATGATAGAAACGGGGATTGGATTGATGTGGGGCCAATGAGTCAAGGAACCCATACATGTGTGAACAGGAACCTCTGCTTTCCCCACACCGCTTTCCCCCATGGGTGCCCTTCCATTGATTTGAGTCTTCATTCCCTGTTGATTGTCCCAGGAACCAAATTTGCTGCTTTCAGCTTTGATAAAGTGTCCTCCTCTCCATCCCTCCCTTTAGAGATAAAGCCAGAGCTCTACTCTCGGAAGTGGAAACTAGGAGTGCCAACAGGAAATGAGTGATATTAGCTATCTGGAAATATATTTGTGATCGAGGCTGATGAGATTTGGGAAATGAAGCCAATAGCAGATAAGTAGTCATCTAATTATCAGGGGTCCTCTGTGAGAAAGATGTGGTGGCTGGGATGGAAAATTGGTAGGAGACAAAAGAGCTTATGCCTTACAACTAGACAGGGCAGAGGAGGCCTTGCAAGGCTGGGAAACCAAACATATATATTTGGACAGGAATATCCCTGGAGTGGAGAAGAGAAAATAGTCAGGCTACTGCTACTGGAGAGAACAAAAAGGTCACCAGTGATCAATACACTGGGTCCTACTGGACTTGGTAGGTGGGAATGTAACCTGACATCAAGTTCTTGGAAGACTCTTTGTTAGTATCCACCAACAACTCTCCTTTAGGAAACTCATCATAGGGAACTGATAAAAGATGTTCATTTTAGCATTGTTTATCATGGTGAAAATGCTCAACAATATGGGACTGGTTAAATAAATGATGGTATGGCCATGAAGTAGGACACTATGCCAGACATTTTTTTAAAAATGGTGCTTGACCATTTGAAGACATGAGATACTAGTACACATTCATAATTGAAAAGAGTGGGTTGTAAGATGGCATGGGAGTAGGATTCTATCTCTGTTTTGGGGTTTTTTTTGGTTTTTTGTTTGTTGGTTTGTTTAAAGCATGCAAAGCCTGGAAGGACAAATACTAAAATGCTACCAATAATACCCTCTGGATGATGGAATTATGGGGTCTTAACTGTTTTACCATTTAGCTTATAGAATATTTTCGATATTCAATCATTAGCATGTATTACCTTTGTAAATGAAAGTTATCTATAAAAAATAATTAAAAGGAAGTGACCACTTGGTTATATCTAGTTTGTGCCTGGATCCTCCCATATGTTATCTCATTTATACTGAAAAACAGTATGAGATAGGTATTAGTATGCCCATTTGATTTACTGGGAAACTGACACAAAGACTTGACGCAATTTGCTCAAGGTCACGCGGTTAAATAAGTGCTAGAACCAGGATTTCAAGCCAGTTCCTTCGCACTCATAAGCCACCCTCTTTCTACACCACTTGTTTCCCTTTAAAAAATTGTCGGGTCTCCCTGCTCTTTCTGTGTTCGGAGCAACCTCTGCTTATATAGTAGCTTTGGCTTGCTTTATCCTCACGGAAGGGAATAATACTGCTGCTGTTGGACTTGAGGAATCGCCTTATAAATGAATACCTTCATTTCCTGTTTCACCATTCCCACTCTTGTTATGCCTTAGAGTACATTTGTCCCTCCAGACCCAAGTAGGGCTGGGGGAACCAGTGGTCAAGGCCCAGGGTCTGTGCTTGCAGGCTCTGCTACCCTGGCTGCTTTTCCTGCTTCATTCAAGCTCCCAGTGGGTTATTTGAAGTAAGCTGGGGCTTCTATAAATACCCGAAGCTGGGTGATTCCCCCCATGTGTTAAGCCAGGGCATTGAGATAAACACTCAGTTTCCATTATGCAAGTCCACCTGGGGAGGGATGGATGTATCTGAATGGACCCAGTCTCCACAACACTTAGCACAGTGCTTGGCATGGAGAAGACACTCTGTCACTACAAATGTATCCATGGCTACAAGAAATCATCCAGGTCACTCTCCCTGCTAGTAGTTGCCTTTTCTCTCCCCTAGGTCAAACGTTGTCCAAGTGGCAGAGAACTGTGCAAGCCACTAGGATATTCTGAAGACCTCCAGTATGTCCTACTACCCAAAATGACTAAAGGGAAGGTGACAGAATTGAACAATTATTGAGTACCTGCCTGGGATCAGCATTCCGCTCTTTGTAGTATTCATTCATTCAACAAATATTCAACTTGTTGAATGTCTATGGGTTAAACCTTGTACTGGATAACACAGAAAATAAACAGGTAAACAAGGATAGGCAAGGAGCTTCTTACTTGAAACATAGGAATTTTTTTAAAAATTACTTTTAAATTATTATACAGTAAAATTGATTTCTTCTGATGTATGTTACATGCATTTTTGTCCATATAGATTCATGTAACTAACATCACAATCAGGATGCCGAACAAAGTGTAGGAATTTTAATTTCCATTTGGCTATTGAGGACACTGAGGTCCAGAGAGTCTGAGCAACACCCCAAGGACCCTGGTGTTAACACAGATGACAGAAGGAAATTGGGATTTTGCTGTGGAGTCCGAGAGAGGCAAAGGAAGGATCTGGTTCCAGGTATTGGACCTTGAAGTGGAAATTTTCACTTTTTCAGGGATGGTTGCAAACTTCAGTGAAGTCTATTCTGAAGACTTTGAGAAATCCTTCTGGGAATTTAGAATTTAGCTGGGCCCAGTGATATACTCTCTCTGATTACCTGCTCAGCCTCAAAGTCTATAGTCTGTCTGGAATAGCTGATTTTGATTAGCGAGCATTTGGAGTCATTTTCTTTTAAAAAAAAATGCAAACATGGTCATCTTTATCAGTCACTCCTGGTCATATTCGTGACTGTCACTTGATGTATCGAAAATGAAAACAATTGTTTTTCTGACTCTTCTCTGGGGGAAAGCATGCTTCCTGCCCTTACCAAGGCTGCTTTTACCTTGATGTGTTTAATGAGTGCCATCCTGGAAAATTAGCATTGCTGTGTTGTGAAAATTGTAAATTAAAAGTCAGTAAAGTACATTAAAAGGTCGAGAATCTCTCCCAAGGAGTGTCATGCACTCCCAACATCTTATACCTCTCGAATCACTCACTATGGTTGCTGAAAGCACTTTGGAAGCATTTTAGCCTAGCGTTTTAATTGTAGTTGATGTAATTAATAAATACACATGGTTAAAAATGATATTAAGGGACCGATAGTTTCCCTCCCACCCCCAGACACTAATGTCTTGGTCTCCTTTTCCAGAGGCATACATGGTGACCAGTTAACTATGTATCCTTCTGGAAAATCATTACATAATCAAAGGTATTTTATTTATTGTCTATAGACTGTATATTTATATATTGTCTAAAGAAAATACGCCATCCCATGTTTCCTGACTCTATTCATTTAAGTAAGTCAGTGAGGGGTGTGCATGAGGGATTCAAGGGCAAATAAGACAGTTATGACTTTCAAAGAGCTCATAGTAGAGCAGAGGGGAACTTACGTGTAAACAGGACTGAACACAGAGTTCTTAGATTTGTGGACCAGATGCCCCCTGGTCCTGCCCATTTGGTCCTGACCCATCCATCACAGGTGCCATCTTGTGGCAATGGCTGGTTTTCCAGATGTTGTTACATACAGGGCTGCTCTAAAGCTTCCAAGGCAAGGCCAAGCTTGCCTTCCCAGTGGAAAGGGAAATTCTTCTCCTCAAAGTCCCCAACAAGACCCCAGGAACCCACTCCCACAGCTGGTGAACTCTAGCCTGGAGTAAACCTCACAAACAACTTCTTTCATAGTGCTTGGAATTCCCACCCTACCACCATTGAGTTGAAAGGGACTTTAGAGAGTGACCCATCTCCATTCCAGACTTCCCCTCCCACTCATCCTTTCCCCACCATCGAGTCTTATGGCTTTGGTGGGGGTGGGAACACATCAGTGAACAAACACTCCCTCCCTGGGGCAGCCCACTCAGTGGTCACCAGCACAAAGGGCTGGAAAGATCTTCCCTTTATTAGCTGACACATGTGGCCCTCTGACAACCATCCACTCTCCCCAATGCAGGATTATCCAACAGACACACCAAATATAGCTCATGGAATCAGCAAAGTGGAGGCAACTGCAAAAATAGTTCCTTTCCAAGAACACCAATACTTGATAAAATAAAATAAAAAAAAACATTGAAGTGATCATCAATGGAAAAATCAACATTATTGGACTTCCTCCTACTTGTTTTTAGGATTTACATTGTTTTATTTTTGTATTAGGTATGGCGATGGGGGTGGGCAGGAGATATCATAATCTTTAAAGGTTGAAGGACCCTAAAGATCTTGAGTGAGTTCCATGGTCCTAGATTCTGTGTTGACCCAAAGAAAGTCTCCTTCTCAGATAGCCTTCCAAATATCTGATGACTTCCTTCACTCTCACACTCAACTTCGCTGCAGTTTGTCAGCCTGCAGGAAGCCCTTTCTGAGCAACTGGGAGAGAATTGGGGTTTCCCCCAACACATATAACCTCATCTGTATTTGCCTTACTCGGTGTCCTGACCCATGTACAAAGAGACAACCTGAGCGGGTGCCCACACAGCGCCCACAGAGTCAGTGACTACTCCTTTACTTCATGGCAGAAGCTTGAACATCCACCCACTGTCCCCATCAGCCTTACATCACCAGTCTGGAGGGATGGGGGATCATCATTTCACCTCTTTACACATCCCGGGGACAACCAGGCTCTCCCATCAGGCTCTCCATAGCAGGGCTGTGGCATGGGGCTGACGTTGAGAGCTGGTGCCCCTCAGCCTGGTAGGATGAGAGTATAAGAAGGGGTGACTAAGCCTGTCTAGCAACCCAGGGGGTCATAAATATCATGGCTCTTATTACGAAACAGGGCATGGCAGAGAGAGGGCTCTGGAGAACAGGGGACCCTGAATGGAACAGGAAGTGGTCACTGTGATTCAACCACAGAGCTTTTTCCCTGAATGCCATCTGCTAGAAGTGACACAGCTTTTGGGGAAAGTCACTGTACAGGTGGGGGGTGTGGGTGGGTAGAGAGATTTTCAAATTAGGGGCTGGTGCTGCCGCAGAAACCGGACAGTGAAACCAGGAAGGAGAGCTCTTGCCTCATTGGTGTCTCCAGGCGGCAATGGCCAGCCTGGATCCCAGCCCATGGGAAAATGCTTCTCTGTAAAGGTGGAACAGCCCCCAGGAGGCAGCATCTCTATGCCTTCCTGGGGTCAGAGACCCGATTTACTAGAGCTGCCATTTAGACAGGTTGCTTCTCTGAGCCTCTATTTCCTTATCAATATAATGGGAATAATAATGGAGTCCACTCACTGGGTTGTTGTGACAATCAAGTGAGATGTTATGTGATTATCACTCTGTTGAGAGATTGGCATAGGATAGAAACAACAGCTGTTACTATGTGTGTTTATTATAACCAGAGACTCTCAGAGGTGGAAATCTTAGCCTGAATAATCCATTTTAAAGATAAGAAATCTAGAGTGTCAAGAGGGCATTAAGGTCCCCCACGGAGACTAACTGGAGGCATAGCTGTGCCTAAAACCACGGACTCCTGCTTCTCAGCCCCTTTGCCTCTCTCTTCCCCTTTCCCCATCTTTCCTTCCTTCTTCACACCATTCACTGTGACAACCATCAGTTGATTCCTATAAAAGATAAGCAAAATTGTTCCATCTTTCAGATACCACATCATTCAGAATGCTTCTGTCCATCTTTTCATCAACTTCTCTAGAAGTTGTCCTCACTGTCCTCACTGCCCTCCTCTTTCTGGGAAGTCCTCCTGGATTAAACTTCCTCCAGAACGCTAATCCCTCTGAGACACTGTGTTCTCTCAGCTATTAGTGGACAGCCTGCTTCAGCAAGTACTTCCGCAACCATCAACCATCGATACAAACATCTAAGGGGAGAGGACCGTGTTGATCACCCACGGGTCTTTGTGTTGATCACCCACGGGTCTTTCAGGGGTGTCTGACTGGCTCAGTTGGTAGAGCATGCAACTCTTAATTTCAGGGTGGTGAGATCAAACCCCATGTTAGGTGTAGAGCTTACTTAAAACATTGTTTAAAAATGAGTCTTTCAAATCATAACTTTAAAAAATTATTAAAACTACTTTTATAATAAACATAAAGGAGTAATAATAGCCACCTGTTTTGCTTTGCTTTACTTTGCTTTGTTTTTGAGTTCATTTTATGCCAAACTTTCCTCTGGATGATTTATAGGGAATATTTTTAAATCTGCATTTATAGTATTCTCAGTAAGTGAGGAGGATTCCTCCACAGCTTCTGTCTCTCCACGGTTTTCCCAAGCTGCTGGAAGCTCACCCAAGCAGCTTGTGGGCAGTTTCCACTCTCAGGAGCCAGCCAGTCTCAGATGAAGCCACAGAGCACCAGGATGGTGACAAGGACGAGACAGAGACAAATACCCCAAGTACATTTGGGGACAACCAGTCAAACCCATGTGGTTTTAGGCAAATTTCTCAGAGGAGACCTGCCTTCTCGGTTTGGGTCTGAACCCCTCAGTTTCGGGGTCAGCCCGAGGGTAGCTGGCCAGGTCTATGGTGTAAAGTCCATGATCTTCAGGGTACACTCTCAGCCTGGTGGGGAAATCACTCCTTCCTCTCTCCCTAATCTCTGGGACTGGTCACTCACCACTCCTTCCCCCGGTTCCTCTCTCTCTCTTACACTAGCATGATTTGTTGCAATTTCCTCCCAATAAACCTGGAGGTGTCACACACCTGGGCTTTCGCACATTTCCTTCCCTGCCTCAAACACCCCCCCCCTGCATCCCCTGCTTGCTCTCTGAGGATGTTCTTGGGGGATTAAATAAAGACTCCATGTGGGCCTGTCTCCCTGCAAGGAACAGGGACTGGGATTTAACCTTAATTATTCATAAGAATAAGCTGCAGGCCTATGGGCCCCAGTTTGCTGATTTGACTTTTTTTTAAATATTGCATTAAAATAACATTTATTTTGGTCCGTGAGTTTTTTGCACCCCCTCCTTAGGTTTTTGTACTCAAAGTCAAGTGCCCACTCTCCTCACACTCTTTCCTGCACTGTTTGCATCCCCAGAGCCCCAGCCTACTACCTGCAGGTTTGATGAATGAATGAATGAGTGAATGAATGAAGTGGAAAGGACACCAGACTGGGAAATGAGAGCTCATATTCTTTAACTCTGCAGACCTCAGTTTTCTCATCTGTAAAAATGCACAGACTATATTAAACGATCTTGCAGGGTTTTTTGGTTGTTGTTCTTTGTTTGTTTTTTCCTGCAAACACTCCAGAAACATTCACAAATAAAATTATGGATCAGGGATGCCTGGGTGGCTCAGTTGGTTAAGCGACTGCCTTTGGCTCAGGTCATGATCCCGGAGACCCAGGATCGAGTTCCACATCCAGCTCCCTGCTTGGGGGGAAGCCGGCTTCTCCCTCTCTCACTCCCCCTGCTTGTGTTCCCTCTCTGGCTGTGTTTCTCTCTGTCAAATAAATAAAATCTAAAAAATCTAAAAAATCTAAAAAAAAAAAAAAACCATAAAAAAGGTCAGAGAGTTCCTAGCCCTGGAGGTACTCACACTGGAATGAATTTAGTAATTCTCTGAGTTGTACGTTTTCCCTCCAGATAATGGGGTGCTGTTTGCCTTGGGCTGCTGTGAGGCTCAGACGAGAGAAGGCAAGCATTCTGCATCATATTACTCCACACCCTCTCAAACCTTGGACAGCAGGACTCTCTTTCATACTTTTCTGTAAGCCCGTAGACAAAAACACTAACAGCACACGTTGTACTGTGTTGTGGGGAGCAGCTGAGTGACATAATTTCAACCCCACCTGGCCACTTACTAGCTGTGTGTCTCTGGGCAAGTTACTAAACCTTGCAGAGCCTCCCTCCATTTCCTCATCTGATGAGTCGGAAGGACAGTTCAGAGTTCTCCAACTTCACAGCATTGTCATGAAAGTAGCTGGAGATCACCCTTCCTGGGGCACTGAAAGCCACTGGCACCATAGTTGGGAAGCCACACCGGGACTCCCCCCACCGCGATGAAGTTTGATGTTCTCCTTCCCTCCCGCCCTTGCACCTGCTCCTGCTCTTGGAAAAAGGAACAGAAACTACTTCTTACTGACACAGGAAGTGATCCCTGCCAGGGGAAGCTTAACTTTTCATGGGTACCTAAGCCTCAAAGTAAAAGAAGCAAAGTGGAATTTCAGCTGCTAAGGAGGAGGAGGAGGAGGAGAATTTGGGGGTGGGAAACCTTTTTGAGTCATCTATAGCACATCGAATAAACAATGGCCTGGACAGTGCTTCCGAAAGCTCCAGCCACTCTCCTCATTGGGTCATTTCTTACAGAATTGTGCGGTAGAGCAATTCACTTCTTTGGGGGCCTCAGTTTCCTCCCGCATGAAATGAGAGAGTTGGGCAAGCTTCCCTCTGAGTCCCCTGCATCTTTGAGATTCTAATGGTGCTTTGGAAGAGGAGGAGGAGGGAAAGATGGCGTATTTTGTTTCCCTTTACCCTTCATAGATAATCTTTCTGGTCTCTTCCCTCTCACACAGGTGGCCTCCGCAGGACCTGGCCCCAGGGTAGGGCCCCTGGCACGCCCAGGATGGATTCGGGAGCACGTGGGTGTCCAGGCTGCGGAGACTGAGGGGAAAAGGTAAGCGCTCCGCCCCTCCAGCCCGTGGGAGCCCGGCTAGGTTGGGGCGCATCCTCTGCCCCCCCCCCCCTCGGAGCCGCCCTGGCTGGGCGCGGGTGCGCATTGCACAACTGCCAACCCGGGAATGCAGCCCGGGCAGTTCCCACGGAGCTCCCAGCCCAGGGTGGGAGCCCCCTCCTTGGCAGGGCGATCAGAATCACACGCGGCAAAATATTAATTATTGTTGCTTCTGAAGCCCCACCACTGGCGGGTGCTGGGCCCTGCCCAGGAAATCCAAATAATCAGCCGCATCATTGGCATTTTAGTCACCCCCGGTGGGGGAGCCAGCACCCCCACCCCACATGGGGGAGCCAGCACCCCCACCCCACTCCGGCGCTGTGGCTTTTTCTTTTTCTTTCTTTCTTTTCTTTTTTCTTTCTTTTTTTTTAAGCCAGCGCCACTTCCTGGAACCCAGCCTGAGAACCGCAAGTGCCGGGAGGCTGGTGGGCTGGGGTATGGGAGAAGCAGAGAATGTGGAACTGGTGGGCTAGGGTAGGGGTGAGTATGGGAGAAGCAGAGAATGTGGAACTGGTGGGCTAGGGTAGGGGTGAGTATGGGAGAAGCAGAGAATGTGGAACGCTGGGGGAAGAAAGAAAGAAGAAAAACCCACTGGCCAAGCAAAGTTATACGCGATTCTCCTCATTTGTGAGAAGAGGTTGAGAAATGTAAGAAAATTGCCCCAAGTCCCACACTGGCAAGAGGCAGAGCTGGGGCCCTTTCCACTGCACTGAGGGCAGGTGATTTCATAGTCAGGATTAACCAGCCTGGTCTAATCAGTGGTTGAGCGTATTGAGAACGTGAGAAAGCAGTGGGCAGGCCAGCCCTGTCAAGGTGTCAGCGGGACCGTGGGACTCATACTCTTGGTGGCGGTGAAAATGTCCCATCAAAAACACAATGAGGTTCAGGCGCCTGGGTGGCTCAGTGAGTTAAAGCCTTTGCCTTCGGTTCAGGTCATGATCTCAGGGTCCTGGGATCAAGGCCCGCGTCGAGGAGCCTGCTTCCTCCTCTCTCTGCCTGCCTCTCTGCCTACTTGTGATCTCTCTCTGTCAAATAAATAAATAAAATCTTTAAACACACATGCACACACACACACACACACACACACACACACTGAGGTGATATGCATCCAGAATGGTCATGCTCCCCTGACTTGCCTCAGAACTGTGGGGATTTTAGGAGACAGACTGATGTCCGTTAAGCATCAGTTAGTATTCTAAAGAATCATTCCAGAATCAGAAACAGTTTTTGAAAAAGCACTCCATCAATAAATGCATACCACTCCCTGTCCTCTCCTGCTTCTCAGAACACTGGAAACAGCAGGATATTTTGTTGTTCTTAAGAATAATGATTATGAAAAGCCTTTAATGACATAAGAAAATGCATGTGCTATAAGGTAGGAGGCACGACTACACACAGGACCATCACAGCTGTTTGAAAGGAAAAAAAAAAAAGGAAGAAAGAATGAAAGAACCCAAACCAATACATACAAAACAAACCGACTGGAAACACCCAGATGTTGACAGCAGTTTTCAGTGGGTGGTAGGTGATTTATTTTTCTCTTTCAACTTTCCAGTATTTTTCAACGTTTCTGTCTATGGCATATATTACTTTGTAGTAGAAACTAGCCATGCTTTACTTTAAAAGAGAGAAAGTGGATAATGATGGTAATGTAACAGTAATTACAAAAACAGCAATAATAAACCAGCATTTATCGAGCTAAGCACTTTATATACTTTTTATTTATTACAGTGCTAAGGACTTTACATACATTTTTTTTAAAAAAAAGTCCTCAGAGCAATCCTGTAAGGTGGACATTATTAATGCCTCTACTATACAAAGGCTCTGAGTTATTAGGGCATGTCCAAGACATTGAGGTTTTGGCTGTCCTGGATCCAAAGCCCCCTGGCTAGCATGCAAGACTTGCCCTTGTGTGTGGGCTTGAAGGAAGGAAGCACCCCCCACCCCCTCCTACCTCCTGACTTCCAAGAGCAAATCCTCCCACCTCAAGCCAGGGATGGGTGTGGGTACATGACAGAGGCGGGGCCAGTCCGAGGCTCCAGCCTGAGGCCTGGAGTGCTAAAGGGTTAGAGCTCCACTTGCTGTGACATCTGCCCACAGTGGCATCAACATCCTGATTGGACACTTCCTGGCCAACAGCCAGTTTTGTGCCTCCTCCTGCTCTGAGCCTTGATAGCTGCCTTCACTTCTGCTCCTTTCCTGAGACTAGCACCTCTTGGACCCCTGCCAACTGCATTGCATTTGACTCCTTGTTCATTTAAGATATAGGCAAGGTCCATTTCTGTGGCTTGGTTACCAAGAGATCAGTGATTTTTCCAGCAGTTCCCAAGCAAATGGTAGAAGCAGTTCTCTAATCCAGATCTGTTCATCCAGAGCCCAAGCACTGTTTTTTTTTTTTTTTAAGATTTTGTTTATTTGTCAGAGAGACAGAGAGAGAGAGCACACAAGTAGGGAGAGCGACAGGCAGAAGGAGAGAAAGAAGCAGGCTCCCCGACAAGCAAGGGGCCCAATGTGGGGCTCAATCCCAGGATCCGGAAGTCATGCCCTGAACCAAAATCAAGAGATGGACACCTAAGTGACTGAGCCATCCAGGCACCCCATCCCCAAATAATTTTTATGTCCTTATTTGTGGTCTGTATTTGATGAGACATTCTGTTAAAAAATTACATTTGGACATTTTATTTTATTTTATTTTTTAAGATTTTATTTATTTATATTGACAGAGAGAGAGAAAGAGAACACAAGCAGGGGGAGAGGCAGAGGGAGTGAGAAAGGGAGAAACAGGCTCCCTGCCAAGGAAGGAGCCTGATGAGGGGCTCGATCCCAAGACCCCAGGATCATGACCTGAGCCAAAGGCAGATGCTTCACCGACTGAGCCCTCCGGGTACCCCAGAGAGCCCAAGCATTTAACCAATCCTCCTGTGCTACCCACTCTCCTCCAGTGTATAATAAACATTTCTTGAACTTCTAGAAAAACGAATCAGAAACATTGTTCTGAAATTTTTCTCAGAAACGAGGGCCCTACCACCACCTGCCCGAATGCCCGGGGAGCCTGGCAGGCCAGCCCTGAAGGGCAGTAAGCTCAAGGCAAAAGCCAGGGCAGGGAGGAGCCAAGCCAGGTCTCCCGTAACTGCCCTGCCCTAGGAGCCGGGGCGGAGAGGAAGCGGAGGCAGTTCAGGCCTCCCTGGCACTTCCTGACTGCTGCCAGAGAACTGAATGACTCAGGATGGGGTCTCCTCCCCCAGAAGCCTTCTTTGACCTTTGGTGGCTGTGAGAAGAGCCTCAGGTTTGATCCCCATGACACCGATGCCAGGTTATGATAGTTAGTTTACAGGTCCACTCTCCATGCAACTGTAAACTTCCAGAGGACAAGCATTGGACCTTTCCCTCCTGAATCCCTCAGGTCTGGCACATCAGTATTATTGAAATGAGTGAGACAATGAATGATTGAAGGGCTCGTCCCTTCCCCATGCCCAGCAGCAGGAAACCTTAGACCCTGGGATCTTTCCAAGGCATCTTGGTAAAATAGAACCACCATGGGCTTTGGTGTTGACAAATCTTGCTTCAAGCCGTTGCTCTCTTACCTACAAGCAAATACTTCCTTGACCTCTCTGATGCTCAGGTTCCTCATCTGCAGCATGGGGATAGTAGCTAAACTCTCTGGGAAAACAGAAACAGTGGTTAGCACACAGTAGAAGCCTCAGTCTATCCTAGCTGGCTTCCTCCTCCCAATACTCGATTTTAATTTGCTTCCCTCTTGCTGCCCCTCACCTGCGTAAATATCCAACAATAGGGAAAAGGTTAAATAAACTATGGCATACCAATTAGAGAAAATGTTAAGCAGTCACTAAAACTGTGGTTTAACCAAAATTTTTAAAGGGATAGAAGATGCCCAGATAGGCATGTGAAGTGAATAAAAGGCAAAATGATTTAGACAGCATGACCTCAGCCACATGAAATGAGTATGCGTATTGCATGCTTGGATACAAAATAGGCAATTCTGGAAGGATATGCAAGAAACTCTTAGCGGTGTTTTCCTCTTGTGTGAAAATAGAGAGTTAGGCTGGGCTTTGATTTTTTTCCCCCCTTATAATCTTCTGCCATTATTTTATATATACAAAAGTAAAGAGTATATCATCTTATAAATTAAAAAATTGTCATGATTATATATTAGTCTATAAATAAAAACCCCCATACACAGAAAAAATAGAAATGAAAGGTAATAAGATTTCAACAGTGGCTATTTGGGGAGTGGTGGAATTGTGGAATTAAGAAAATTATTTTCTCCTTTATGTTTTTACTAGTTTCCAAATATCCTGTGATAAGCTTTAGCTCTTCTACGAACCTCATTTCAATAGCGCCTCTGGAATAGGAAGGAGGGGGACGAGGAGCAGGTGACTATGTCCCAAGGGCCAAGGGAGCCCGAGGTGGAACTGGGCAGAGGCAGTTGTATTTTTGGAGCCCTGTGGTTCCTGCTGAGTCAACTAACTAGTTGTTTGGTCCCAGCCTGCCAGTGGAAGCAGGAAACGCTCCCACTCCTGCCCTGGTTCACTCTTAGTCATCCTCTGGGAAAGCAGGGTAGGGGTGGAGGCAGGAGGGTATGCAGGAGTCTCCATCTCCCCCCGAAGCCTTCTAGGCAGAGAAGTTCTGGGAAGGAGTCTAAGACCGAGGCATCCTGTCCACCGGGCATTGTCTCCTTGGGGTGGGCAGCAGCTAGGAGGGAGCAGCAGTGGTTGGGGAGGGGTGCTGGGAAATGCCCCTCCAGCTTCTGGCAGGCAGCACCGCGTCCCCCTGTGGAGCTGCTGTGAAAATTAATTACCATTTGTCCAGGGCTTTGAGATTCTCCAGATGAAAGACACGGCAGAGGAATGTCATGATGAGTACGTGTTTATGGTATGGACTTTCATCCCAAACACCCATCATGACAATCATGTGTTCCTCTCCTCACCTCCCCCTGCCCTGACATCCTGCCCTCAAAGCAGCACAAGTTGAGCATCAATGCTGCTGAAGGGAAGAAGGGAAAGAGAGGGGACAGCAGATCCCCCACCATCCTGTATCTCGGACAGGTAAACTGAAGTCCCCCATCTTCCTAGTTAAGAGGAGGAAATTATGACAAAATTGAGAAAAGTGAGGTAAGAAGACTCAGAGAGAGGGGTTGTGGATTAGTCTGTCCCAGAACCCAGGCCTCTGCCCCTCTTGTGGACTGAGGGTTGGGAGGAATTCCAGAACTATCTGGCTCGGGACATGCAGTGCCCATAGGTTCATCCCCGAATATGCAAAGGTAGATGGATTTCACCGTGACTTCTAATTCCTCTAGCAAACTGAGGGATTCTCTGTTGACTGCTTCAAACCCTTGACCACGATGAAGTCTGTCATCTCTTGACTCTGTGAATTTGAGTGGGAAACTTTTCAGTTTCCTGGATTCTTTTTGTTCTGTCTTTCTCTCCAAATCTGAAGCAAGATAATTGATCCATAAAGCTGCTTCATGTGTTTCTGGACAGGTGTACAGAGCAAGTCTAAAAAGGATCATGAAGGGTCCGGGCCCTCCGTTAAGGAGAGACTGAATTTCTTTTTTTTTTTTTTATAAGATTTTTTATTTATTTGACAGAGAGAAACACAGCCAGAGAGGGGACACAAGCAGGGGGAGTGAGAGAGGGAGAAGCAGGCTTCCTGCCAAGCAGGGAGCCCGATGTGGGACTCGATCCCGGGTCTCCAGGATCATGACCTGAGCCGAAGGCAGTCGCTTAACCAACTGAGCCACCCAGGCACCCCGAGACTGAATTTCTTATCAGAGAGTTGGGCCCTCCCTTGCTTGGGACACATTTAAACCATGTAAGAGGTCAGAGGACAGACGGAGAAAAGGCCTGAGAAGGGTAGGAGAGTTGTGGACTAGAGAATTCAGGAGATTTTCCTAGGACCCAAGTAGGAAACTACAAAGGGACACGGCCTTAGTGGAGACAGTGAAGAGGCCAGTGAGGCCAGAACGGAAGGTGCACATGGGAACGGGGACAGGCAGATGGGCTGGCTGGGTGACATTGAAGGGCTCTTGAATGCCAAGCTGAAGAACTGGGATTTTGTCCAGAAGGCAATGAAAAGCCACCAAATGTTTCTGGGCCAGAGAATGAGATAATGCAGAGTTTGAGAAGAGGTTAAAATACTTTCATCAGGAGGTAAATTTTCACATCTCTGAGTCAGCTGCCCTACCATGAAATTCACCATTTCCCTCCTCAGTCCAGCCACCGACTTCTATTTCAGCTAATGATACACGTAAGCACAAATGTCACCTCCCCTGGTTGCTCTCTGACACGCTGCCTGGTGTTATTTTCTTCATAGTATTTTATCACCTTTGGAAATGAACTCATTTGGCACTTGTTTACTTCCTTTTTCTTTTTCTTTGCTTAGAATGTAAGCAAAATGGGGAAGGCGGGGCACTGTCTCCTCTTTTGTTTGCTGTTTAATCCCTAGCACCTAGGACAGCACTGGGCTGGAGGCAGAGGCTCCCTGTGTATTTGTGGGATGAATGAGTACGAGGATTGATAAGTGGATAAATGGTACCACCACTTTCTCAGCCACCCTGGCCCCTTGTCCTATTTCCTCCTCAGCAGGATCCAGTTGCTGTCTCCCGTGTGGAGGGATATTATCTCTGCATCTCTCCCTGTCCTCCTCCTCTGCTTTTGTGTTTTACACCTTGATCCTCTCAAACAAAGACAGAGGCTCCTTGTTATCATTTCCCCTTGCTGGCTCAGTACAGGGCCTGGGCAATGACAATCTCCACTGATCCGGCCTTTGGAGTTTTCCAAGTGCTTTTTACACTGTCCTGATATACCTAGGACTTGAACCTCAGTTTTCACCTCTAAACTACACATTACACACTAATGGAATAATTATTCCATTATTATTGTGATTTATGCATCATTAATGATGAGTGAATGAATGAATGCTGAAAATGTTCAAGATCTATTGTAGAGGAAGAAACTGGAAGCAGGAAGGCCTTTGAGGGAAAATGTGGGTCCATATGAAGAAGAGGAGAGTGAGTGAAGGGATTGTGGTGCAGGGACAGCCAAAAGTGGGGGCTAGAGAAACTTGACTCCTCTAGTACTCTATCCCATGTGTCAAGTACCCCGTCCCCCTTGTCTTGTCACTTGAGACAGAAAGACATGTAGCCAGAAAAGACACTAAAGACGAAGTTAAAGGGACAGGGAGATTCTGAGTCCAAAGGAGACATTATTTACTGGTTTGTGAGCTTTTGTATTTATAAGCAATAAATATTAACTATATAAGCCATTCCACAGGACAGAAATTGCAGAGGACAGGGACATCTGGGTGGGTCAGTTGGTTAAGCATCTGCCTTCAGCTCAGGTCACGATCCTGAGGTTCTGGGATGGAGTCCCCCTGGGTTAGGCTCCGCGCTCCATGGGGAGTCTGCTTCTCCCTCTCCCTACTGCTCCCCCTGCTTGTGTTCGCACTTTCTCTGACAAATAAATAAATAAAATCTTAAAGAAAAAAAGAAATTGCAGAGGACAGGGGTGCCTGGCTGACTCCCTTGGTGGAAGGCGCAACCCTTGATCTCAGGGCTGTGAGTTCTAGCCCTATGCTGGGTGTACAGATTACTTAAAAATAAAAAAATAATCTAAAAAATTAAAAAAAGAAATTACAAAGTACAAAAATGTGTAAAGAAAGTATAAAAGGAAAGTCACCTTTTTTTTTTTTTTACCATCCAGAAAAAGTCATTCTAACATTTGGTGTACATCCTTTTAGACTACATAAACATCAATAAAAATAAAAGTATATATGCACTTGTATTTATGTATTTATATAATGGTATTATATATCTTTATAATTTTGTTGTATATATTATATATATAGTCTATGTGTTTTATATATGTAAGTAGGCACACACATTTTTTTTTTAGTAAAATGGGGTACATACAGTTTTGTAACCTGCTTTTTGTTCACTTAATAATACGTAGTGAACAGAAAGGAAATTTTATAAGCCCAAAGGGCAGTTTGGAAAGATAACCTTTGGGATAAACAGGAAGCCAGAGAAGATGTATGAGCATAAAGTGAGTGGCTAAGCTCTGTGGTTTTGATAAATATTATTAAAGCAAATAAATCTTAGATGTCCTGCCAGGTTAGGTAATTATTAGCTCTCTATCAGCAAGGTCACTAATTCACAGACTCACAGGATGTTGGTCTTAAAGAAGCCTTTGGAATGATCTAATTCCATCCCCTTGACTGAGGTATTGAGAAACTACAAACCCAGAGACATTAACTAATGCGCCCAAAGCAGCATGACTGGTGAGCCACAGAGCTGGAATGAGAATAGAGCCCTGACTCCCATTCCAGTGCTCTTGCCACTAGCCCACACTGATCAACAGTGGACATGCTCTTCAGCCACAGGCCTTGATGTGTTGAAGGGAACAGGGAGAGATGAGGTCCCAAACCCAGTCGTTCTCCAGGTATATAATATCACTGGAGGGTGCCTGGGTGGCTCAGTGGGTTAAAGCCTCTGCCTTCAGCTCAGGTTATGATCTCAGGGTCCTGGGATCAAGGCCCGCATCGGGCTCTCTGCTCAGCGGGGACCCTGCTTCCTCCTCTCTCTCTCTGCCTGCCTCTCTGCCTACTTGTGATCTCTCTCTGTGTCAAATACATTAATAAAATCTAAAAAATAAATAAAAAAATATCACTGGAGCTGTGTGTGTTAAGAGGGCAGCAAAATGTCCTCAGGCAGGTCACGGGGCGGGGGTGGGGGGGGAGGCATAGAACAGAGTACTTGAGAGGGGTTGGCTCTGACGTCAGACCACCAAGACATCAAACAAATCTCGGTTCCCTTATTGGCCTTGCTGCATGACTTCGGGCACTTTCCTTAAACTTTCTTGCCTCATTTTCCCATCTGTAAAAAGGGCATAATAGCAATATCTATCCCACCAGATTGCAGTGAGATTTAAGAGATAATGCACACCAACAGTTTAGCAAGGTGTTTGTCACAGGGAAAGAGTTCAATAAATGTGAGCCATCATGATTATTATTGCTATGGCATTGAAGGTCAGTGTCCTCACAAGTTTTAAAAAGAGCTTAAGGGAACATCACAGCTGTCCTTGAATGTGACATCCATTGGGATAAGGGACTTAGAAGCCCAACTATGGAGCTGTGAGAGCTCTGTCCACTATGAGGGCAGGAACCAAGAGATACTATTGCCCAAAGACTATGTGGCCTGGGGTGAAGCTATAGGCAGTTGGGGGCTCAGAGAATTTCTGGGAAGTCACGCCTGAGATCTAACAGTGAGGCCATTTCATACTCCTCAGGTTAGCCAATTGTTTTTCTTTTAAGATTTTATTTATTTGACAGAGAGAAACACAGCTAGAGAGGGAACACAAGCAGGGGGAGTGAGAGAGGGAGAAGCAGGAGAGGGAGAAGCAGGTTTCCTGCTGAGCAGGGAGCCCGATGCAGGACTCAATCCCGGACTCCGGGATCATGACTCACGTTGAAGGCAGACACCCAACGACTGAGCCACCCAGGCGCCCCATGTTAGCCAATTATTATACAAATCAAAGATCTAATTTTTTTCTCATCATTTTTCAATCTATTTAAAAGATAAGCAACTGTTTCAAGCAGAAAGAATAGCAAATTATTATGAGGTTTATAACTTACGATAGAACTCAATTTATTATAAGAGTAAAAGACTAGGGAGGGAGACATATAAATATATTATTATAGATTCTTTCACTATTTGCAAAACAATCAGATTATTTGAAGTTAGTGATGCATTAAAACTGTATATTTTAAACCTAGCACAACTGTTAACAACAAAATAAATATAACCAATAAGCCAACAGTGGAGAAAATGTGAAATTATAGAAAGTACAAGGGGCACCAGGGTGGTTTAGTTGGTTAAGCATCTGCCTTCGCCTCAGGTCATGATCTCAGTGTCCTGGTATAAAGCCTTGAGTTGGGCTCCCTGCTTGGTGGGGAGTCTGCTTCTCCTTCTTCCACTGCCTCTCCCCTCCACTAATGCTCTCTCTCTCTCTCTCAAATGGTAAATAAAATCTTAAAAAAAAAAGAAAAAGGAAAACACTCTATTTGTCTAGAAGAAGTCAGGAAAAAAGGAAAATAGGTGTAAAGAATGGAGGGGACAAATAAAACACAAACAACAAAATTGTAGATGTAAGCTCTATGTATTGAAAATTACATTAAAGGTAATATAAAAGAAATAGATTGGACAAGAAAATAAAGACCCTACTATATGTTGTGTATAAGAAACAATTCTAAATATAAATACACAGATGGGGCACCTGGGTGGCTCAGAGATTTAAGCCTCTGCCTTTGGCTCAAGTCATAATCTCAGGGTCCTGGGATAGAGTCCCACATCCGGCTCTCTGCTCGGCGGGGAGCCTGCTTCTCCCTCTTTCTCTGCCTGCCTCTCTGCCTATTTGTGATCTCTCTGTCAAAGAAATAAATAAAAATCTTTAAAAAATAAATAAATACACAGATTAAAAGTAAGATAAACAGATACACCACACAAACATTAATCGAAAGAAAGCTAGAGGAGTGATACTTGTATCAGGAAATACAGACTACAGAACAAGAAATATGACCAGAGATAAAGACAGACATTTCACAGTGACAAAGAGGCGAATTCATCAAGAGGACACACCAGACCTAAGCACTGCTATAATTAATAGAGCTTCAGAATACATGCAGCAAAAAGGGATGCAAGCGGGGGGCAGCTGGATCGCTGACTCAGCCGTTAAGCGTCTGACTCTTGATCTTAGCTCAGGTCTTAATTTCAGGGTCAGGCCCTGCATTGGCTCCTCGCTGGGTGTGGAGTCTACTTAAACAAACAAACAAACAAAACAAACTAAAAGGAGAAGCAGCTAAATTCCAAGTGTAGTTGAAGACTTCAACACTGTTTTGTCAGTAATTGATAAAAGAGTAGGCCGACTTAGCAAGGATAGAGAGGACTTGAATAGTATTGTTAATCAACTCGGCCTGACCTTTCATAACACTCCACCCAAAATAGCAGAACACATTTTTTTCCAAGTGCACATGAAATATTCACCCAGACAGACCATATTTGAGGCCATAAAATCAGTCTCAGTAAATTTAGGGGAGCAAAACCACACAAAGTATGTCCCATGACCACCACAGAATTAAACTAGAAATCAATAACAGAATGATATATAGAAAATCTTTCAAATTTTGGAAATTAAATCTTCGAGATTAAATTAATTAACTAAAAGGAAAAGGGAATCATAAGGGAAATCCAAATATATTTTGAGCCAAATGAGAATGGAAACACAACCTATCAATAATCTGTAGGGTGTTTACAGGGAAATTTATGGTTCTCAATGCTTACATTAGAAAAGAAGAAAGTATAAAAGCAATGACAGATTTTCACCTTAAGAAACTGGAAAAGGCAGAGCAAATTGAACCCAAAGTAAATGAGAGGAGAGAAGAGTAAATATGAGTGGTAATCAGTGAAGTAGAATATGGACACATTGTACAGAAAATAAATAAAACCAAAAGCTAGTTCTTTGTAAAATATAAATAACATTGATAAATGTCTAACCAGACTAATCAGGAGAAAAACAAGGAAAGACAAAAATTACTAGTATCTGGCATAGGAGGGGGAACAGGGGGAACAACATAGACCCTAGGGTCCTCAGATGATCATAAGGAAACATTATGGACAACTTTATGCTAAACTCTAGCAATTTTGATGACATGAACAAGTCGTGTGAAAGACACAGACTACCAAAGCTCATTTAAGAAGCAATAAATAACTGGAATCACTCTATATCCACTAAAAAAATTGAATTTATAGTTGAAAGTCTTCACAAAGAAAGAAAACTTCAGGCCCCAGTGACTTCATTGGTAGGTTCCACCAAATAGTTAGGAAGAAAGAATACCATGTCTATACAATCTCTTACAGAAGTTGAAAGAGCAAAGAACTCTTCTTAAATCATTTCATGAGAGCTGCATTATACTGATACAAAAACTAGACAAATATGTGACAAGGAAAGAAAAGCCTATAGACCATATCCTTCATAAACATAGGTATGGAGATCTATGATGAAAAATTACCAAGTCAAACCCAGTAATACTTAAGAAAGATATCATGTCATGATAAAGTGGGGTTTATCCCAAAAATGCAAGGTTTGATCAGCACTCAAAAATCAATCCACGTCTCAGCGCCTGGCTGGCACCAGTTGATGGAGTCCATGATTCTTGCTCTCGGGGGTTGTGAGTTCAAGCCCTATAGTGGGTGTAGAGATAACTTAAACAAATAAAATCTTTTTAAAAATCACTCCATGGGGCACCTGGGTGGCTCAGTGGGTTAAAGCCCCTCCCTTCAGCTCAGGTCATGATCTCAGGGTCCTGGGATTGAGGCCCACATCATGCTCTCTGCTCAGCAGGGAACCTGCTTCCTCCTCTCTCTCTGCCTGCATCTCTGCCTACTTGTGATCTCTCTGTGTCATATAAATAAATAAAATCTTTAAAAAACAATAAAAAATTAAAAAAATTAAAAATCACTCCATGTAATGAAATTAAGAAAAGAACTCCATTTACAAAGGCACAAAAATACTTAGGAATACATTTAATGATGGAAGTGCACGGCTTATACACTGAAAACTACAAAACTGTTGAAATAAGGAAGATCTAAGTAAATGGGAAGATGCTCCATGTGCATGGGCCAGGAGACTTAACATTGTTGGGATGGCAGAACTCCCCAAACTGATCTATCGACTCAACACACACCCTATCAAAATCCCAGCTCATTTTTTTTTTGCAGAAATTGACAAGCTGCTACTAAAATTCAAAAGACCCAGGATAACCAAAACAATCTTGAGAAAGAAGAACAAAGAATTGAAAGACTTACACCTTCCAATTTCATAAAACTTACTACAAAACTAATTAAGATAGTGTGGTACTAAATCTAAATAATAAAGCATATAACTCATTTAAAGAAAATTTCCTTTTATTAAAAAATATTTTATTTATTTATTTGACAGAGAAAGACAGCGCGAGAGAAGGAACGCAGCAGGGGAAGAGGAAGAGGGAGAAGCAGGCTTCCTGCTGAGCAGAGCCAAAAGCAGATGCTTGAGGACTGAACCACCCAGGTACCCCTAAAGAAAATTTTCAATAGATACTTTACTAAAGAAGATCTATGAATGGCCAGTAAGTACATGAAGTGTTAACATCATGAATCGTTAACATCATTAGTAATTATAGAAATAGAAACTAAAAAATCCAATGACTTACCACTACATACTACCGGAATGGCTAAACTAAAAAAAACAAAAAACAAAAAACAAAAAACAAAACCCAAAAAACAAAAAAAAAACAAAAACAAAAAAACAAACCTAACTAACAATACCAAATATAAATTAGAATATAGACCAACTGGTACTCTCATTCATTAATGGTAGGCATGTAACTTACCATGTGACCAGAAATACATCCCAAATGTCCATAGCAGCTTTATCCATAACAGCCAAAAGCTAGAAAAAAACCCAGTGAATGCAAAGGGGCACAAAGAAATTTTGCAGGTCAATAAAATAGCCCATATTTTGATTGTGGTGATGTTAACATGGCTGTATGTATACATTTGTAAAAACTCATTTAAGTGTAAAATTTAAATAAGTGAATTTCATACTATGTAAATTATACCTTAATAAGCTAATTTTAAAAAATATTTTATTTATTTGACAGAGAAAAAACACAGCGAGAGAGGGAACACAAGCAGGAGGAGTGAGAGAGGGCGAAGCAGGCTTCCCACCAAGCATGAAGCCCGATGTGGGACTCGATCCCAGGTCTCCGGGATCATGACCTGAGCCGAAGGCAGTCGCTCAATCAACTGAGCCACCCAGGTGCCCAATTAATAAGCTAATTTTTAAAGATAATGATCATCGTTATTTAATTCCCATCGCGATAGTGCTCTGAGGGGCCGGCATAGGTACCAGAGGAACATTTAATATGGAATTCTGAAATCTAGGAAGGTTTCCTTGAAGAAGTGAAATCATGACTGAGGTACTAAGGAGATCCAAAACAAGCAGGTGAAGAAGGGAAAGAATGAAGCAGAGAAGGAATGTGTGCAAAGTCCCTGAGGCTTGAACCCTCTCCACAGCAGCCTTTCCAAAAGAAATCCCACTCTGCTTGCCCAACCTTCACACCAGTGGGTAGTTCACTGCTGTAATTATTATAATTAATAATCATAACCACTATTCATTGAAGACTTACTGTGTCTTTGACTTCACACCAGGCAATTATTCCTCTTCACGTTTACTCTTCAAAATTATACCCCCAAGGTAGATTCAATTAATACACCCCTTTAACGGATAAGAACTTCAAGGCTTAGGAACATGAGGTAATTTGTCTATGTCCACACATCTAGCAAATGCCAGAGCCAGAATTCACACTCGGGCTCATGAAACTCTACCCCCCTGAGTTCCTAGACCCCACTCAATACAACTTCAGCCAGACAATTCATTAACTCTTCTCTGACAGCCACACATCTCGACATTTCTCTGCTCTTCCTCATATGACATAGTTTCCAATCCCTTCTTTGTCCATCATCTATAAACACACCGGCTTGTCCACATCCTTCTTGAAATTCAGCTCCCAAATCTAACAGCCCAGGAATCATGTTGGAAGAGAAGGCTGTCAAGTTAATGAATTCTTGCCATGAGATCTCTTGAAACCCCATTCTAAAGAACAAATAGATTTAATAACCACCTTTCAGAGCTATAGACATGGAAACACACAACTGAGACACTTGGAACTTCAATCTTCTGGAAAAATGTGGTGCAGATGAAAGAGAATGGCTATGGGAGTCCAATAGGAGTTAGATATCCCGGCTCTGACGTCCACAGGCTCTGGCCATGTAACCTTAGGCTGGGTACGTCACCTCTGTTTTCTCTATTCTCTCACCTGTTAACAGGCCTAACAGTATGCACCCTGCTGGGATTCTGTGGCCCTTAAGTGAGAGAAGGTATGCAAAATACCCAACATCCTGCCTGCCCATTGTAAGTACTTTTTAAAAGACCTTTTTAAAGGTTCTAACTCACTGGGTTCCCTGGCAACTAGGCTTCCTTATTCTAAGTCTACTTAAAGGCTGGAAATAATTTTAAAGTTTTTTTCATCTTCCTCCCATAGAGATATATTTGAGGCTCACTATCTGAGAGGTTTTTCTTCACCAAGCGGCACGTTTTCTCCTGACTGTTAGAGCAACCCAGAATGAAGAGTGTACAAGATGCTTCAAGGGTTTCTTTTAAGCTCCCACCTAGTGGCTTCTTGGTTTCTGTAAACTTTAAGAGTGAATGGTGATGGGTGTGTGGGTGGGAAGCGATTTGATCTACTGCTAAAATAAATACTACCAGAATATTAAATTTAGATACCATAATTCATCCCCTTAAGGTGCTCACTGGCAGGAGGACAAGACCAGGAGGGTTGAATTTCATTGTGCCCAGGCTATGTGGTGGTCTCCTGGGCCTTCTTATCCAATACTCAGTTTGTTGGCATTAATTGAGTACTTTGCATGGCAAGTTAACCAAGTGTATGGCAGGATCTCTGCCACTTCTAACTGAAACTGCCCTACCTACAGCCTTGCTCAGGGAGCCTGATCTAGGCAGTCTCTGAATTTCGAAGAAACAGATTGGTCCCAGAATGGACAACTGACCTAAGGGCAGCTGAACTGTGAGTAATAGGATGATGTGGTGACATGAATTCTGACCAACAGGCTAGTAGTCATTAAATCTAGGAAACTTGTTTCCTCTAGGATTGGTAAGGAACTGGCAAATGGCTTAGGGTAAGGGAGCTTATGTGTAGAGGATGGCACAGGCTTTGAGAAAGATCGAGAGCCCAGCTTCTGGTTCTGATAGTTTTTGATTCCCAGACACGTAGACCAATGGAACAGAGTATAGAGTCCAGATATGGACCCTCAACTCTACGGTCAAATAATCTATGAGAAAAGAGGAAAAAATATCCAGTGGAAAAAAAGACAGTCTCTTCAATAAATGGTCTGGGAAAATTGGACAGCTACATAGAGAAGAATGAAACTTGACCATTCTCTTACACCATAAAACCACATTGAGGTACCACCTTACAACAGTAAGAATGGCCATAATTAACAGGACAAGAAACAAGTGTTGGAGAGGCTATAGAGAAAGGGGAACCTCTTACACTGTGTGGGAATGCAAGTTGGTGCAGCCGCTTTGGAAAACAGTGTGGAGATTCCTTAAAAAATTAAAAATAGAGCTACCCTATGACCCTGCAATTGCACTACTGGGTATTTACCCCAAAGATAGAGATGTAGTGAAAAGAAGGGTCATGTGTATCCCAAGGTTCATTGCAGCAATGGCCACAATCGCCAAACTGTGGAAAGAGCCAAGGTGCCCTTTAACAGATGAATGGATAGGGTGCCTGGGTGGCTCAGTGGGTTAAAGCCTTTGCCTTCAGCTCAGGTCATGATCTCAGGGTCCTGGGACCGAGGCCCACATCAGGCTCTCTGCTCGGCAGGGAGCCCACTTCCTCCTCTCTCTGCCTGCTTCTCTGCCTACTTGTGATCTCTCTCTGTCAAATAGATGAATAAAAATCTTTTTTAAAAAACAGACAAATGGGGGCGCCTGGGTGGCTCAGTTGGTTAAGCCGCTGCCTTTGGCTCAGGTCATGATCCCGGAGACCCGGGATCAAGTCCCACATCGGGCTCCCTGCTCAGCGGGAGGCCTGCTTCTCCCTCTCTCACTCCCCCTGCTTGTGTTCCCTCTCTCGCTGTGTTTCTCTCTGTCAAATAAATAAAATCTTTAAAAACAAACAAACAAACAAACAAAAAAAACAGACAAATGGATAAAGAAGATATGGTCTATATATACAATGGAATATTATGCCTCCATCAGAAAGGATGAATACCCAACTTTTGTAGCAACATGGACTGGATTGGAGATTATGCTGAGTGAAATAAGCCAAACAGAGAATCAAGTATCACTTACTTGTGGAGCATAAAGAGTAATATGGAGAACAGTGAGAGAAGGAAAGGAAATGGGAAGTGGGGTAAATCGGGGAGAGAGATAAAACATGAGAGACTTTGGACTCAGAAACAAACTGAGGGTCTTGGAGGGGTGAGGGTAGGGGGATGGGTGAGCCTGGTGGTGGGTATTAAGGAGGGCACGTGTTGCATGGAGCACTGGGTGTGGGGCATAAACAATGAATCTTGGAACACTGAAAAAATAAAATAATGTAAAAAAAAATTAGACGATGCCTGCCTAGGTTGGTTTGTAGTGCATGGTAGGTGCTTACTACACAGTTTTGGTATTAGCCAAATGACTGAGAAAGGACTAGGGCTCAGTGAGAACTCACTTCTTTTTTTTTTTTTTTTAATATTTTATTTATTTATTTATTTTTTTATTTATTTGACAGAGAGAAACACAGCCAGAGAGGGAACACAAGCAGAGGGACTGAGAGAAGGAGAAGCAGGCTTCCCGCCGAGCAGGAAGCCCGATGTGGGGCTTGATCCCGGGTCTCCAAGATCATGACCTAAGCCGAACCAAAAGCAGTCACTTAACCAACTGAGCCACCCAGGGGCCCCATGGAACTCATTTCTTTTTTGTACTCCAGAGAGGGTGGAGGTGGGGCCAAGACTAACACAGCATTCAAAGCAAGTTAGTAAACAAGACAAGAGAAATAAAGGATGTACCAAGGCAGAGCTCCATTATTAGCACAGGTAAACACAGCCATGTGCACAGGCTGCCATATCCAGGGAGCTTGAGCACAAAGTATGCTGGGACCAGAGGGGAAAGGACGAAACTGGAACCTAGAAGAGGGGAGCTGGGGAAGGGGATTGTGAGGGGCTTCAAAGGCCTGCTCTGGTCTGGGACAGAAAGTCCACTGACAGTCATTAGTACTTATGAGCTCCATGAGGGTAGGACCACTTGGCTTCTGCTCCCCCAGGTTCTAGCAGGTGCTCAGTGTTGAGTGGACAGAGCAGTGATCGGTGTCTAGGCATGGAGTCTCATCCCTCACATTTGGTGTGTAGAGATTGGAAGGAACTATAATATTGGGGCCTTGAGCAATCTGTCCATCTGTTCCAGGGTTCTGCATATAAAAGGTTACCAATGGCAGAATACAGGGCTAAAGTGGAGGGCAGTGCCAGAGACTGAAAGATAAGGAATGAGGGTTTATTACAGAAAGAATACAGACCTCGTCAGAGTTACTGAGAAGGCAAAGGAACACAGTTCCATGGATGAATCCTTCAGCATGAGATGGAGAGTTGCAACACTGAAGAGAAATCGGCTTCTCTCCACGTTTTTATACACCACCTCATTCCATAAATGCATCATGGTATAGCTAATCTTTACCACCTACGGTTGTTTTGTTTTGTGTGTTTTTCCTTAATCTTTTTTTTTTTTTTTAAGATTTTATTTATTTGAGAGAGAGATAGTGAGAGAGAGCACGAGCAGGGGGCAGAGGGGCCTGATGCTGGACTGGATCCCAGGACTCTGGGATCATGACCTGAGCTGAAGGCAGACGCTTAGACTGAGTTACCCAGGCGCCGCCTATTTTTTGTTTTTTTTAAGTCACTGTGGAAATGGAAGTAAAAGTAAAATAAAGTTGGGAAATTTTAATGGAAACAAAATAATGTGCCATAAAGTCATTGCAGACAATTGTATAATTGTCACAAGGTAGATGAAAACTTTTGATCCGGGCTGCCTGGTGAGCAAGGAGGGAAACAAGGCAGGCACAAGCTTTCTTGGTGCTGAGAAGATAAACCACCAATGATTCGGAGAAAGAGGTTCTGAGCGTACTGAGACCTGGGCGGCATTCCTCCCGGATCCTCCCAGGAAGGACTCATGGGCGTAAAGAGCTGCTCATACATTTCCTGCCCCCATCGGGCCCAAGTTCAGGAGCGAGGGTGGACCTGAAGGGGCTCACCCGCAGACCCAGCTGGGACACGGGACAGGGGAGAACTACTACCTCTGTCTCCCAGCACTGGTGCTAGGGACCAACAAAGGTGGTTCTTTGCAATCTGGGGATGAAGGAGCCAGACACCGGCTTGAGTTCTCACCTGACACTGGAAGCCAGTCTGAAGTTGGTCTTGACAAAAATGGAGGTGTAATTAATGACATTATTAAGGGAGTGAGAATCAAAAGCCATCCCCAGCTGTGGGGCTTCACTTGGCCTATCCCCCAGTGACTCACCGGCTTATGAGCAATCCTCCTATGCCTGATTTAGAGGACTTACTCACCCTTCAGAGAAAGACTTTAATGCAGTAAAGCAAATGTCAGCAAGTGGGACGCAGCTGAGCACATCACCCCAGCCTGCACCCAGCCTCCCAGCCCTTGGCTCTCCCTGCTCCAGGACGCTCCAGCCACTCAGCACCTGGACAGGCTTCCGGGTCACATTCCAAGGCCAAGTGGAGGCTCGGGGATTTGAAGCCCCGGAAGGAACTCAGGCATCAGCCAGACCAAGCCCTGGAGTGTTTTTGGTCCAGTGAGGTTATTAGAGATTAGCTCTGAGTCGCCAGTTAGGGGCAAGGTGAGGACCACAAGCCAGGGCTTCCCTCTTCCCTGCCCAACATTCTTCACTCCATTTTCCACGAAAGCCCTGCTTGGATTATGCAGATGAGGGGACGAGTGGAAGGGAATGCAGCCTCTCCAGTGTGGCAGGCATTCTTACCCAAAGACTTGCCAAGGAAATTTATGGCGGGAGAGTGGCAAAAAGGAAAGGCTTGCAGAGAATAAAGCCTCGAGCCAAGCCTTTGAAAGGTGAGATGTTTAGAAAGAGCTGGGCTACCCTGGGCTAGGCCACTGTCTTGCTATTTGCAGACCTGGTGCCTGAGGGGGGAGCTGGCCATCTCTTTGGGCCCCCCAGAATTGAGGGGTATGTTTGGAATTCCTACATCCATGATTATGAAGTAGGTCCCAAGAGTTAGGCCAGGGCAGAGGCCTCACCAGGTGTGGGGAGAAGTCAGTATTATTCCTTCCTTCCTTCCTCCACCAAGGGAGGAAACAACTCAGTGGACAAGTTGGTCCCCCTAGGGATTTAAACCCACTCACTGACTGAGGGAGTTACCCGGCAAAATTAGTTCCAAGGATGAAAAAGAAGGGCGATAGGCACTTAGGGTGAACCGTCACCTAGTTCACCTCTCTGTCCCTTGGGCATTTTTCCAACTTTCTCTGAGTGGCATTCAGGTTTGCTATGATCAAGGGCCTTGAGTTTTAAGGAACCTTGGGGAACCTCTAACTAGTGAAACATCGTTTCGCTCATGAAGCATCTGAGGTCTAAGAACACTTTGCCTGGGCTCATGGGAGTCAAGAGCCCTGAGCGGGTGGATGCTCCCACCACCTCTCCGTGTGGCCGGCACCTAAGGACTCCTCTTGCAAGTGAGCCTAGGGCAGCCCCTGGGTTGGAAAGCAATTATTCTGTTAAGATCACCAGCTTCAAGCAGAAGCAGATTTATTTTGGGCCTTATTACCCCAACTCACCAACATGAAGCAGTATTTTTTTCTTTTCATCCTTTTATTTTGCACTATAAAAAACAACAAAAAACCCAGTAACATACTGCTGTTCTTCACATTTATACGGATTTTAGGAAATTATTGCCTTTTCCCCTGGAGAACCTACAGACAAAAAAGTAGTACCACATTATAAAATCTGCAAACCCCGGAAGTCCACAGCTTGAAGACAACCGCCAGGGGCAGGGAAGAAGAAAATGTGTGTCACAAGAGACGAGACAAGCACACATTAAGGAGGGCAAGCTGGGGAGATGATCATTTCAATTCCACTGACCCGGACACGGTGGGTCCCTTTATCTCTTGGCACCCACTGGCACCCCGAGAGGGGTGATTTTTGGTCTAAGGTCTCAAGGATTCTTTTCAAATGACACAAGAGATGCTTTGAGGGGAGGGGCGACAAGAAAGGTTCAAGTATGAATAAGAAATCATGCGAAGTCCAAAGTCAGGGAAGAACCCATGGTGGGAAGGACAACCAGAAAGGCTGACCTCGCTACTTCAACCATCCGCATCCACCCTGGACCCAAAAGGGAGTCTCAGAAACATGGGAGGGTTCAAACCGACATCTAGATGGCATCCTTCCAAGCCCTGGAGGGGTTCTGTTACTAACGGGGCGGTGACCAGCTTACACCCTGAAGCAACAGACAGATAGGAGACCGCCAAAGTTAAAAAGTAAGGTGGATATTGTGCTTCCTTCAAAACAAATTGGCTTCGTCACTGCCTTTTCTCCTGGTCTAGCAACTGCTTTCTCCCACGTTGCTGTGGGTTATTTATTGCCTTGAGCTTGAAATGAAAAGGCGAGCTTGGAGGTGGAGGGCCCGGGCGGTCCTGTGAGGGCAGGGGGTCTGGAAGTACAGTAGTCGGTGCACGCTGTGCTCTCATCATGGCTTGGCCTTCCTTCGGTCCCCAAAACCTATCCCCACTATCAGCGTGAAGTTCGTTTGCAAGCCAGGTGACCACTCACTGTCCCGCTGGGGCAGTGGGACAGAGTGAGGTTTTCAGTATTGCACAGGTATGAAATGTCCACGAGTTTAAAAAAAGCAGAATCACAGTTGTTCTTGGGGCTGGGTTGGTACCCCCATCCTGGGATTAGCAGGATGTGGCTGTGGCCATGGGGCTCCTGCCGAGCTCTGGGACTGTCGAGTGGGTGGGCACAGGGGCCAGCACCGAGGTAGGGAAGGTGCAGTAGGAACCCTGCAGGTCAGGGCTCAGTGTCTGCAAATGGGCTACGAAGGATGAGCCGGCTGCCTCCCCTTGACAGGAGGGAGCCTGGGGTGTGGAAGGCAGGATCTCAGACTCATACTGCAGGAGCTGGCCCATGAAGCCAAAGTTGGGCGAGACCACACCCCTCCGCTGCTTGACGTAATCGAAGGCATCCTTCAGGCGCAACTGCTTGGCCTTCATGAGGTAAGCCATGCAGATGGTGGGCGAACGGGAGATCCCAGCCTCACAGTGGACCAGGACCTTGCCTCCCTTTTCCCTGACACAATCTGGAAGGAAGAAAAGGGTGAGGATGAGTTGGGACTGGAACCTAAAGGCAAGGCCAGGATACAAGAATTAAACACAAAAGTGACCAGGTCCTCATGTCAACACCTGTCCAAGAGCTGAGGTTCCCATACAGTCTTTAACGCTCACCAGCAAGGATAGAGCTTATGGGGTCCCTCCCAGTGTCCATCTCCATGTAGGGCCTTTCCAGACTTCAGAGGCACTTCCCTGTTTCCCAGGACCCTTGCACAGATTCCGCCCCCAAAGGTGCTAGATCTGGAGTAAGAACCCTTTCCTGGATGCCATCCTAACTTGGGCTCCACGAATGGGTTTCAAGACGACATCCAAAAAAAGTACTTGACACTGCATGCAAATTTATTGGGTAGGTACATTTTCCTGAGAGGGTCCCAGGTATAAAGACTGACTCAGAAAAGTAATTCCTGCCTCTTGGGATCTGATTCTCAGGGGGAGGACCTAGTCCCTCTCTTGCTAGAGGCCTGCCAGCCTCCCTAGGCACCCTGACTGTGCCAGGGCGAGATACTTGGCTCAGCTCCCAGGGTTCCCACCACCAAACATACGATAAATAGCGCACAGCCACTAATTACAGCCCCAGCCAAGTGACGCTTACTAGACCGGAGGACAGAAATGGCTTTCGCAAACTCCATCTTGCACAACAATGAGAGTCACTGCTGTAAAGCTACCACCACCAGTTATCATCTTTAGCTCAATATGATAGGGGGGTGCCCTCCTTTTCTGTCCCACTCCCCCCCCCCCCAAAGAGCTACAACAGTCAAAAACCAGGGGCAGAAGTTTACATGTATATATACACATCAATTAAAAACCACAAAAAACAGTCTTTCCAATCCCCTCTCTTGCTAGGGAGGAAACAATTACAACATTACAACACAGGAAGTCCGATGTACCGGGTACTATGTAAAGCCACAGTGTGCAAAAACACTTAAGATTCTGAAAAGCAAATAAAGTCAGCTCCCTTACCCAGCTCCCTCCTCCAGTTCAAGAAGTTTGCAAATGAATCTATAAGATCTAAAAGATCAATCAAGGAGTCTGGGAGGAAGCCTGGAGTTTCCCCAACAAAACAAAAGTCCCAAAGGACACACTCAGTGTAGCTCATTAGAGGTACCCTCAACTTAATCGGACTCAAAAGAAAATAAGTTCCTGTAAATGAGTTCAAAGGGGACCCTAACCCTTGGGATTATAGGGTCATGACTCCATTGTCCTTTGCTCCTTGTAGATGAGCTTTTAATTGCCCGGTACCACAGCCAAGAAAGCAAAGGGCCTAGAGTGTGTTGCTTTGCCCCTCAGGGCTTGTCTACCACAGGGAGCTCCCAGGGCCCTTCCCCGGGAAGGGGTCAAGAGCAGGGTATGGGCTCAGTCCCCCGTTTACCAGCAGGGCAAGGAGTCCAGGGGAAAATATCCTGTGCTCTCAGAAGGCTGTGGGTTTATGCAGTTGTGTACACAATACACAGGACGGGAAGGGAGGCTTCTGAGAAATGGATGGGGGCGGATTTCATGACCTCACTGAGTAGCTATCTAGGTAATTAAATAACAGGCACAGAAGGGCAAGGCATTCCCAGGGCCAGGGAGACAACGTCAAGGGCTTCCCATTCTGAACCCATCATTTGGGTAGCCTCTCAGAGATCCAAAGGAATCCTCTCAGTCCAGAGGCTCTGAGGACCAGGATAGGCTCAGCCTTCTGCCTCTGGTGACTTTCCCAGCAGGCTTCTTATCCAGGAGAAAACACGTGTGATGAGCCCAGGGCCCACCATGTGGCTGAACGGGGTCCCCTTAATTGCTACGTGCCCTAATTATTAGTTATTGCTGTGTTCAACACCTGCCTTCCCCCCTCCAAAAGCCTTCAAAACAAAATAAGGAAAACCATGTCTCAGCTTCAACAACTATGCACCTTAAAGGGAAAGAAGGCAAGGCCACAAGGTTGGGGAGTGGTATTTGCAAATCTGAAACAGAAAAAAGGCAGCCTCGCTGAGGCGGAAGCAGAGGGAGTGGGGGAAGAGAAGATGTCAAATGAGAGAACAATCCAGCCTATGCTGAAGAGGCGGAAACCCAAGGCCCGGAACCCTTTCCAGGCCTGCCCAGGGGAGTAAGTGAAAACCACCTAACACAACATACAAAAGATGCCAACTTCCCTAGACACAGAACATGGAGCTTGGTCAAATGCTATCTTTAATCCAAAATGCAAAACAAATTGCCCCTAAGCTGTCTGCCAAAAACTGTGAAAAGCTGCCAGGGCCCTCAGGGCTCGGTGTGTAAGTAGTGCTCTCCCAATCCTTCTGCTGGCTTTCTAAAAATGCCCCAACCTATGCAGGAGCATCGTGAGGATCATTCTTTCCCTCCCTGCCCTCCCTGGCATGGAGCATTATGCATGGACACACTCCGCTTGCCGCCCAGCTAGGAAAAAAACAGGAGCAGCAGTGAGTACTGCCATAAAATAATATTCATTTATCTTGCAGATTAAAGCTCCTATTAATAGCAATTCGAGTCATCCCCTCTGCCTCTTTGGCGGCCATGTCCCTTCCTGGCTCCAGCTTCCGGCAGTTGCATATACAAGACACTTTTCTTCTTGGCAAAGGCAGCCTCCATCGGTACCTCAGAACCGAGAGCGGGTGCCCCTGCAGGGCTCCCCAGATGACAGAGGGCAAAGGACTGAACCTACCAATGAAGTCTATCGCTTCTTGGAAGTGGGAACTAATGTCAGCTGTGTGGCTGTCTTCCACGGGGATCCATTTGTAGTGCAGGTGGGTGGCGCAGGGCTCGGCAAGCCGCCGGGAGACATTCAGCAGGGCCGTGATATGAAGATTGGCGAGGAACTCGCACTTGGACGCATGGTAGGCACTTCCAAGGTAGAGGAACGGAAGGATTTCAACTGGGCCGCCCTGGAGGGAGGGGCAGAGGACAGCCAGGAAATATTGGATTAGCTTGCTCCTTCAGGAGAGGAAACAAAACAACCCTGACCTACTTGTTGTCAGGTGGGAGGTTCCCTTTCCCGTTTCCAGGTAGACAGTTCAGCACAAGGGTAGTTCAGCCCATTCTGGCAAACTCTCTACCCGACCATTGCTGCCTCGTGACTCAGTGATGGCAAAGCCCACACAGCAAAGATTTCTCATTTTCGTACACATATTGAGGTAGGAAACGCTAGCAGCCTTCGTGTGTTGACAAGGATGAAAAGATGGGCATGAAGGGGAAGGATTGAGAGGTGTATGCTCACATTCCGCTGCCCGGACAGCAACAGGGCAAGCCTTCTAACCTTGGGGCAAGCCTTCGTTTCTTTCAAGATGAAACAGGTGAAAACACAACAAGACGAGTACCCCCAATTACAGTCCTGATATCTTCATGGTATATTTCATCAAAACCAGGACACTGACGATTGATCTTAATATACATGTGGGGGCGCCTGGGTGGCTCAGAGGGTTAAAGCCTCTGCCTTCAGCTCAGGTCATGATTTCATGGTCCTGAGACTGAGTCCCACATCGGGCTCTCTGCTTGGCCAGGAGCCTGCTTCCCCCTCTTTCTCTGCCTGCCTCTCTGCCTATTTGTGATCTCTCGCTCTCTCTGTGTCAAATAAATAGATAAAATCTTTTTTTTTTCTTAAAGATTTTATCTATTTATTTGACAGAGAGAAACACAGCTAGAGAGGGAACACAAGCAGGGGAGTGAGAGAGGGAGAAGCAGGCCTCTCGCTGCGCAGGGAGCCCAATACGGGGCTTGATCCCGGGTCTCCAGGATCATGACCTGAGCCGACAGCATTCGCTTAACCAACTGAGCCACCCAGGCGCCCCAAAATCTTAAAAAAAAAAAAATACATGTGGGTTTCAGAGAGGTTAGAGTATGCCCCCAGCAAGGATGCTTCTTGAAAGTAGAAATGACCTCTGTTTACTTGGAATCCTTAAAGAAAGGCTATTAAGCCAAGGGGAGAGGGGCTTCTCCTACCCTGATCTTCTTCACATGGGACTGAGGGCTTGGGAGAGATGCTTACATCATCATCCTTTTGGAAGGCCACCCATACACCAGGTTTCCAGTTAAGGAGGATCCCGATTAGAAGCTGAGTCCTAGAAGCTGAGTCCGTCTACCCTGAGGCAAAGTCAAGAACAGCTAGCTGGCCAGAGTCTGCCAGTCGTAGCAGGTCCAGGGTGGCAAGAAAGAGCGGCGATAACTGGAACAATGGGAGGCCCCGAGACTGAGAAACACTGGGCTTGGGCGGCGTGTGTGCGGGGGGGGGGCTCTTTGGGAGGCTTTCCTGTATCATCTATCTGCTTCCTGGGTTTCCATTTCCTGTCCCAGAATAAAAGTGGAATGGAAACTCAGGCCAGACTCATAATAGGAAGAGGGACATAGGATGAGGGCCAGCAGAAGGCGATTCTCAAATTGCCTGGCATGTGGCGTGTGCTTTCTCTTTCCTGAGAAATCTAATGTTCAAGAGAAGGCCAGTGTGGCCACTTGGAAAAAAGTAATAGAGGTTTTTACCAAAGATAGCAAGAGTAACAACTGGTATTTTTTGTATATATAGTAGGCACCATGCCCAGTGAGGGGCTCGAGCCCACAACCCTAAGATCAAGACCTGAACTGAGATCAAGAGTTGGATGTTTTGTTTTTGTTTTTGTTTTTTTAAAGATTTTATTTATTTGACAGAGAGAAACACAGCCAGAGAGGGAACACAAGCAGGGGGAGTAAGAGAGGGAGAAGCAGGCTTCCCGCAGAGCAGGGAGCCCGATGTGGGACTCGATCCTGGGTCTCCGAGATCATGACCTGAGCCGAAGGCAGTCGCTCAACCAACTGAGCCACCCAGGTGCCCCAAGAGTTGGATGTTTAACCGACGAGCTGCCCCCCCCCCCCGCCCACAGGTTGTCCCAACAACCAGTATTTTTATTAGCACCCACTATAACTGGCCCCTGGACTTAACACTTTCCATGTACCTACATCTCTCCTTCTCTTTAGTGCCTGGAACACATGGACACACGAGGCCTGGGACCTTACCCAGTTACTTCTAAAGCCTGGAACAACATGCCCTGAAACCATGTCTTTCTTTTTCTGAATCTTCTGTTTTGACTCAAGAAGAAGAAACCAAAGGCCTTCAGATACCCCAAAGGTTAACACGATCTTGCTTGGCTTCTCTCAAAGCAGCAGTGCTTCTAAGAAATAGCACTAGGGGGTTCCCCAGGTGAACTTTGGAGACACGTCAGGGCCTCCCCAGTCCTCTCTTGGCCAAAGGTCTGCTGTGCTTCACAACATCCTGACAATTCTTGTTTCTCTTTCACTTTCTGAGAAGTGAGGGGAAAACAGCACCCAAACAAACAGAAAACAGAAATCCAGCTAAGCCACACGCCCATGGCTTGAATGCTGAGGGTTCATCATACGCTGTATTTTTTAATAAAGGAAAACAAACAAAATAGCCCCGGCACCTGGCCAAGCTACTGGACTTCCTGACCAGAGATCCCATTGAAGGAGAGTCACTTGGCTTTACTGGGAAGTTTATTCCCAGGGGCAGAGCTCTGCTCATGCCAGGCAGCAACCAAACGTCTTCCTTCTTGTGATCTGGATACGTACTTATGTTATGGGAAAAACCTGAAACGCTCCTCCCACCAAGTCAGGGCCCTTTCCAAAAGAAGTTCTGTTTCAGAACAAGATCTTGAAAAGAACCAGAGTTTAGAAAAGGGAGGTGTTCTGGGCCCACTGTTACAAGCCCAGCTGTAGGAGTCTTTGCAAAAAGATCATCTCCAGTTGTGAGACACGTATTTTTCCCCCTCTGTGAAATGGGAAGGAGGGCTTTGGGCCCTGGTTTCTGCCATATTTGGGTTCTTGCCCACCTTCCCCTCATCCTCCAGCACTGGAGGGGACCCCTGACTGAGCCTTCCACACACTTTCAACCTTTAAAGGGTTGTCAGAAAGTAAAATTCTTGGAAGGGGGAAAAAAAACCCCACATGTTTGTAGAATAGAAGCATGAAATCCTCCACAGTGTCTCTTGAACTTCACTGGTTTCAGAATTTATGGAATTGTAAGCACCAGAAACCCTCAGTGCCTGCTTAGCCATCCAAAGAGTAGTCTCTCCACAACCCTCCCCCTGCCCCAGTTCAGTTAAAAATAACAAAAAGACACATCTTGACAGGTACTGGGTTGGTTTCTGGTTTGCAGAAACTGTGGAGCATGAACAATTACAAAGATTAACACAGGAAACCTGAAAGTCAGCTCTGAAACATCTTCAGGGAAACCTAAACTGATATTTTGAAGCTTCTGCTTCCTAGGCTAGCTAGTAAGAATGTATCTTTCACTTCCCCTTTTCTCCAGAAGCTGTCAAGCATCCTGGGGCTCGTTTGTTCTTGTCAGCTTGTTTGCTGGAAAGAAGCCCATTTACTCTTGGATGGAAAACTCAAGTTGGCAAGCAACAGCTTTCTGAAGCTAGAGGGCTCTGCCAACACCCCGATCCAGAGAACACCCCAGTGCTACTGAGCTGGGAGAGGAAGAGCCAGAGGGCTGAGGAAGGAACAGAGTTGTCAGCCAAGACGATATTTCCACACCACTTACCTGGTCATAGGCTGGCCTGTAGCTGATGCTGAGCACTGGTTTCCCACACTGGCTCATAAGGGCTTTCTCGGTTTCAACCTTCTCTTGTGAAATGGGTTGTACATCCACACAACACTCAGGATATTCCGAGTAGAAAGTCTCATATCCTCCTGCAAGGTAAAAAAAAAAAAAAAAAAAAAAAAAAAAAAAAAAAAGAAGATAGATGTTAAGCATTGATTTCTCAGACTTTTAGAAAATGTCCAGAATTAATCAATATCCTAAGTGTGGAAAAGCCAAGTGAACATTGATTCTGGTCTTAAAAAAACTGAGCCAAACCAACTAATAGCTTTAGAACAGAAACAAACGCCGCCCCCCCCTTTTTTTTCTAAAAGGTTATAGTTCAGAGAGGAAATGATTAACTTTCTGTGTCTATCAGAAGCAGGGAAAGGAAAGCTATCTGACATCTGGCAAATATTAACCAAATCCCTCCAGAAAACAAAAGCTATTTTCACTCCTTTGTCTAACATGCAGGTGTGATTATGCAGAATTTCATTCATTTGCACGAAGAGACTCCTGAATTGGTCTTTTTCATCCCTAGCCCATTAGCTCTGAACTGGGTTGTATATGGAACCCCCTCTATTCATAACGGAATGGAGGCTAATATGAGGTTTAAACTCAGTGCCATAAAATAGCCCTGCCCTTTCTCACTCCCAAGGTGCTGGAGAACACTGCTGACAATCCTCTCTTATGGGTATAGTGTTGAATAATCAATCTAGTTAATTACCTTCCAAACAAACTGGAGGCACTAGGCCTTTAGAACTTAATTCTCAGTCCCAATAAATAAAAACTACTTCTCTCCCCTTATAGACCACCTATCTTTCCTTTCTATCTTAATTTCCCCTCCTGACATGATAACTACCAGCAGGTATGACTGTAAAATCCTTAATATTACATTTAAGCTTCTCCAGAGGGGTCACTTAAGGTAAAAACTACTCTGTGACCAAGTCACAGAACTTGGGCATCTTAAAGAAGTCTCTGGCCCAGCATTCAGGGGGAAAGAACCAAATCAAAAACATGTGAAGTGCTGCCCGGTGAATAGGCCAGAACTCACTTGGGGAAACCCTCATTCCCGATCCAAAAGGACCTTAAGGGACTTCCTTCTGAGAGCCTCCAGAAAACCTGTTTCTATTTTTTTCTGACCCAGAGAATTCACTTAGGGTCAAATCATCAATTAAAAATGCATTCTGAGCCCATTTATTTTCCACCAAGTCCCCTCTTTCTTCTGTCTCCCGGTGTTGTGATAGTCCCACAGAGGAGCACAAGGTGGCCTTAAACCCCTGCAGTGGACAAATGGTTAATGGATAACATGGCGGTCTCCAGCTCCCTCCCAGAAGCTGCAGCCAGTTCCTCGAATGAGTCATCTTGCCATTACTGCTTCCTCCCAGCTTGCTGGAACAGCCCCCACCCCCACTGAGTACACTCAAATCTCCTCTGTGGTCACTTTAACAAAAAGCCCATTGGACCTCCTCCCCAGATGAACTTCTGGTCCTCCTGGTCATGATAGGAGACCACATGCCAGAGAGTAACGGAGGGAGGTGGTGGTGTTCATGGCTTAGTTTCCTGCCCCCCCCGGGGCCCCCACTGTAGCCCCTGGACCCTTTCCCTCCTAGCACACAGACAGAAGATCAGACTTAGTGAGCCACAACTGCATTGGAAGAGGTGACTCTAGTTAGTAAGTCACTTCCTGTGCCTAGACCTCCAACGTTTTAGGTTCCAGGAGACAAACTGAGTGATATGGGATGGGAATCTGGAGTAAGAGTGGCCCAGGCCCTCCCAAACTTTCCCAAGAGTGAGGCTTGGGAAAGACAAGCCTTCAGGCCACCCCATCTCTTGTCTTTAAATAGCACACTTAAAAGAGATGGCTGTCAGGACAGACAAGAGGTGCGCGTGTGGGTGGGTCCTGCTGCCTGGTGACAAAATCAGGCAGGCAGACAAAGTTGCTCAGTGTAGCTGAGGGTCAGATAAACAGGGGCCTGTCTCTTCAAGCTGGGGTCAGGAGTCTTTTAGATTAGATGGTCTCTGTCACCCACTTCCCTCAGAGGCAGGGAGTGACAGACCATTCTCTTGAGTTGCAAGAGCTGTGGCCATTCTTTTCACTGCTTCAACCCTCTTCAGAGTGATTCTGCTTTTGATCACTCCTGCATGACCAGCGGAGCAGAGAAGCTGCACAGACATTGTACTTAAACATACACTGACAACGCCATTCGGTCACCATCCCATTTCAGTGTTATTTATTTATTTATTTATTTGTTTACTTATTTTTGGATGGGGTGGGGAGGTAGAGGAGGATAAAGGGAAGTATAAAACCCATTGCCCCCAAGATCTGAAATGCCACTAGATTAAAACCTGAATTCATATCTGGACATGAGGCAGTAAGGACATTTTCTTGGACAACACTTTAACTTTTGTTGTATTACAATGGTTAAGTATCCAGCAACTCCTACTGAAATTTAAAGTGCACACAACTATCAACCTGGCAATTCTCTGAATCTTACTGATAGATAGTGCACATGCAAAGCATGTGAACAAAAAATATACCCTATTGCTTCAAATAGTGAGGTTGAAAGCAACCTACTGGCTACCACCCGGGGACTGGTTCAAAAATAAGGGGAGCCTACTCAGTAGGTTAAGCATCTGCCGTTGGCTTGGGTCATGATCCCAGGGCCTGGGATCAAGCCCTGGGATTGAGCCCTGGGCCCTAAGCCAGGCTGCTGGCTCCCTGCTTAGGTAGGGAAACTGATTCTCCCTCCCTCTGATCGCACTCGCTTGCGCCTGTGTGCGCGAGCGTGTTTTTGCACAGGCACGTGCTCACGTGGGTGCTTGCTCTCTTTCTCGCAAATAAATTAAAAATAAAAGGTAAAATGAACATGTATGCACTGATAAAGACAAACCTCCCAAGATCTACTTAAATGAAAGAAGCAGATACAGGAAGTATACAAAATCATTCTATTTTTTAAAGATACCTGTGGAGGGGCGCCTGGGTGGCTCAGTTGGTTAAGCCACTGCCTTCGGCTCAGGTCATGATCCCGGAGACCCGGGATCGAGTCCCACATCGGGCTTCCTGCTCGGCGGGAAGCCTGCTTCTCCCTCTCTCACTCCCCCTGCTTGTGTTCCCTGTCTGGCTGTGTTTCTCTCTGTCAAATAAATAAAATCTTTAAAAAAAAAAATAAAAAAAAATAAAGATACCTGTGGAAAATTAACTTGTCTGAAGATGAACAAAAACTCATTGGTGGCTGTCTCTGGGGAGTGGAACTAGGTTCAAGGGTGTGCAAAAGACCCACTCTTCATTCTACAGCCTTTGTGCTTTTAAAATTTTACCTGTGTATGTTACTGTCATTAAAAAAAACATTTTAGACATGAATTTTACCTAGATGGGAGTCTACAGAGCCACTTATTTCCTGTGGCAGTAACTTCTAAACAGTCAGCATGCCCTCAGTAGGGAGCAGAGGTAGGACTGGGAGGGTTTTTCTGGAATGTACTTTTCATACTAGGAAGGCAGTAGCATTTCCTGTACTCATTGCTAAGAACAGGAGACAAAAACCATCATCAGGAAGAGAAAGAAATCCGAGGCTAAGTGTGACCCATCTGAGAGCTCAGAGGGCATCCCTCCTTCCCCTGCAAGCAGAAGATGGTGGAGAAGATGCTCCCTAACAGGAATCAACAGGGTACCCTCCGCAAGAGGTGCTAATAGAGGTGGGGGCTGCATGTGTGATCTCCAGGCCTGTCAGGTGTGAAATTCCCCAAGTTGTATGGTTTTTAAAACAGGGCCCCCATGCTCAGTTCACTGCACCAGAGTTCTGAACCATGTCAATGCTGTATCTCAAGATGTCTGCAACAGAGTTGGCAGGGGCCTGAACCCTCATCTCTGCAACTGTGGACTAACACTGAAGGTTACAAAGGACTCAAATACAAGGCAGGAGAAGGCACAGGAAATGACCCAGAAATCAATGCTCTGTAATTTGAAAGTCAGTCACTCACTATATGGCAAGGGAAGTCAAAGTCCTCTCTCCAGCTTGTAATGGATGGACTTGTGGGGCAGCTTCTGGGACGTCTCAAACCAAAGGCGACAGAATCCCCTTCACGACCACCCTGCTACACCTCTCATAAATCCTGGGGCTCTCTGGCCCCGCTGTCCCCTCCAACCCCTGACAGATAGCAGGAGGCCAGCCCCGGGGACGATCTGCGGGGGTGGGGGGAGGATTTGAGGGAAAGGGTGAAAAGGGTGGGAAGGCTGTCAGCTCCAAATGGAGCTAGAGAAAGGCCTGGAAGGGGAGAAAGGAAGGCCGGAGGAAAACAATAAAAAGCAGTAAATTGAAGTGGAAAGGAAGAGGAGGGGCTCGCCAGGGTCAAAAAGGCAAGAGGGGTCGGTAAAGACTGCCTAACGAACGTTAATTGTCCGGGCGGGAGGAAAGGGGACGCCGCCGTGGCGCCACGCTCCGGGGGGTCGCGACCTGCTGATCCCACCAGATCTGTCTATCAGAAAGGCTCAGAGCCCAGGCCCCAGCGAAGGCGGCTAAGCCGGCGCCAGCAAGCGGGGGCCCGCGACCAGCACGAGCCGACGGCCCGCGCGGCTGAGAAGCGGCGCCCCCGGCTGCGCAACCAAGCCCACCCGCCCTGGCTGAGCCGCCGCCGGGAGCTTTCGAGGAACGCGGGTGGGGAGGGGGAAGCTCTGAGGGCTGACACTGGCAGCGCCCTCCCTAGCGCACGTCAAGCCTCAGTGTGCAGACTCCGGCAGGTGGAGACTACCGAGTTCCGGATCGCGGGAGGCGGCCCGCACGAGGAGGGGACACTAGAGCCCCAGGGGTGGGGAGGGGAGGTGGTGACAGGCGCTCGGCGGCCCCGACGCGCTCACCTTTGAGGAAGTAGACCCGCGGGCCGGCGGGCAGGCAGGCGAGCAGCGACGTGAGCACGACCCGCGCGGCACTCTCCTCGCGGAGCTTCTGCCAGTGGCGGCTGCCCTGGTCGAGCACGACCACGGCCGCCACACCGCCGCCGCCCTCCTGCAGCAGCCGCGAGCGCGCCGCCTCGTCGGGCAGCACGTAGCGCGCCGACACCGCGCCGCCGCGGGCCCGCCGCAGCACCACCGAGTTGAGGTTGACGTTGAGCGAGCCGCGCACGCTCGAGGCGGCGAAGGCCAGGTAGGGCCGGCAGTCGAGCACCACGCAGCGCGCCGCCGCCTCCTTGCGGAGCATCTTGCGCAGCTGGCGCCCGTCGAGCGACGTGACCTTCATGCCGCCGCCCAGCGGTCCCGCGCCGCGCGCCCCGCAGGTGCCCACGGCCAGGGTGCCCGCCGGCGAGACACGGGAGGGCGACCCGCGAGGCTGCGGCCCGGCCGACCGACCGAGCGGGCCCCGCGCCGGAGCAGCCGCTCACCTCTTCTTTCCCGCCCGCACACTCAGCAGCCGGCCCCGCCACTCGCCGCCCCAGAAGCCGGGGATTCCGCCGGCAGCACCGCGATTTATGTGAATGAGTGTGCGGCCTGTGACGTGGCTGCCCATATAAGGCCGAATCTGGGTCTTTCCCCGCCCCTTCGGGCTGTGGCCACGCCCCGGGGAGCCGGAGGCGTGGGGCGGGCGCCGGGCGTTAGTCAGCGGGGGAAAAGAGGAAGTGGAAGGCGCCTCCCTCCGCTTTCTGTGGCATTGCGCGGAGACACTCACTCGCGCATCACCGAGGGCTGCCGCTGGGGTGAGGAACGCCACGAGGCCGAGGTGACCCACGCTGTGCGGGAAGAGGAGGAAGCGGAGGAGGCTGGGCCCGGCGCCGGACAATGCGGCTTTGAGTTTCATAGACGTAGGCTCCGAACCTGCTGGGTGGGGGCCGTGCTGGGCACGGAGCCTGGCCCGGCCGAGGGGAGCCCAGGGCCCGTGCCCCCGAATAAATCCGAAATGGATTTTGGTCTCCGCCCAAGTCCTGACGCTTGAACCGAGATGGTAGCTGGGATTTGCTTCAAGGGGTGGATTATGGATGATATCGAGATGGGTTTGTGTTGCTAACCCTTGAAGTTCAGTGATGGGTACCTTATAGTGGGTTCATAATACTGTTTCTTCACTTTTCTGTTTGCTTGAAATGGTCCATAATAAAAGTACCTCAAAGTAAAAATGGAGAGAAGAGCCAGCAGTTGATCTCCCCAAATAGATTCTGCCCTCAAAGGATTGACCGTCCTTTTCTCTGTCACACTTCAATAATAATTAGAATAATTGCTTTTTGAAGAGCCGATTTCTGTCCCCTGGAAAATCTGTCATGGAACCAGCGGCAGCATCAACATGTATCCGTTGATGGAGCTCAGTCCAGGCAACTGTCCAGGTGGCTTCTGGATTTGGGGGATTATCTGTGGATCAAGCCTAATCCCAGGCTGTCTGCCCTTATGAGTCCCCAGCAGCTTCAGGCTTCCCATCCCCAGTCTTGGTGAACTGGACACATTCATCCATTCAGCAAGTATTTATCGAGGGTCAGCTTTGTGCCGGGGCTCTGCTAGCTGCAGGGACAGGTGTGGAGGAAACGACTCTCTACCCTCTTACTAGGCCTGCTCAGTGGAAAACAGCCTGCCTTCACTAGAAAGGGGTTTCTTGTTTACTACAGACATTGGAAAATAAGGTTTTTAGAAGGAAGCAGAAATCAAATTCTGAAATCAAATGCAATCAAACCGGATGCTATAGATAGTTACTATTGGGTCACAGCTGCATCCTTCAGTTTCAGAGATGCTGTCCTGCCAGGGGAGACTTACTGAAGGTGGGACGTGGGGGTTCACTTTCTCTTTGGGGTTATTCCGAACAGCCTTCCCTGCAGTTGGCTTGTCTGCCGGTGTCACCAGCAACATCCACCACCAGACATTTCAGCCAGAGCCACACATGCCTGGAGCACCCACAGGGCCAGGCTGTGTTGGGTCCTGGACACCAAAGTGAGCAGGACCCGCTCTGTGCTCTGGTTGCCGCAAGCCCAGAGGGGAGGCTTGGCGCAGCCACTGGCCTCTTTAAGGTCCTCAGTCAGGACGGAAAAGCATCCAGGGTGTGGGGAGTGGGGACCTAGAGAAGGCCTCTCAGAGCAGGGGAGAGCTGATGGGAACTTCAAAGAATGAATTAAGGTTAGCCAGGCCACAGAGGGGGAGGGTGGATGGCATTCCAGGCAGAGGAAACTGCTAGAGGTAAAGAAAAACAAAACAAAACAAAATGCTGGTTTGGTGGCTTGTTGTGTCTGGAGGTGTGTGGGAGACTAAGGCACTTGTGGCATTTATTAGAATATTAAGCAGGGCCAGATGACGGAAGGCCTTGTGTGTCATTTACGGCATTTGGAAGTTACCCTTTGGCTGGAGCAGCCCTTGGTGAGGGGTCTTACTCAGTGACCTGGTCAGGTGACATTTGGGAACCTCTCTGAGGCAGCACTGTGGAGGGTGTTTTATCTGAGAGTGGGGATAGGGGTTGGGACTCGAGTCAGCGAACGAACGGGAGGCTTTTGTGGGTAATCCGGGCCTGAGCTGATAAGGGCCTGCCGGAACTTGGCAGTGATAGCAGCGATTGAAGAGGCCACACAGATGGCAGAGACATTTAGGAAGTAAATTGCCGGAAGGGACTGGATGGGGAGACAGCAGAGGGTGACGCCAAGGTTTTCAACTGGGATAACTGGGGGAATGGTGACACCTTAGATAGGAAACTTACAGGAACAGATCTAGTGAGTAGCAATGGTGGGGGGGGTATTCAGACATGTTAATAAGTTAGAAGTGATCATGGACCACTCAAGGGGGTGCCCAGTGAGTCAGGGTGGCGGGGGCGGGGGGGTGCTGGCAGCCAGTGCAGAAAAGTCATCTGTCAGCCTCTTTTTCCACATCCAACAGATCACCAGGTCCCAGGACCCTGCCTTCAGATTTCTCTTCTGTCATTCCCTTTCCAGTCCAGGGGCAGGGCTGGCTTCATGGGTGTCTGACCTGTAATGCTACACAAGACCCCACGCTTGGTGTCATGCTCATCACTGTCTTGAAATTCTTAATTTTTGGACTAAGAACCGTGCATTTTCTTTTTGCACCAGCTCCCATAAATTATGTAGCTGGTTCCACCCGTGACTGTAGTTAAAAGGCCCCATTATTTCCCATGGGCTGTATAGTAGTGTCCTGCTTCCCCATATCCAAGTCCTCTCCTTGCTCTCTCTGTACTGTGATCTTTACAAGTGTAGATCTGAGCACAGAGCCCACCTGCTCTGCTCAAAAACCCTCAAGGACACCTACATACTCTGATAAAGTCCAGATTCCTTAGTAGAACACCAAGGTCCTCCTTGTTCTGGCCAGTTGGCTGTAACCCACCCCTAACCTGGTTTCTCTCCTTCCTTTCCACCCCTCCCCCCCAACCCAGGCTCCAGTTGTTGCCTGTTTCCTAAACTTGCCCAGCATTTTACCGACTCCACCTTTTCCTTTGCATAGGGCCCCTTCACCTTCACACCCATCTCCAGAGCTGCCTTTGCATCTCCAAGAAGCTACCCACTTCATCCTCAGCCTATTAATCAGTTGCCCTCCTAGGGGGGGGTCTCACCTTTGTGCAGTCTGTCCCTCCACCAACTTGACACGTGAGTGTCATCTGTCCTGCCATTAACCTCCCAGGCCACGCTGAGGATCTATTCCACCAGCTGTGACTGTGTCCTAATACCCAGCACATGATGGGAGCTCAATCCTTGTGGCAGGATGGAATTCAGTGCTTGCCGAGACTTGCAGCTGGCTTTCTAGGAAGTACCTGGGAAGAAAGTTGACCACATTATACAAATCAGAGCCTTAGACCCTGGGTAAAGAGGCAAGATAGGACGCTGTGGACACGGTCCCTGGGGTCAGGAACTGGTCTTCATACACCACAGGCCTAGCAGGAAGAGGAGGGTGTCTGAGATTGGAATCATGTAAATAATCCTGCCTGTCCACCCTGCTGCTTTGTATGGAGGCAAGGATGGGTTCAAGGGGGGGGAAAGCAGAACTTTAACTAACACTGTGAGTACCAGTTATACTCTCCCTGCCAGTTATACTCAGAGGGAGACAAGAAGATTTTTTAGATTTCTTGGTGCTCATTTGACCAGTCATCCTAACCCTGAGGCCCTGGTTCATCATTCTGTTCTGGGATTCTTTACCCTTTGGAGGGTTATGGGTGGCCCTTTTAGAAACACTATGGGCCTACAGCATTTAGTTTCCAATATTAGGGAATTTCATAGACCTGGAAACTCCTGTCTGTCTTTGCTCAGCCTCAGTAGGAGCTTCTGGGATTCTTCCCCAGCCCTGTTTCTCAGGTCCCTGCCCGTAAGGTGGGCCCAAGTGGCCAGTGGGGATGGATTAGAGAGGACCCAAAAATGCCAGGGAGGGGCCTAGGGCAACCTCAGGGCCAGCCCAAGTGTCCTCCCAAAAGGGTGAATTTTGCTCCCTCTTCCTGTATTTGTTTCTGATTATGCAGGTAGCACGTGCTCATTGTGGAAAGGAAAATACAGGGAAGTAAAAATGCTGCTTTTTTTCTTTTTCTTTTTCTTAAGAGCGCTGCTCTCTCAGGCTTGTGATCTCAGATCAAGGCTTCCAGCCAGGTCTGGGCCCTACACTTGCTTCCTACCATCTTGCATAAAGGAAAGAGCACTGGACTAGGAGTCAAAGATCTGGATTCCCATCCAGCCTCTGCTGTGACCAGCTTTTATTCTTGAGTTAATATTTGTAAGTGCCTTTTGTGTGCATGGGTGTTTTTCTCCCCATGGACCTCTCTTCCTTGCCCCCAGGTTTCTGGGAATGCGGTCAATACAGGGCTTCCTCATGAGTCCAGACACCACTGGCTGTGTGACTGGTGAGAATCACTCATCCTCGTAGAGACATGGTTTCTTCTTTTATAAAATAGGGACGTAACTGTCTGTTTGCTTATGGTGACTGATGATGACAGAATGTACATAAATCTGTATTGCATGATGCAAGCAAAAGATATTTGTAGGGCTGCTGTTGCTAATACAGTCCGTGAGCAAAGCATTTACTCGTTTGCTTGGTCAAATCCCGATGCACTGTACATTCAGTTTCCTCTTCTGTAAAATGGGAGTGAAAATAGGACTTAGCTCATAGGTTAATATATGTAAAGTACTTAGAACAATGCCTGGAACCTTTTAAGAGCTCCATAAATGTTAGCTAGTTGAACAGACTGTAGTATTTCTTCCAGCCAAGAAATGATTTTTCCAATAGCACTGGAAGAAAAGATGGGGGTAGGCATGGCAGGGAAGAGGAGCTGCCTAATTCAGCTGGCAATCAAAGAATTATTAGAAGCCTATGAACTTGTTCTTTGGAAAGTCTACTGAGTATAGGGAGATATTTATGAATAAAAATCCCCAGGCCCACTTATAGTAAGGTAGGAGAGACAAGAAGCTGTTCATACTATAATCATGAAATTGGGTGGTTCTGAAAATGTTGAGAAATGAAGACAAAAACAGATGGCTGAAGCCTGGAGTATTAGAGCAGGTGAGCCTGGGAGAGGAGTGGTGATTTGATAAATAACCCCACCAATTTTCCTATCACACTCCCGAGGGTGACATCCTGAAGTTCAAGTCCCTGGTCCACCTCTTACTGGTGTGACCTTGGGCAAGTTACTTCACCTCTCTAAGCCACAATTCTCTCATTTGGAGGAAAAAAAAAGGCAGGGGTGGGGGGGGTGGGGTAGGTTAATAATAGTACCTACCTCATAGGACTGATGAGAGGATTAAATAAAGTGCCTACAAAAAGCCCTCCTCTGTGTGCCTGGAGCATGGTAAAGGCTCCATGCAAGCCGTTATTTTTCTTTAGGAAAAGTGATAAGAGGCTAAGAGGCACGGAAGCACAGAATCTTGGCAGTAAGGAATTTTAATTCTACCTTGAAATTTTCCAGAAAGGAAGCTTACTGCCTCAGGAGACATTTTTGAAGGAGGCTAAAAAAGGAAACAAGTATGTTCTGAGATATTATGAGATGCCAGGGATATCCTGAGCACTTCACTTATTCTTACAACTGCTTTATGATGTAAGTACTATTGCCTCCATTTCACAGTTGACCCAGGTCAAAGAACTGAAGCCGACCTCCCTGTATCTTCCATCCTTTGCTTCTAGGTCTGGAGAAATACACAGTATAAGTCTAGAACCTGTTTGAAATATGTGAATAGTCATCTTGTCCCTTCCCTACCATCTAAGGCAATAATCCTCATTCCTTACAATAATGGTTTTCCAGATTCCTAGAAGACTTTTTGCTTATTTGTCAGAACTCTTTACTTGTGATGCCTGAATGAAACTAGGGTGCAGCAGAGAATATCCATTTATTCAGAGTTCCTGGGTTCTACTAAAAAAAAAAAAAAGAAAAATTCCCTGGACATGGTTAGAGAAAAGAACAGACAATGTGGGAGAGCAAACACCTAAAAGCAAAGACATGCAGTTCTTCCTCCTCCATGGAGGAACCACAGGCTATCTCTGAAGGATGGTAGCAGGATTTTTTTCCTCCAGTCCAGCCTCATCCTAGTGCCCATTCTGCTGTTCATATTTGGTCTTGATAAAGCAGCATTTTTGAATACTATAGTAAGTGGCCTGAGATGGGAGGAGGCTAGAAGGAGCAAGATTGTGGTCTCCTCAGCTTCAACCTAGAAATTTTAAAGATTTATTTATTTATTTATTTATTTATTTATTTATTTATTTATTTATTTATTTGAGAGAGAGAGAAAGCATAGGAGGGGAGAAGGTCAGAAGAAGAAGCAGACTCCACCCTCAGACCTGGGAGCACTATGTGGGACCCAATCCTGGGACTCCAGTATCATGACCTGAGCTGAAGGCAGTGGCTTAACTAACTGAGCCACCCAGATGCCCCTCAACTTAGAAATTTTGCCCTAGACTGAGCTTTGTATTAACTACACAGTAAGACACCCTGGGAGCAAGGAGGATGGAGCTCTTCTTGGCCGCTTATTCCCTCCACTCCTTCCCCCTCCTTCTCCCTCTCTTCAGATCTCCCTCTCTCTCTCCCTCTCTCTTTTCCCCTCTCCCTACGTGTCTTATGGTATTTGAAGATGTTTTCCAGACTCCAGTCTTTTTCCACTTTCATGGATTTTGTAATATCTGAACACTACCTCCTCTGTCATTCCTGAAATTAACTTTACAGAAACTCATTTAAACAAACAAAAAAACTCTTATTCTTTCCTAAACAAAAGAAAGGATCTGGAGTTTGATAATCAAATTCTATGTTTTGTAGTAGAAATTAAAATACAGGACAATTCAGATGGGAGGTCTTCATCTGCATGTTACCTACAGTCGTCTCTCCTGCTCAGGATGCCACCTCGCGCCTGGGGAAACAGAAACTGGGTTCTGGAGCCAAGGCCACCAGCGTCAGGCCCAGGCTCTGGAAGTGGCCAGGGTGTATATTCTTAGCTACAGTTTCTTCTTGAGTCAAGTTGGGATAACTAATAAGTTGTAAAGTAGAAACAAAATAATAGGTCTGAAAGTACCTCAGAAAGTACTTGAGATTTTTTTTTTTAAGATTTTATTTATTTATTTGACAGAAATACAGCTAGAGAGGGAGCACAAGCAGGGGGAGTGAGAGAAGGAGAAGCAGGCCTCCTGCCAAGCAGGGAGCCTGATGCGGGGATGCGGAGCTCGATCCCGAGACTCTAGATCATGACCTGAGCTGAAGGCGGACGCTTAATGACCAAGCCACCCAGGTACCCTGAGATATTCTTTATCATCAGTCATTTCCTTGCTCTTGAGAGAGGCAGGTCTGGAATCTTATCTCCTGCGGCCCAGAACTAGTAGAAAACTTTCCTAAACCTCCAGTGTTCAGAACATGGGCTTTGGTCAAGGCACCAGCTGACATGCCGTGGGACACGGTGGGAGCTGCTTCCTCTCTCTGCACATCAGTGTCTTGGCCTCCAGTCATCAGTTATGGCAGCACTTCTGAAAGTTGATGTGCATGTAATGAGAGGAACCTGTTGAAATGCAAATCATCATTGTGGAGCCTGAGATTCTGCATGCTCTGGGCCCACAGACCACATTTTGAGTAGCAAGGAATTATAGTCCTTAACACCTAGAGGTGTTGAAGCTTAGATTAGGTAATACATCCTGAACATTTAGCCTGGTGCTTACTTCAGGAACTTATCCAATAGATAGTAGTTCTATTGTCAGTATTAGAGTGATTAGTGTATATGGGGGGGGGGTGTTGAGAGGTAACCCCAGGTAGAATGAGAATGATGGGACTTACTGCATCCGTGGAGTTTAGAAAGAGCAAGGTGGCCGGGGTCAGGTTCAAGTCGTAGCTTTACAACTCCTAACATAGCTGTGTGAGTTTAGGCACATGTCTTAACCTTTCTGAGCCTCAGTTTTCCCCTCCACAAAAGGGAAGGGGCATTGAATTAGATGGTGTCTTAAGGATTTGCTTAGCTTTAAATGAAAACTTGGGGCCAGTAATCCCTGGTCTACCCCCACCACCAAAAGACACTGCTAACAGGCCTGAGCTTGGCCATAACCTTGAGCTGCGTCTGTTGTAGAGATGGGCCTGCTCTGAGCTTGCCTTGACTACAGGGAAGATGAATAACTAGAGAGCTCAGCCTGGTGCCCTTGGCATTCCTTGAGCCCTGGGTGACATCACCCCCCGGAAGCCTCCATTCCTTGGCCAGCTTGTCCGAAGTCCTCCCTGTTAGGCCGGAATGATTTGCAGCCTAAGTGGGAGTGAGTTTGCTGCGTGCCCAGGAAAAGGATATTAAAAGGATGCATTTTCAACATCTTATTCCGCACTGGAGGCAAAGATGATTCATGACCAAACTCCTTCTAAGTATATATCACACCTAGCAGTTACCTCTGCCCTTAGGCATGTCCCTCCAGACTCTGGACTCAAGACCCAGGCAACTAGACCCCCAAGAAACTTGCTTCTTGGTGAAGAAATGGGCACCCAGCACCCTAATTCCCAAGTGAGAACAGGCCAGCTACTATGCATGAGTCCCATAGCCTTGAGCACCTTGTCAGTGCTGTCCCATACAGTTTATTAACCCACATGTCTGTGCTGAGACCTCACTGTGAGAAACATCAATTGAGCGCCTGCTGCAGGCCTCTGGCTAGGCAAGGTCACCTGAATAATTTATTTAAACTGTGAATTACATCCCAGGGAAGGCAAGCCTAGTATAGATGGGGGTACTCTCATTCAGAGAAGCTGAGTGACTTATTCAGGGTCACACAGCAAAGCATTCAAGTATCATCCCCTGAGCAAAGCCCATCAGGTTAGGCTGACCCCTCCCTTCTCTCTCTTCTGTTATAAACTTGCATTAGAGGCCCTGTCCTTCATGGTTACATTTGATTATATCCCCCTCTCTCCCTCAGTCCAAAGAACCAGCTCCTAAGACCTTGGCAGCCATAATCTCTAACCTGTTCCATAGCAGACCCTAGTAAGACACTTTACCCAATGAATACCTGAAGTTCAGCATGGTCCTAGCGCCCTGCAGCTCAGCCCTAGCGCCCTGCAGCTCAGAGGAAAGAAGAGGAGATCAAGACTTCATTGCTGACTTTAGGGGCCTACCATTGGTTGTTACGGACCTGACTGTGAAGGAGAAAGTCCACAAGTCAGGCTGGGCTTGGTTATAGGGTCAAGGAGGGATGGGGGTTAAAATCAGAGGGAGAGGAGATGGTTGAGGGCCCAAGCAGTCAGGGCAAGTTGAGGAGAGGTGTAAGAAGGGAAAACCAGGGAGCATTGCCTCAGGCAGAGAGGGGAAAGGCTCTGTAGGGATGGAGATGGGGAGGCAGCACAGAAGTGGGAGGGGGAGGCAGCCAGGTGTTGTCTCCAGGGAGATCATCCCAGTTGGGGGTAGGGGAGCTCTGGGACTGGAGAGAAGGTGGGGCAGGCTAGGTCTAGGAACTAACACCTGGTTCATGCAAGCAGGCATTCTGTATACAGAGTCTAAAAATGTTTATTACCCTTTGACCTAGTAATTCCACTTCTGGGAAATGATCTTAAGGAAAATCTCCAAAATCTGGGGGAGGTAAAGCTATATTCACCACAGTGTTCATCACAAAGCTATTTATAAGAAGGTAAAAATGGAAGCAGCCAAAACATTTCTCATGAGAATGGCAAAGAAATTGGTATATCCAGCAGCCATTAAATGTGATGTTTTCAAAGCCTCTGAATAACATTCAGAATCAATTATGTTAAAATGTTAGGGGAAATGGCAGGTTACACATAATAACAATAGCCACCTTTATTGAGTGCTATTTCCTAAAACCACTTCCTAGGTGCTTTCTCTATTTGGCCTCCTTAATCAATAGAACAGCTCTGGTGGGGGGAGGGAGGCAATTACTCTTTCAGGGAACAAATTTGGAGACTGAGGCTCCCCCAGGTGGGAGGGGGGAAGCCCTGGAATTCTCACCCTAGTCCCACTACAGTGGGTGCTGACCATCACCTTATATGACACAACCACATCTAGCAAGGAGACCGGAGAGAAATTTATGGACCCCTACAACTGTTCTTTGTCAGGGTGGGTGGTGGGGGAGGGGTGATTCCCCCCTACTTTTCTGTATTTTCTGAATTTTTCCTTGTGAAGTTGGGATACCCTTTTTGTATCTTTTCCTAATTTTCAGTTCCTTATCCTGCTCATCATCCTGCCACTCATTTCCCCCCTTCCGCATTTACTGGTAGGCCCCAGTCATTTTGTGGATATCCTTTATTCTTGAGGGGGAGGGCCCTCTGGCAATCCCACGATACAGATTTGGCATGATTTATTTACCTGGGTTTCCTATTGAAGGGCATTTTTCCCTACACCCCTTTGGACAGAAGTTTGCATTTGTTTCAAGAAGGGATTGAAAAAAAGGACTTCCGGGGGGTTCCACATGTGGTTTCGTGAGATTGGGCTTAATGCTCCAGATTCGAGCACTGTTCTTGTTGGTAAGCAGCGGCTGGAGTGAGTGGGTCTATTTGAAGGATCAGTTTCCCTGGACTCCTAGGTTTCCAGAAATTGTAGCCCTCTACCCCCCACTCTCCTCGGGGCAGCTCAATCAGCTGACCCTCCTTGGCAGGTGTAGGGCTTTTCTCTTTGGGGGAAGTCACAGGTTAGGATCCTCCCCGCCCTTGATTCATATTGACAGGCAGCTAATTCTGTTTAGCTGTGGGCAAATCATCTTCAGGAAGTCAATTATTCCAATGCCTATGGGCCACCGGGATGCAAAACAGACTCTACTTCACTCAAGGCCACCAACTTCCTGCGAGGTTTGTTACAGCAAATGCCCTTTGAAAAACCAGAACCAAGCTAGTTCCTTAGACCCGCGTGCAGCCTGTAGCCAACGTTGTCAGGGGCCCTGGGCTCCGTGCTTCATTTATACAGAATAAGGAGCTGGAGTTAAAGGATTTCAAACAGCTCCAGCCTTCTGCTATGATTCTTTGAGGACTTAGGAAGACACAGCCCTGCGTCCTACTAGCTGAGCGCTCATGGTTGAGTTATTAACTTCTCTGAGCATCAGTTTCTCATCTTTAAGATGGGGTATTGAGATCTACCTGGTAGGATTGTGCGGATGAAATGAACTAATTGCCAGGAGCTGGGCACCTACAGCAGTGGCTATGCCTGGAGGCTGAGCAGGGAGTCATGCTTTTCATCCTTAAGGATCGGAAGAATGGAAGCCGTTTACTCCCTTAGCCCAGTCTCCATGGGCTTCCTTGGGGCTGCTCAGGAGAGCTCGTCTTTGAGAATTTCCTGTCCAGGCAGGGAAGCGTACTCGTTTCTCAGCTTAGGCAATGGTACCCTGAACAACTTACGCTAAAAACAAAAGCAGCAACAACCAGACTCCCCTTCTAAAGGCATCTCTGGACCTTGTAAAGAGACCAAACCCATACAGCTGCTGTGTGGCCAGCACATTGTATGTACCAGGTCCTGCTTCAGCCTTAGCTTGTCTTTGTAACATCTCTTCATCCTGAGCCCTACCAACCAGCCCACCACCCTAAAGCTCCCAGGTCGGAGGCATCCCCTTAGTGAAGTGGTGAAGTGGAAAGGTCTGGTCCAAAATGTGTTATTAGAGAGTGAAAAAACCAAGTGGAACAAAGAGTCTGGCACCAGTCCTGCAGGAAAAGGGGAAACCCGCTTACCCAGACAGTTGTATGTCTTTACATATGGTAGACCTTTTCCCACACTCACATGCATTGTGCTGGCATAAAAACTTCTCAAGGATAAAAGTTGTCAGCTAACAGCAGTTTTTTCTGGGGAGCACAGTGGGCTCTCCCTGCTTACTGTGTGCCTTTCTGGTAATGAACACATCTTTTGAGAGAGGCAGTTATTGTAGTGGTTAAGAATGAAGGGACATTGGAGTCAGACTTCATGTTTGGCTTCATACTCAGATCTGTGTTCATAACAAAACCAACCTCACAGGGATGTTAGAGGGTTAAGCAAGGAGATTCATATGCTTAGCACAATGCCTGGAATTCAGGAAGCACTCAGAAAAGGTCAGCTGTTGTTATTATTTGTATAACTTGTGTGTGTGTGTGTGAATATATATATATATATATATATATGTACATATATACCTAGCAATATTTATATATATGTGGCTTGGTCCCAAGGGCAGGGATATTATGAGGCTGCACATGCCTTCCTGTGACCTCTACAAGCCATAACATTGGAGGCAAGAAAAGAAAAGAGAACATCTGCTTGTTAAAGGCAGCTCTGAAAGCCCTTGCCCCATGTGATCTTCTCTATCTTCAAAAGTGGGACAGTTGAAAGAAACACTGACGTGGGAAAGGGTAAAATGCTTACAGGCCCAGCACAAAGTCCCCCCTCCCAGCAGTGCCCTAGGGGTTAGATGGTGAGAGAGCTGGAAAAGTGACTCAGGTTTGTCCTGTCTCTTGAGCCAGGAACTGCTGGGGCAGGAAGGAATCAGAGCTGTCTCATTCATTCATTTGTTCAATAAATACTCACTGAGTTCGGCTGTGTGACAGTCACACATCTGAGCAGTGGGCAGACAAGACCTAAACAAAATAGCAAAGGAACAAATGAAATCTCATGATCAGAGGGTTACATTCTCCTGGAGGTTGGTTGACTACTAAGCAAAATGAGTAAGACTTGTGGTATGTGTGATAGCGATAAATGTCATGGAAAAAAATTAGTGAAGAAGGGTTTTAGGGATTATTGGTATGGTTGCAATTTAAATAGGAAAGTTCACAGTGAGCAGATAACATTTGAGTAAAGACCTGGAAATGCAGGAGAAAGCCCTGCACTATCCGGGCTGGGGTAAGGGTGGGAGGGGAGTGGAGAAGAGCAAATCCAAAGACCTTGAGCAAAGACCAAGGAGCAAGGAGAGCAAGGAGAACAGAGCCGGGGAGAGCCATGGAGTTGGAATGGAGTAGTTGAGACCAGTGGGCCTCAACAGGGGGTGATTTTGCTCCCCAAGTTGCCCCCAGGGAACAGCTGGCCATGTCTGGAGAACTTACTTGTTGCCACAACTTGTAGTGGGGTGCTACTAGTGTCCAGGGGTGCTGTCCAACATCCTGCAGTGCATGGGGCAGCCTCCCCTGCTCCTCAAAGAATTATCCAGCCCCCAACATCGCTAGGGCCAAATCTGAGAAACCCTTGTCTTACTGAGTTGCGGCAGATCATGTCCAAGAAATAAGCAGAAGATTAGAGAATGGGGGTGCGGAGGGAGATCACCAAGAGCCTTATAGGCATATAAAGAAAAGACTTGGTTGTAAGCCAGATGGGAAGCCACTGGTTGTAGCTTAAACAGAAGGACAATGTGTGGCCCATGGTCTTTGATCTTGCTTCCACGTGCTGGTTCCCACAGGCTTCCTGGCTGTCTCCAGTCCTCAGGGGCTGGGAAGTGGAAAACAGGGAATCCGCAGTCATTAAGTAAGACTGGATCCCCATGTAAAAACTCAGTTTTGCTAGGACGTTGTTAATCTGGGTATATGAGAATAGCCCAGCCTTTGTTGCTTACAGCCCCGAGGAGTCCTGACTTCAACAGGGAAGTGAGCCTTTCGTTTCACCAAGTAGTTAGGCTGGTTGTAGGGCAAGGCCAGTGTTTAGATGTAAACCTCACCTTTGAAAAGTTTTAATGTGCTGAGGTAAGGGAGAGAGGGGAAAAAGATTAACCGCCTCCACTGATACAGGAAAATTCACGCAGGTCCTTCTGAGTGCACGCTGCTTGGTGGGAGCCGAGGTTGGAGAGATGAATGAACACCTGTGTGAGGGAGGGATTTGGGGCTGGGAGATGACATGCCCAGACCCTGCAACGTGGCAAGATACTCGCAGTCACCGAGTGTGGGCCCTGGCAAGAGGACTCAGGGGCTCAGCCTTGGGTGTGAGCGGGACAGGAGAGGTGGTGTCTAGGCCACCAAAAGAGCTCAGGAGGTGCAATTATGGGGAACAGGCACCCCAAGCAGAGGGCAGAGCGAGCCAATGTTTTCAGAAACTCCGTTCTCAGTAGATTTCTCAGTAGATTCTCAGTAGATTTCTGGGGCTCATCCTTGCAGATTCTTGTGCAGGTCTCCTCGGATCCCACAGCCTGCATTTTACCCAGCTCCCAGGGATCTGGGGTCCAGGTATTTCTCCAATGCCTGCACATTGGAAGGCAAGGTTAAGACATCTATCCCCCAAGAGAAAGGCACCCAAATGTTGCTGCCTTGAAGGGCAAAACCCGAGGAGTCTGGCCTGCTGAGCATGGCCACACTGAGGGCAAGGATTTCCCTGCCTCGAGTGGCCCAACATCATTGGAAGAAGGGTGTGGGAAATCGCAGATTTCTGGATCCTGTCACAGACCCTTTGCCTCAATCTCTTAGAGAGGTTCCCCCCTCCCACCCCTGGAATCTCAAAAGCATGAAGATAGTCAGGCCCAATGTCCCATCTACTTATTTTAATAACAATGGCTGCGTTTTATGGAATATTTACTAAGTGCTCTGCCCTGTGCTAAGCAGTTGACATATATCCTCGGCCTTCAAGCCTCACAACAATGGTGAAAGAGGGAAAATTCTTTCTTTCTTTCTTTCTTTTTTTTTTTTTAAGATTTTAGTTATTTTTTTGATGAGAGAAATGCAGTTAGAGAGGGAACACAAGCAGTGGGAGTGAGAGAGGGAAAAGCAGGCTTCCTGCCGAGCAGGGAGCCCAGTGTGGGGCTCGATCCTGGGACTCTGGGATCATGACCTGAGCTGAAGGCAGACGCTTAACGACTGAGCCACCCACGCACCCCATGGAGGGGAAATTCTGATAAGGAAACTGAGGCCCAACAGTCAGGGCAGAAGTGGGATCGGATGTAGCATAGGCTTGCCTGAACCCAAACCCAAGCCGTTCAGTTCTCTGCACTGCGTCCCTCCTGACGCCGTGGGGGACATGATGGTGCTAGTCTCCACGGCTAGATTACAAACTATTTAGGGCTAACGTTGCATCTTAGGCTGCTTGTATTCCTCAGACAGAAATGTCTTCAGTTAATGGGGTTTGCCTTCTCAGAAAGAGCTAAGAGAGGTGTCTCTGGACCTTTCTCCCGGCCTGCAGACCCCTAGCCTCCTCCAAGAGCATCTCCTCCTTTCTCTTCCTGGGTGGAGTCAGACCTCTCTGAGCTCCCAGCGTTCTAGGTCTTCTGCTCTGCGGCACTTGCCAGAAGGGTCCTGGATCTGAGTTCTTAGCCTTCTTTTCCTTCTGCCGCCTTCCTCCTGGGAACTCCTGCAAATAGTGAGGTTGGTTTCTGTCCATGTGTCCCATGAAGCAGCACCAAGTAGGCTCAGTGAATTCCAGGGGTGTTAATGGATAGCATTCAGATATTAGATATCTGCAGACACAAACCAAAGACTGGCTTTTCTTCTTTTTCTTCTTTATTATTTTTATTTTTTAAAAGTTTATTTTTTAAGTAATCTCTATGCCCAACATGGGGTTCGAGCTCAACCCTGAGATTAAGAGTTGCATGCTCCTTTGACTGAGCCAGCCAGGCACCCCTTCTTTAAATCACATCTGTTTTCATTTGATTTATTGGGCACCTACTATGTTCTAGGCCCTGGCTCAGATACTAGGAATTCATTAGTAAACAGGATACATGAGTTCCCTGCTGTCATGGACCTTCCTGGTTAGTGGGGAAGTCAGGAAATGCAAGAATATACTCAGCAAAAGCAGCCTCTGTGGTCAGGGTTGGAGAGAAGAAAGGCGTGATCAGAGTGGAAGCCAAACCGGTCTTTCTGAAGAGCTGACATTTGAACTGATGATGGGATGATTAAAATAAGCCAGCATTTTACGAATCAGGGAAAGAACATTTCAGGTCCAAAGGCTAGGACCAATGTGGCCCGTTTGAGTATTCCTCCCTATGGATGGAATTTTGTGAGTAAGAGAGAGAAGAGAGGTAGAGCCGAACTTGGTTAGATGTTCAAAATGGGTCTTACTGGGCTAAAAGCACATGGTCAGTAGGACTGTGTTCCTTCTGAAATCTCTAGGGGAGAAGCTATTTCCTTACCTTCTCCAGCTCCTAGCATCTGTCTGCCTCCCTTGATTCATGGCTCCCTTCCTCCATCTTCAAAGCCAGCAATGGTGGGCTCAGTCCGTCTCACACTGAGTAGCTCTGACTCTCTGGCCTCCCTCTTTCACTTATAATGCCTCTTGTGTTGACGTTGGGTTCAGGATAATTTCCTCACCTCAAAATTCTTGACTTCGTCATATCTGCAAAGTTCCTTTTGGCATTAATGTCCCATAGTCACAGTCTCCCTCTTTAGAGAGCATTCTCTACCCTGCCACCACCAACATGGATGCAACACGGGACTCTTGATTTTGTCCCCCCAACATGCTCTTCCTCTTCCTCCCCATCTCAGAATATGGCACCCCCATTTACCTACCCCAAACCTGGGGGTAGGTTGATTCCTCTTTCCCTCATGTCTCAGTCCTGCCACATCCAACATTTCCAAAAGTCATGCCTGTCCACTTCTCTCTGCTTGCTCTCCTGCTACTGGTCCAAGCCACCCCCGCTCCCAACCCGGACCCTGGCAGTGGCCCTCTAACTGAGCTCCGCTTCTGCCCCTCCTCCCTACAGTCCATTCTTGAAACAGCAGGTGATCTCTCAGCATCACTCTGCTTAATGGTTTTCCCCTCTCACAGTTAAATCCAGTTTTTCTCACCATAGTTTGCAAGGCGCCACACAATCTGAGAAGCTCCCAGATGACCTCCAACCTCTCTTTCTTGATAACTAAGGTAAGACATGAGCTGGGACTATTTGAGGCTATTTTCTACCCCCAAACAGCAATGATGTTTTCTATTTAATTCTCCTCCTTTAGCCTGAGTTAAGCATTTAATCCTAAAGCAACCCAAGAGAAGCAGGTCAGGATTGGATTCCAACAATGATTTAACCTGAAATAACATTACCACTAATAACTGCCCTTCTGCTCTTCTATCCAAGAACTCCAGACCTTTCCTGCAGACCCTAGTCAAGGTGTTGTGAACTCTGGGAACAGAGCCTGAGATACCAGGGCCATTGCATTGGCCACTAGGACTGAGGCTCTAAGGAGAGCATCCAAGTCTTCAGGAGCCTTGTCTTAGGTGATTTCAACAATAAGGAAAATGATACCAATGAAGACTCTTACAGGAAGCCCTCCCTGATTGCTTCAGTTCACAGAGCTCTACCTTTCTCTCCACACTTAGAGTTTGTTTCATTTACTTCCCAGCGGGCTTTGCAGAAACCATTATTGTTTCACATGTATATTTCACCCATAGCATAGGAGCTCCTTGAGGGAAAGAGATTTTTATTTAGCTTTATACTGCTGAATCCTGAGTACCTAAAAAGAGTCTGGCACGTAGTAGCCACAAGAAGTATTGGTTGGATGACTATATCCTTCTAGCCACCCATGGACACTAGAGTTGGTTGGGGCCAGGCCCTGTCCTGGCTTCCAGGGATTTGCAGAAGTGACCCGTACAACGGCTTGCCCTCTGAGTTTATAGGGAAAACAGACATACTCACTGCATGCAGCCAAAGAAAGGAGGCGGCCACGAGCAGGGCCACTGGAGCTGCTTGTTGGAAGGGGAAGGGTGCAGATGGAAGCTAGCAAAGCAATTGTTGTGGAGTCTCTGGTGGGGCAGGTGGCCACGGGGAACGGAGAGCCACCACTGGGCAACAGTTAGGAGCATCAGCTCTAGAGCCCAATGTGAATCCTCCTCCACTGATCACTTGCTGTGCAATCTTACCCAGTTATTTAATCTTGAGAAAAATGCAGCTTTCAAAACCCACTGTAGAGATTCTGATCTAGCAGGTCCGGGCTGGCTAGGAGCCTGTGCTTTTTGCTTTGTTTTGTTTTGTTTTGTTTTTTACAAGCATCTCCTGATTTATTATAGATGGCGCATGGGCTACACCTGGAAAAACAGTGGTCTGCAAGGAGAGGTCAAGCTGATCAGCAAACTGGAGGATGAGACTTTCATCTCAGTGACCTTTATGAGTCTGGAATCATAAATTGTCCTTCAGAGTTAGATAAAGAACCACCTACTAGGTGCTACAGGGAAGACTTCAGGACAGCGGCCAAGGAGGCTATCCAACAGGTCTTGTCTCCCCAGATCAGCCTAGGACACTCCCCAAGGGCCAATACCGAGGCACTCTGCGAATATGCAAATATGCGTTGACAGACTGATGGATTTTCTCACTAATCCCCAGCTGGCTCGCCTAAACCCCATACAACGGTTCTGTATGGACCACATGAAGTCCAACGAGGGCCAGGTTGGTATGGGGGCCAGAAGGGAAGTGCCCAGCTCTGGTGTTTTCACTGCTTGGCTTGAACAGGGACTTCACAGCCAGGAACCCTGAGGAGCCAGATGCAAACAAGCCCTTGGGAGATGTGACTGAACCTCTCAGAGCCTTGGATGAAATGCAAGGTCTGAGTGTTACCAGGCCGTTCTTAATTTGTTCATTTCACAAACATGTAAGCATCTGTCATTTGCCATGGTAGCCTAGAGATAGAGGGGTCAAACAGGAATCTGTCTGTGGAGAGGTTATATTCCAGAGGGGAATTAGATAAAAGCAAATAAAATATATAAATTCAAATCAGAGGGTAATAATGATAGGAAGACCATAAAAGAGAGTAATAGGACAGAGGGCGTAGGGACTGGGGGGAGGTTCCTTTTTTAGTTAGGGCAATTGGAGAAGGCTTCTATGAGGAGGTGACATTTATCCTAAGCCTGGATGATGGGGAACCAGCCATGTAGAGTCCAAGGGAAGCATATTTCAAGTATAGGGTACAGCATGTGCAAAGGCCCTGACCTGGGAAAGTTCTTCAAATGTAATACACAGCATCCTCAACTAGGGGTCATTTGCCCTCTGAGTGGCTGTCTGTACTGTCCAGGACCCACAGCTCTCATCTCACAGACTGTAAGTTATGACATCATGGCTGTAACTATGGCAAACATTGATGGAGAACCTCATGCCAACCATAACTTCTTCTCATCTGAGCCTCATGATCACTCCTCAGGTAGGTACAACTACTATATTTGGGACGTTTTACTGAGACTCAAGAGTGAAGCATATTGTTCAGGTCACTCACTTGTCAAATGAAAGAATAGGGATTCAAATCCAGGGCAAACTCTACAGCTCTGGACTCATAATGGATGTGTGGCATTGTTGATCTCTCTAAAGCAGGAACTCTTAGGCCTGGTGGTCCCTGCCTCTTGTTAGGCCATTACAGTGGTCCCCTGGCCTGCTGGGCACTGGTTGCCATGCCGAGCCAGCCCTCTGGCATGTAACTAGCTAAGGGCTATGGTCTGGGGATGGTGAGCCAAATTGGCCCAGCTGGAAACCATCCTTCTAGGCAATGCCTTCTAGAAGGAAGAGCTGTGTTCTCTTCCCGGCCTGCTCCCTCCATAGCCCCAGATGTCTGCTTGAGTCAGCCGGAGGCCCATGTGGGGGCATCTTCCAGGGTTTTGTGACATCCTGTGTTCTGACTTCTGCACACTGACTTTCCATTCCCAGGGAATCCCTCCCATTAGGGTTTGTTTTTACACCCTTGAGCTGACCAACCCACAGAATAATTAAAATGGCTCCCCCAGGGTCACCCAGAGCTAGTCCTGCATTACACAGTCTCCTGCCTCCAGGGTCTGACAGGAGCTTTCTCTCCTCCCTACCCAAGGTCTTCAGTTCTGTTCCTTCTTCAGCCCACACTGTTAGGACCTTTTCTTCCAAAGAGCCTCCCTGTTGTGTCGTTCCTTGAGCTCCTATTCTCCTTGCCTTTTGAGCCCTGCGAGTGGACATCCGTTGTGTTTGTCTGTCTGGCATCCTTTCTGCTCCTTCCTCTGATGACAGCATGCCCTTTTCTCTAGGGAGCCACCCCTCCTCCACTCCTTGAGATTAGAAGGGACCTCCAATCAGATCATGTCCTTTCTCTTGCCATCATGATTGGCCCAGGGATGGGCATGTAACCCAAAGCTGGCCAAACAGAATCCTTGCCTGGGATTTTGGATGTGAAATATAGGGAGAAAAACCTCTGTCTTTCCTTTGGGTTTGCTAAACTGGCATGATGCCCCTGGGCTGGGGTTATCTACATGCATCCCTTCTCCCCTTACCAGACGGAAGCTACCTGTCTACGGTGGAAGAAAATGAAGCCAGCACATGGAGAGAAGCAGAGAGAGTAAAGATGTAAGTTGCTCATTATTTGAGTTTTTAGAGTTCCTGGAGCTGGCCCCAACTCAATCAATGAGCCAGATTTACTTATTTGCTTATTATTTACTTATTACTTGCTTCTGCTTGAACTAGTTTGAATTTGGTTTCTGGCACTTGCAACCAAGAGTCTAAACAAGTACAATCATTCATAGGGTTCTTTCTTATACTGTCACATACAAAATGTCTTTGGGGGAGGGTCTGTGCTTCTGTCTTCTCATGTAGATGGCAATCTTCTTTAGAGAAAGAGTTGTTTCTTTCTTTAAAAAATGTTTATGGTGGGGCACGTAGGTGGCTTAGTCAGTTGAGCATCTGGCTCTTGATTTCAGCTCAGACTGTGATCTCAGAGTCATGGGATCTATGGGCTCTGTCCTTGTGCTCAGCATGGAATCTGCTTCTCCCTTTCCTGCTCCCTCTCAAATAAATAAATAAATAAATAGATAAATAAATAAAATCTTTAAGAAGGTATTTTGTATATTTTTAATATAAAAGGACATAGGCAAAAAATAAAATATAATAATAAAATGAACCCTTGTAACCTGCTATGTGGCCTAAGAACTAGAACGTGACTCAGATAGGAACCTGCCTGCGGGCTCTTCCCCAACCATAACCTGTCTGCCCCCAGGGGTAACAACTGTCCTAAATTTTATGCTTAGTATTCTCTTGCTCTAGAACAATTTTGGGACACATTTGTATGACCTCCTTAGAAAAAAGTTGCTTAGCTTTGATTGTTTTTAAGCTTTACAAAAAATGGCTTTGTGTACATAGTTTTCTGAAACTTGCTTTTTTTAAACACCATTTATTTCTAAGATTCACCCATCTTATTGCACGTAACTATAATTCATCTATTTTCACTGCTGTGTAATATTACATTGTGGGCATAGACCATAATCCACAATTTTTCCTTCTGCTGGGACATCTGGATTTTTCATAATTTTACCACTATAAACTATTCTTTGAACATCCTTGTATATGTGTTTCACACAGGTACAAGAGTTCCCAGGATATATACCTAGGAGAGGAATTCCTTGCTAGGTTATTGGTAGGTGCAAGTTCAGCCATATAAGATGGTGCTAACTCATTTTCTAAAGTGATTGTGCCTACTTATCCTCCCCACCACCTTGTGTAAGAGCCAACATCTTGACCAACTTGGTGCCCAACTTCTGTCTCCTCTATTGTACCTAGAAGGGTTTCAGACTTGTAGGGTCAAAAATGGTTCATTTAGGGTAACTGGGTGGCTGTTGCTTAAGCAACTACCTTCGGGTCAGGTCATGATCCTGGAGTCCTGGGATCAAGTCCCACGTCAGTTCCCTGCTCAGCTGGGGGTCTAATTCTCCCTCTGACATTAATCCTCGGATGCTCTCTTTCTCTCTCTCTCATTCTCTCTCTCATAAATAAGTTAAAAATCTTTTTTAAAAACTGGTCCATTTACTGATTGCCTGGGAAAGTTGAGTGGACAGAGAGGTGGCATGGAAGACAGATGTAGTTGGAAGTTGGAGAAGATGTAGAGACTGTTTTCACCCATAAAGGTGAACAACTGGAATCCCAGTATATCAGATGGTCAGTGCTAAACAGAGATTGCTCTCTGGGCTTTTCTGGGCCAATGTCCTGGGACCCTCTTGGAGGCTTTCATGATTGCCTGATTCTGACCCTCAGTGCTCAGCAAGCTGTTTATGGACACAAACTTCTAGTATGGGCCTATACTGGTGAACTCATGCCCAGCACCGCCCACCTTGGAGCATTCCAGAGGGAGATTTTCAATGCCTGTTCAGGCATGTCCCGTGAACCTGGGAGGGGACATTAAAAACCCACTCCCTTGGGAATCCTATCTATGGATTATAACCCCTACATCCAGATGGGCCCTAATGTCCATTTCAAAGCAGTCAGGTTTCCTTGCCTTCTTTAACTTTTTTTTAAATTGTTGTTTTGTTTTGTTTTGTTTTTTAATAAGCAAGTCTTGGTAACATGGTAGAAGTTTCTCACTGTTTCCAGCCACGCCCGAAATTCTTAATCTTAACACACACGCGTGAGCACGCACATGCACACACACACACACCCTCTCAAAGTACACATTCCTCACTTCAAGTCCAAGGCCTACAAAAAGAGTTTTCTGTTGAAGGTCAGCAGCTCTGATTGCATTTCTTTATTTAGCACATTGTTCTTGCTGAAGCTGATTCCATTACCTTTGAGTTCAGGGAAGTGGAGCCCATTAGAAGAGTCGGCAGTCAAGAGGTTCCCAAACAGGGTGAGAGATGCTAAACTTAGGTTCATTTGGCTACTGTGGTTTATTGACAGAACTCTCTCCCTCTCTCTCTCTCTCCCTCTCTCCCTCTCTCTCTCTCTCTCTCTCTTTTAATGGAGCCTGCATTTTCCTGTGTTACAGTCACCAACCTGTTTATGGTGGGAAGAAAGGAAACTTGGGGCTTTGGTCCCAGATATCAACATCTACTCTTACCTCTGCCCTTAAATTCCCTACTCCTCCGGCAAGTAACCTACTTCCCTTGACTCCTCGACACCCACATCCAGATCTCAGGCTGGCCCAAGCAGGCGTGCCGATGAGGCAGCACTGTGTCTGGTCTTGGTGGAGCGGGTTACGGACCTGACCATTGACTGGTCTCATGGCTTCTGACCTGTGTGTCTCCTTCCCCCCATGTTGATTGCTGGAACCTGCATGTCTGGAGGTGACCACCGACGTCTCTGGCTGGGCTTCCTCATTGTGGGCCCACCTATACTGCTCCTGCCTCTGCGGGGACATTGGCTCTGTCCTGGGGATACCAGTAAAGGCGGGCTTGCACTTAGCACACACACATTGTCAGGCATCATGAGATTGGCAAAGATTATCCCTTGGACAACGTCTTGCACTGACATTGTGATGGGGATGCTGTTAGGGTCAGCTACGGGGGAGACTAGGGAGTGATTGGTCCAACTGCTCCAAACAGCAATTTGTTGATATTTATTTAAACAGGAAAACAAATGTAATTCTCTCTTGAGCTAGAAGTTCCACTTCTAGGAATTTGTTTGGTGGACACACAGAAGACCTATATATGAAAGTGTTTGTGGCGACATGGTTTCTATCAGCTCAAACCTGGAAATGATTTCAATACTTATTCTTCTATGGGATATAACTATGCAATGTTGTACGACGCAGCCACTGGAAAAGCATGAAATAGTCTTCACGGACTCATATGATGTTTATGAAATATTGTTTTTGTGAAAAGATGGTACAAAATCGTATAATATGCTATCTCCATATTTTAAAGTAGGATATGGAATAGACATGTGTGTATGTTGGCAAGATTTCTAGACGAAGATGAACAGATAACAATATTTTCTAGGGCTGAGCAGGGGGTGGAGGGACAGATTTCTTGCTGTGTGCTCTTGTACTCTGAAGTTCTTGTCAGGTGTAGGTAAGTTAAACACAATTTTGAAATACAAAAATGAATAAAGCGATTTTTTATTCTAATTACTTCCAGGTTTTTCTTTCTGGAACATTTATATGTCATAGATTGTGGCTCTGACAATGACCTCTTAAGAATGGAAAGACATCATACATATGAGGGAACTGAAAGAAGGATATGAGATCCCCAAAGCTTGGCCTTGCCCATGCCCACCCCAGAGCTGCTGGCCTCCTGTGGCTTTAAGCCTGGGAAAGCAAGCCTCCCCAGCTCCCTGTGACTGCCACGCTGTCTCCTAACCCTGGCCACACACCTGGCCACCAGCACCCCTTCTCAGGCTCCTAGCTCTGTGTTGAGTACCACTTGGCAGATGCTAGCCCTCAGACTCAGTGTCAAGGTATTTGCTTTCTGCTTCCTCCCAACCCCACAGCTGGCATGGTGGTCCAGGCCTCTGTAGCTTCCTCCGCTGCTTGCCCCCCTTTAACCCACTCCTCACACAGCTGCCTGAGTGATCTTTCTAAACCATAAGTCGGAACCGTTATCACCCTGCTTAAAAACCTTCCTATGGCTTCCTGTTGCCCATAGGATCTAATCCAGACTCTTCACCATGGCTCTGAGGCCCAGCATGACCTGGCTCTTACCTCCCTCTTTTCCTTGCCTCCCCTTGCCCCTCACTCTCACTGCTCCAGCCAGCACTGGCTTTCTTCCTGTTCCTTGAAGACCCCAAGCATATTCCTGCCCCAGGGCCTTTGCATTTGCTGTTCTCTCTCAGAGACACCTCTTTCACTCTTAGCATCCATGTGCCTCATCATTCAGTTCTCTGCTAGGTGTTACTTGTCTTACTACTCTAGGTAAACAGGGCATACCTCCCCTAAATCCACCCACCACTCCATCCCATTCTGATTTGTTTTCTTATAGTATTTATCAGTGTCTGCAGGGACTTTTGTGACTTGTTTGGGCTGATCTTTCTCCAAAGAATTTCAGTGCTCTTCCCTGTCTCTACATCCATGGTGCTCTAAGCGGTGCTTGGAGCCTGGTGTGACTGCCGTGTTTACTAAGTGGGTGGCACAGTGCCGGCCATCCTGCAGGTGCTCAGTGTTAGTGGAATCTCGGCTGCCCACTTGCTTTGTGCCCTCAGGAAAATCACAGTTTCTGCAGCGGTGAAATGGAGCAGGGTGGGAGTCCCCAGGCAAACAGAGAACTTCTCCAAGTGGAGCATTTTGGTTTTTTCCTCCAAGTCTATTATTCTAAAGAAGTTGTGCAGGAACACAGACTCTGATTTTCCAGCTGAGGCCGTGTTCTGCCCACCTTCCTGCTCTGGGAAGCCGCGCAGGTGCCTAGGACACTCTCCTGGGAGAGCAGGGGAGCATTGGCCTGGAAAATATCCCAATGCCTGGGGGAGGGGAGACGCATGCCTGGGGGTGTTGAACTGTCTCTGGAAAAGAGTGTGGGAAGAGAGAAAGACTGGGTAAAGGAACTCAGACTTCAGGGAGGTGGTGTAGGCCGAACCCTCAGACAATGTCTGACGCTCACTGTGGGGACACAGAAAGAATGAATGATGAACGTGACTGTTATTATTACTGTTGCAAGGCCGTGGGCATTTCCATGAAGGAACCAACTACACAGGCCACGTTGACTACACAGGCCACGTTGAACTGCATTTTCACAATTCTCTGCCTCATTTCGCCTTCACAACAGCCTTTGGGGGCAGGTACTCTTAGAACCTGCTGAGCTGAAGAAACTGAGGCAGAGAGGGAATCTTGCTGCAGAGCCAGGATTCAACACATTCAGACTCTTCCAGTTTCGAGGTTTCTTGAAACTTCCTGGTCTTCTTTGCTTTTTCTTGGCCGTTTCCTTGTAGTTACCTGCAGGAGAACAACCACTCTGAAATGAACCGGGCTGCGGGCTTGCTTTGGAGGGAACAGGGCTCAGAAGAAGGAGCATCGCTGCCTGGCTTTGCAGGAGAATCCTCAGGTGGACCCCCCACCCCGGGGCCTCTAGGTAAGGGAGAGAACGGGGGGGGGGGGGGGCAAACCCCGAGAACCTCCTTTCAAGCTCTGAGTGAGGCGGCTAAATCTCCATACGGCTTACAAGAGGCTCCGGAGGAAGTGGGACCACCGAGGGAACAGAGACAGCTGCCCAAAGCAGGCTCCCACAGGTCGGGGACTCTTGCCTTCTGGGGCCTGATTCTCCAGCCCTTTCCTGCCCCTTGAGGGGCGGAGCCAAGACTCAAATCATAACCTTCCCGCTGAGGGACAGGCCCAGCTGGCAAGTTTTTCCTCTAGAGCTAAGTTCTAGGGCCTGTGCCTGGCTCAGAACCACACCTTACAGCCACTGGCTCAAGATGCACGGGGCAAAGGCCGGCCCCTTGTCCTGCCACCCAATGGGGGACATTCTCCACCCTGACTCAGTCCTTTCCCCAGAAGGACCCTGACACTCTCACCATTGCTGCTAGTGCTTTGGGATACGTACCAGAAGTCAGATCCTTTGTTCAAAGTCTGCAGGGAGCTGCTTGAAATGTCTCACCTTCGTGGGAATTTAGCCCCTCAAGGGTGTGAGGGAGGGTGCTGTTCCAGGGGCTATGAGGGATCAGGAGTGGCCCCCACTGGAGAAATAGGCCCCAGTCCTGCCTGGGGTCAGGGCCGGAAGAACAGGTGGTGGAACCTGGAGGCAAAAAAGGAGCTGAATTAGGTGCTTTCTAATTAGACCATTATGTTTTAGGCAACACCTCTGCTGGAGAGTTGTTCTGCTTTAAGAACCGGATGGAGGCAATACTATCAGGGTTTGGTGCTCTGGGAAAGGCCACCTGGGGTCTGCACGTGTCTTCTCCCTCCTACCCCGCCCCTAGCTCAGCCCCCCTTCCCAGCACCTCCCTCCCCACCGAGGTCGAAGTTCCGGAGCGGCCACCCACAGAGCAGCCTGGGGGCTGGGCGCTGAGTCAGAAGGCTGTGGTGCCTGCGGTGGGGGCGGGGGCAGGGTGGCAGATGGCTTGACGTGGGCGTGAGGAGGGGAGGGCCAGTGGGAGGGGGCAGTGACCCTGGGCCCAGCAGGGAGGGATTTTAAGACTTGACCTGGGAGCTGGGCTGAGTCATGCAATGAGCTTTCCTTTCCTGGGTCTTTCCTCCTGTTTTCCTGGGATGTTGCTCCTCTCGGGGCAGCCAGTGCAGCCAGGTAGGGGTGGAGAGTGACCCTGGGGTCGGAGGCCTGAGACGCAGCAGGGCTTCCGCTCGGCCGCCCGGCTGCTCCCAGGGTGGGAGGCAGAGCCTGGCTGTGTTTATCCAGGCTGGCGCTTCCGGAGCAGATGGGCGCCCGTCAGCGCTGCCAGCCAGGAACTGGGCTGACGTCCTCTCCTTGCCAAGTGGCAGGTGACTCGGGGGCCTGGAGGGGGACGTGTGCTTGGTTTGGCTCTTTATTAGGGAAAGTCTCTCCAGGCCGAGAGCTGCCTGCACACCTCGGGGAGCTCGGCCCCAGCCGGTGTCACACACAGTGCCGACCTCTAGTTCTTGAGAGCTGGGCAATCTGGGAAGGGGGCTCCAGGATCTCCCCCGAAGCCACTGTCGAACTCTGCTTTTTGCCCCCTCTGTCCAGCTGTAATAGTTACCTAGGGCCGCCATAACAAAGTACCATAACAAAGTACCACACGCTGGGGGCTTAAGCAGCAGAGATGCACACTCTCCCATCCTGGAAGCTGGGAGTCCCAGATTGGGGGGCTGGGATGGGAGTTGATGCCCCAGGGAGCCACCCATCCACACCTCTCTCCTGGCTTCTGGAGGCTGCCCGCCATCCTGCAGTTTCCTGGCTTGTAGGTACATTCTCTGTCCTCCGCCTCCCACTTCCCTGGGCCTTCTCCCCTCGTGGCCCAGCCCCTGTGTCTGGTCTCTTCCGAAAGGACAGCAGTCATTGGATTAAGGGCCTACTCTCCTCCAGCAGGACCTCAGCTTAACTTAATTGTATCCACAATGACCCTATTTAGGACCTCATAAATTCGCATTCTGAAGTCCTGGAGAGGATGTGGATTTGGAGAGGACCTTATTCTGGGAAGGACCCTATTCTGTGGAGGCAAACTGGGCTCCTACACCTGTTCTTTATGATTCCTCCCTCTCACTTCCCAGGCGGCGAGGGTAAGGGCGCCACCGTCCAGATCCCACCTCTGGAGGAAAGCGCCCGAGAGAGGCAGGAGATATTTTCACTGATATGTTCTTCCCCATTAAGAGGGAATCCACGTACAGCTGTGATTTTTAATCCTTTTGGGGGTTTCAGAGGCTTATGGGAATCTGAGGGAAAGCTTTGGACTCCCACTCAGGATAAACGCGCGCATCAGCACCGCTCTTTCAGCAGCGACAGGGCCTTGTAGTGCCCGTCTGTCTGTCGGTGCGCCTGTGCGTGCCAGGGAGGATCCTCTCAGGGCTGAGGAATGCCTGCCCAGGAGCCAAAAGCGGGGTCGGGGGTTGCCAGCCTGGGCAAGGACCGAGGAGGGTTTCCTCACGTTGGATCACGGGCAGAGCGTGTGTGGGCGCGTGGGCACGCTCCTGTTTGCACAGGGCTTGCACGCTCTGGCGTCAGGTCGGCCTCACTGGGCGGGGGGGGTGGGGGTGGGGTGGGGCGTGGAGGGCTCAAGAAAAGGAGGGTACTGTAATGTGGTGTGGACATGTGTTTTTCTCTTGCCTCAGTAGCTACCACACCAGAGACCCTGCCGAGAAGCCCAGCCCTGGATGGCTCTCTAGTGTATTATTAGGTGGGAAGGGGTGGGGAGTTGAAGCCTAGCGTACCCACCATTATCCTGTTTGTGTAAAAACACCCACTGTGTGCTTATGCATATGTGTGTGGGGGGGTATATATCTATTTATACCTGTACAGAGACCTCCCGAAGTGGACACAGAATCAGGGGCTGCTTCTGGGGTGGGGTGTAGCACTTTCCTTGATGCTCCCTATGTTTTCATAGGCTTTGACTTTTTCCAGTAAGCATGTATTCAAATGTTAATTGTGTATTAAAAAGGTAACAGTGTTTCAAGGAAAGGCTCTTGATATTTGGGGGCTCAGATCCCTTTGATAAGCCCTGAAAACCATGGGCCTGCTCTCCACCTGGGCACCCCTCACTAAAAGAATCCCCAGGCTAGAGGGAGGACCAGAGCCCCGGTCCTGAAACTGACCCACCTCCTTCCCTCGGAGAAGTCCACCTCCGGCTGTAGCCAGGCCACCTTGGTGTCCTTTGCCCCTCTCCCGCCTCACACCCAGCCCCCAGTAAATTACCTGGCCCTCCTCTGGGCCAGTGGTTTTCAAAATAGAGGCAACAGAATCACCCAGGGGGCTTGTTAAAGTGGGTTGCTAGAGCACCCCACACGTGGGGTGTGGTCGGATTTCCTCTGCTAACGACTGTCCAGGTAATCTGATATGATGGGTCCTCCTGCTAGACTGCTCTAGGTAAAGGGCATTCGTTGTGCCTTTTAGGGTTCGCCTGGAATGCAAAGAGGGGCTCCAGTGGGGACCAAAGGCTTGCCCCCTCTCCTCTGTGGTGGTGAGGAGAAAGGACGGTATCCCTGGGAATCCCTTGGGGGCAAGGAGAAGGGGAATATTTCTGCTGTTAGGATTAGGACTAAGAGATGCCTGCATTGGAAGACTTGTGATAGTCTCAATAGAAGGGGATCATCCTGCCCCAAGCTCTGTTCCTTCCTGTCCCATCAGCCCATCTGTCTCCTCTGCCCTGAGTCTGAAGGTGGGGCTGCAGAGGTGAGGACAGGAGGGGTAAAAGGGAAGGGAGGGACTTGGCAGTCCCTGAGCTTCCCTTTATTCTCTTCCAGGCTCTGAGGTTCTGGTGAATTGAGAGAGAGGGTCTTACCCACTGCCCCCCTTCCCCTCAAGGAACTTGATTGAACAAATCCATGTTCCTGGCACCTGGCCCAGCAACTGGCACGGAGTCAGTGCCCCGGGAACATGCATTAAAGGACAGAAAGCTGGAAGCCCAGCCCCACCCCACAGGCTAGAGAATGCCAAGCTGGAAGCAGGGGAAGGCTTTCTGGGGTACTTTTCCACTCCTTTCCTTTCTGCTTCTCGCCCTCCAGCAAGTCCCAGTCCTCTCTGTTCCCACAGGGAGCAGCTGTGGGTTTGTTTTTTCCCCATGGTGAATATGTCCCACCCCAGGGGTAGTTGAAGGGAGAACTCACAACCCCAGTGAATTAAACCCTAAGGATGGAATGTAGGGCCTCAGGGCTAGTGGAGTCGTGCAAGGGCAGGATTCAGGAGCAGTGGGTTCTTAGAGGCCTTACCACCCCAATCCACATCAGACTTGCCCTCGGCAATCTCTCTTCAGGCCTCAGTGGGAGTCATAAAGATGCAGGTTCCCTGGGGGACTCGCTTTGGGGGTAGTGCCCTGGGTCCCACCACAGAGAGGAGCGGGGCCAGTGTGTGTGAGGCGCTGCTGGGGATGAGGAGCATCTTTGTCTGCTAGACTGCCCCAGGAGTGATGAAAGAGGGTCAGCAGTGCCAAATTGTAGCAGAGGCAGAGATAAGAGCCCTTAGCAAATAGAGGGACAGCAGCCGGGCTACCTGCCAGGTGAGCCAGAGAAATGGTTGTCCGGTCTGCCCCTACAGAGATTCAGTAAGGGTGCACCCCAGCAGCCCCCTGTCCCCCAGGCCCTGTCACCTGCTGGGGGCAGTTGAGGGTGGATAGTGACCTGTGGAGGGACAGGGGCACACAGAGCAGCTGCAGATCCCAGGTCAACCCTGTGAGGCCCAGTAGCCCAGAGGAGGAGTATGCAGTATGCTTCTGGCCCCTACCCCTCACCCTGCGCCCGCCCCGCACTCCCTCCCTCCCTCTGGCTCCACGCCACGCTGGGCTCTGGGGTGCAAAGGAAATGAGTCTCATCTCCAACTCCAGGGGCTCCCAGGGGCATGGACAGAGAGAGTTGGCAGTCAGGAGCTCGGCACAACAGGCGGTGAGAGCCGTGTCTGGGGAACACAGAAGGAAACAACCCCTTCTGGAACGCTTCTCCTTGTGTGGAACTCTGTTCTCCCCTTTGACTGAGGCCAGCTCCTGTTTCTTGAGCTTGCCATACCTTCTCCATCCTCGCCATAGCACAACACAGGGAGACTGGGGACCCACCTACCAGAAAAAGAAATGGTGGGAGAGAGTGGCTTAAGAGCTTGCCCTCCTTCCACACCTTGACTGCCCTTCATTCCTAACTGTTCCTCCCACTGCGGGAAGATTCCTAGTTTCTGTGGTCTGGCCTCCATTGTCTTCTCGGTGGTATTTCCGACCGTGCCCCACGCCCACCCCTCCATGACCTTGTGTCCTCCCACCCCTCCCATATCTGGATCAGAGGCTCCAGCACCTTCCAGATGTGTACCCACACTTCTTTCCCCACTTGCTGGCTATCTCCATCCCGGGATCTTGCCAGAGCTCAGCCCGCTGTGTCCAAGCCCACCGTCTCTCCAGACTTCTCTCTGTTGTCAGTGCCCCCTGTTCCTGACCATCCAGGTTCCAAGGTGTTTCTCTTTTGCCTCCATCTAGAGCACACAGTGTTCTGTGGCATGGCACAGGCAGATGGGACAGTGACATCCCACTTAAGACTCTTTTGGTTGCAAGTGACAGAAAATCCCTCTTGGAACTGCTGTGATCTACAACAGACCCAAAGGAGCTGGCATCAGACATAGCTGAATCCAGCGGCTCAGATGGCACCATTGGGTCATTCAGCTCCACACACACCCCGTCGGCTCTGCTCTCAGTCCCACGGGAAGGCACAGAGACCCGCAGCTGGGGTCTGCACCCTCTAGGATGGGAAGGAGGAGGCCAGGGTGCCTTTGTAAGAAGAACAGGGAGATCACAAGGTGGCAAAGGCAGGCAGGGGCCAGTCCTTCGGCCCTTCCTTCTGCCCTTGCAGGGCCGCAGGAGTCAGTGCATGCCCACCTCCTCCAGGAAGCCCAAAAGGCCTCTCTGCCTCACTGGTCCAGTCTCACCAGTTTCCCTGGCTCTCTGTGGCAATGAGTTAGAATGGGAGTTATGTGAGAATTGCAACATCCTCTCTCCTTGCCCTCGAGGAACAGGGAAGATAGCATCTTATAGACTCCACAAGAGGGCTGGCAGTCTGGACGGTGGACAAGGGCGCCGGGTGAGGACTGAGGGGAAGTAATGGGAGGTGTGGATGGCCAAGACTGGAGGGTGGGGGTCAGGGAAGTGTGCACGTCCTCTGTGCATTATTGAAATGGCAATGGGGACAGGAAGACCACGCCCACTCCCAGACAGTGGATGGAGATGGGGGTCAGTTCCACCCATTACCCAGGCCCTTTGTGGGGGAGGGGAGCTCAGTCTCACAACACAGCCCAAAGCTGACCACTCTCCCCTGCCCCCACCTGGATGAGCGTTGTAGCTGGGGTCTTGGAACAGTGGTTGGGATTCCACAGTATTTTGTTATTGGTTTCCATGAACAAATATTGGCTGGGTCCCTGCTTCAGGACCCAAGGAACACAGCCGGCAAAATACCCATTAGGTTTTTTGAGCACCTACTACTGGGTTCAAGCCTTCATATAAAGCAAGGAGCTCAGAGAGTTCAGTCAGATGAGATGCTGGGTTCCAGAAACCGCATTAGCCTAGGCCTTTGCTTTCCATTTTCAATTATTGATGACAGCAGCTTCCGTGAAGATGTCACAGAGCTGCTTCCTGTTCTCCATCATGAAAATTTCGGGTCGGCCAGGATTTCAGCTAGAATTAGTCCCTCCTATGTTCCCTACAAAGAGGTTTTTTGCTTTTGTTTTTTGTTTTCTTAAGATTTTAATAATTTATTTGACACAGAAAGATCACAGTTAGGCAGAGAGGCAGGCAGAGAGAGAGGAGGAAGCAGGCTCCCTGCTGGCAGAGAGCCCGATGCTGGCCTCCATCCTCCATCCCAGGACCTGAGATCATCACCTGAGCCGAAGGCAGAGGCTTTAACCCCCTGAGTCACCCAGGTGCCATGTTTTTGTTTTTGTTTTTGTTTTTAACTAATCTCTACACTCAATGTGGGGCTTGAACTCACAACCCCAAGATCAAGAGTTATGAGCTCCACCGGCTGAGCCAACCGGGTGCCTCCTAAGAGTTCTTAATTATATGAATAAGTGTGTTTGTAAAATTTGAGGGGGGTCAGTCAGCTCTCATCAGCTTCTCTCTCTTTTTTTTTTAAGTAATGTATTTCTTTTTTATTTTAGAAAAGAATCAAGAAGAAAATTTAAAAAATGATCCATACTCCTACCACCCAGATGAGCCCTTATTCCTGCTTCTTTTTTTTTTTTTTTTAAAGATTTTATTTATTTGACAGAGAGAGAGATCACAAGCAGGCAGAGAGGCAGGCAGAGAGAGAGGAGGAAGCAGGCTCCCTGCAGAGCAGAGAGCCAGATGCCGGCCTCCATCCCAGGACCTTGAGCCACCCAGGCGCCCCTTGTTCTTGCTTCTTCTTTTTTTTTTTTTAATCTTTTATTTATTTATTTGACAGAGAGAAACACAGCGAGAGAGGGAACACAAGCACGGGGAGTGAGAGAGGGAGAAGCAGGCTTCCCGCAGAGCAGGGAAGCTGATGTGGGGCTGGATCCCAGGTCTCCGGGATCATGACCTGAGCCGAAGGCAGTCGCTTAACCAACTGAGCCACCCAGGCACCCCTTGTTTCTGCTTCTTAAATGCATATGGAAAAGAGCTGAAATGCTATAGAAAGACAGAATGCGAAGTAAAACTGTCCCGTCGCTCCCTTCCTGATTCCCGCCCCTCTTCCTAAAGGTTTGTGCTGCTCACGGCCTCTTACACATCCCTCCAGAAAAGGTTTAGTGCATTTGTCAGCATCATAAATGCATCATTATATCCTATTCATAGAAGGTTCTCCCAGAAGTTAAGAAGGGTTGCTCTCACTGTCCTTTGATAGTTCATTTTTATGGTTTTTATTTTCCTGTCCTATCACATCTGAATTTAAGACCTAATCAGAGGAACCAGGTGTCCTGTGCTCCTCAGCCTGGGACTCTCTGGATGACCTCAGCAAGTCGCCTCACCTCACTGGGACTCAGTTTTCTCATCGTGAAAATGGGGATCCTCCTGGGGATTCCATGGACGTGTGCCTGCGGCAAGGCCTGGCTAGCTGGGAGGTGTTCCCCACACATCAGAGCACCTCCTCAGCCCTTTTTGGAAGGCGGCTGGGCTGCTGGTTCTAAATAAACGTTACCGAAGTTGCCCCTCAGAATGACCTGTCACTTCATTTCCCAGCTGCAGGAAGAGGAGCGTGGGAGTCTCCTGACAGGAGATGACGGGGTCACACGAATTCCTCACCCTCGGTGTTGGCTCTCACCCCAGCTGCTCCATCGATCTGCTCTGACTCTGGAAGGCTGGACCCATCTGTCCTTGGCTGGGAAGGAATCCTTGCTAACAGCTGGGACAGGCCCCTTCTCTATGGCCCCTGTCACCTGCCCCCTCTTCTCTCTCTGATCTCAGGTTGTAAGATCTCTGTGACCCCTGCCTCAGGGGGCAAAAGGCCCACAGAAAGGTCCCTAGCATCCTCCGGGGTCCAGAAGGTGACTTGGCTATTGTCAGCCAAACTGTGTGCAGCCGCGGGAAGTCGGAAGGCAGGACAAGTTTCCAGCCTGAGGAGGTGGGGCTGTGCAGATGGCAGATGAGGGCAGAGGGAGGCCATGTGGGATGTGCTGGGAGGCATCTGCCTCAGCGCTGCTCCTTTGCGGATATTGCTTCCTTGGCCTTCCCAAATGCACTCCCACTTCGCAGATGAGGACACAGAGGCTCAGAGAGCTGAGCCAATTTGCTATTCAGTGAGTAAGAGGCAGAGCCAGGACTGGAGTCTGACTGCAGAGTTCAGAGCTCCTGCTCTGTCCCTAGGCCGGGCATGGGTGGAGACCAAACTGGGCCCCCAGAACTCAAGGCCACAGAGGGGCTGCCCACTCCCAGGCACAGGCACCCTTCTCTTGGAGCCTGCTTTTATGAGGTCTGTTCCCTCAGTCTCCTATCTAGAACAGTGCCTGGCATGTAGTATGTGCTCGGGTAATCTCTGGAATAAAGAAAAGAATGGACAGCAAAAATAGCTGATTACCTAACTACATCAACACACTCCCCCCACCCCATATTCCAAGGCTGATGCTCCCTAAACCTGTCTCGGGGCCCGGTGAGAAATGGGTGACCTTAACACCAGGCCACCAGCCAGATTTTGGAAAGGGGCACGACCCCCACTCTCTTTAGTAGCCTCTTTGCCTTCCAAGTCAGACCCTTCCTGCTCTGCACGCAGCGATGTCTGTGAGGTCCCCAAGCCCTGGCTGCTGGAGGACCATGGCCTCCCGTGGACATCCCCCAGACTGGGGTCCAGGCAGAGAGGCCCTGAGTGGTGGGGTGAGGATGGGGTGCTCAGTAACGGGGCAGTGTATCAGCTCACACTGTGGCTCCAGCTGCCCTCCCAGGGCTGGGGGAGGGGGCTGAAGGTCACAGTGGGGTCAGCCTTTGTTCCTTCCTGCTGAGGAGCTGTCCCAGCTTGAGAGAGTCAGATGCCCACAGCCTTTCCTACAAGGAGCACATATTAACAGTAAAAGCAGAAATTAAGAAACATTCACCTTGCACTGGACACAGGTGACTTTTATGTAGTTTTCTCATTTAACTCTTACAAAAACGTAGGGCCTAAGCACCATTTCATCTTCACTGGGCAGAGGAGAAAACAAAGGTACTTAAGAGTTACAGACTGAAAGGTTGTAAGTGGGATTTGAACCTCAGCGCCCAGGTCCAGAGTCATGTTCAACCTCCTTGACCGCCAGGACCCACTCATTGTCAGGGCCTCTGAACCGCTTGCCCCAGCGCTGCCTCTCCAGCTTCTGCAGGTGTCGGGCCTTGCCCTTCCACTGTCACCTCTGAGCAACTGGGGGGAAAACAGAGCGACCCCATTGTTCAGGCCTGGAAGCCGCCTATGAGCCCTGATCTTCCAGCTAAGAAGTCCATCTCCTCTGCCGGTGAGACCACAAGGGAGGAGGTGAGCCTGATGGCGAGGGAGAGAAGCCCAGTCATCCCAGCATCAGCCCTTGCCAGCCGGGTACAGCCCCGAGCACAACCAGGGCCAGGGGAAGAGAAGCACCAGCCCAGCTGGTACCCGGCAGACATGGCCTTTCAGGTGCCAGGAGAGGAGGTGTCTCCCCATAGCCTGCCTGTGCTGCAGCAGCAGACAGATAAGTGACTGTTGTCATAAGCCAACAACAGATTGGGGGTGCTTTGTTACTTACAATAGAGATCTGAAAAAAAAGCTGGTCAGGAACCTCGTCCTTGGAAGTGCTGAATAAATATCCAGTGCCAGGTGAGTCACTGACCGAGACGCTCTTCTCTTCAAGCCGTTCCAGGGGGACGGGAGAGGCTCACCCAGGCGACTCCAGTGGCTCCTTTGTGCGGGCCATTAACTGACTCACTTGTGTCTGTTTCCCGAGCCCTGGCAGCAGCAGGCGCCCTGGGGCCGGGGCCAAGGGATGCCTTGTTGTCCCCCGCCCCAGCCCCCACCCCACCGGGAGCCTTGGCCAGAGCTCCGCACACAGGAAGGCTCCAGTTCAGCATGTGTCTGACTCCCACCAGTCAGCTTCGTCTACGTCAGGCCTTCATCCCAAGCCAGGTGCTAGCAGAAGACAAACCTTCAGAGCCCACGTGCGTGGTTCAAAGCCCAGCTCTGTTCACTGTGTGACCTTGAACAAGTCAACCGCCTCTGAGCCTCCTTCTTGTCAGTAAGATGGGAAGAATACTACCTGACTTTGTGAAGGTAAATGAGAGAACATTTCTAAGAGCCTTACTCAGTGCCTGGCATATAACTGCCCCCCATACGTATCCATATTCTTCTCTCCTTATCTACAAATGAAGGGAGAAATTTTAGGTTCTAACGACCCTTCCATCTACCACACCTTAACCCTCTTCTCCACAGGTCAAGCCTGGGTCTGAAATTCTAGCATAAGTCATTGTTCGTGGCTGAACTGTCTGGTTTGACTGCAGCTCAGCTGGGATGTGGCTAGCCATGGAGCAAGCCTTGCTTTCACAATCAGGAGACCTGGGCTCCAGCCCGCCCTCTGCCTGTGGGCCGGGAGACTGTGGGCATGTTGCTTGACCCTCTGTGCAGCGGGGTAAGTAGCTCCTGCCCTGGCCTGGCAGGGTTGCCGTGAGATTCATGGGCACCAATGGACATGGAAGAGCTTTATCCTTAGCATGGTGTCAAGCACACCTCTGGATGACACCATTTTTAGTCCCTTCAATAAGAATTGGTTCCCTAGAGCTGTGCTGTCCCAAATGAGATAAAATTAAAGACCCAGTTCCTCAATCACACTACCCCCATTTTAAGTACTCAGTAGCCACGTGTGGCTAGTGGTTACCATATTGGATGGCACAGATGGAGGATGTTTGCATCATTGCAGAAAGTTCCATTGGACAGAATGGACAAAATGTGCTAGAGTTTCCCCAAAAGGACGGCCGGTGGGAATGACCGGGAGTGATGAAGAACAAGGAAATCTGAGCCGAAATGGGTGGGTGGCATGGATTTTTTGTTTGTTTTGTGGGCCAGATTCAAGGATGGCCACCACTTCGACTCCCTCCCGGCTCATGGCCATGCTGGGCAGCTTCTCTGGAAACAACGTTTTCTCACCGTGAGATCAAGGAGCACAAGGGCTCCCTCCAGCAGGGAGTGGTCAGAGCAGGCCAAGACTACAAGGCCAGGCTTCATCCCCCAGCTTGGCTGGTGGTTGGGTGGGCCCCGGGGCTGACAGAGCTTCTCTTCTGGTCCCGCCCCAGCCTGCTGCAGAGGGCGTGGCAGGCAGTGGGGGCAGCAGTGCCAGGACCGTGATGCGTGAGCATGGTGCGAAGGGACCAATTAGCCAGTCACAGGGTGCACCCCATGACTCCGCTGCTGATCCACGGAGGATCCTCTCCTGCTGCAGCCCACAGCCCCGGGAACCCAACAGATCAGCGCCACCAGCCCCAGCCAGGGCAGCTTGACCAACAGGCTCTATGGGTGTAGGGGAAGGTGCCCAGAGAGCAGCAGGGACAGATTCAAGGGCCCACTCCATTAGAGGCCCCACTGGGAGAAGACCTCCCAGAATTGACTTTTCGGCCGTGCCCGCTAGAGTTCCTTCTTGCCCACCCCAACTTGACACACAGCCATGTTTGTGTATGTACCCAGATTTCCAGACAGCAGGCACCCAGCCATGCACACCCAGAGATGGACACATAGACACTCAGACATGTAAAGCAGATGTGGCCACGCGGCTGCAGGCACACAGTCATGTTAGACGGGAGCCGGCACCTGCCACCGCTGGCCAGAATTCCCCCTTGCCCTCCTCAACAGGAAGCCTTCCATCAGCCAGTGCCCATTGCGTGCCTCCACACAAAAGCAGTCCTAGGGGCCTCCCTGGCCCTCCCTGATGACAAATGAGGCCTCCCCCATGCCACAAGCACCTGTGCCCCACACATGGGCCGGGGAACGTGGCCACCCAGCTGGACACGTGACATCCCTGCTCTCAGCCACAGGCTCCTTCTCTTGGCACTGTGAGAACGTGAGAATGCAGCACCTGTTCTCGGGGCTCCCCCAGGCACACCTGCCTCCCCCCACCCCCGTTCCCTTGTAATCTTTACAACAGCTTCGATTTTCCCACGGGGCTTCCGGTGCCCTCCCCAGCCTCTGGTGCAGGCAGAAACACGGCAAATCAGAAGTCATTCTCTCCTGAACAGGTGTGTGCAGGGCTGGGGGGCAGGGTGGGAGGCCAAGCTTGGGGTAGGAGTTCCTAGAAGTCTGTAGAGCCCCAGGCTGTCACGGGTCCATGTCCAGAGCCCAGTTTTGAGGCGTCAGCCTGTTGGCGCTGTCAGAAGCTGTGGCTGACTTCCTTCCCTGCCCCAATGCTGGGTTCCGTTGCCACATTAGCTTTTATGAACGTTAGCCACCCACTTAGGGAGAGGCTTTCCTCTCGGGCCAGAGTTTCACAGGGGATTCTCAGAAAAAGCCCAGTTCCCATCTGCTCAGCCCCATGTCTTTCTGCCCCCCCCCCCCCAGCAGCTGCTGGGTGCCAGCAGGCCTGGGTGATCTGCAGCTTTCCTCGAGGCTGGCAGGTAATCAGGAGCCTCAATCCCAGAGTGCGGGTTGGGGGGAGGGGCGGGTGGGGAGGTTAAATAAAGTCACTCACCCATCTCTGAAACCACAGGAAATGTCTGTGCCAACTCAGGGGATTAACTCTCTCCCTGCCTCATGCCTTTTCACAATCAACAGAGCAAGATTTATTAAATAATAATGGATCATTTTATTTTTATTATTATTTATTTTTTTGAGAGGGGAAGTGGGGAGGGGCAGAGAGAGACTTTTAAGCTGACCCCACATATGGGGCCTGACTCAGGACCTCAATTCCCAACCCTCACATCATGACCTGAGCTGAAATCAAGAGGCAGAAGATGGACAGACTGAGATGCCAGGGGGTCCCAATAATAGATCATTTTAAAATGCCAATTTGAAAATGCTAACCGTTGACATTACTTGCACAATAATAGTTTGTTTAAGAGTAATAATAACTGCCTTTAGCATGTAAGGGGCAACCTAAACCACACAGGCAGGCTCGGGGGTGGACGTGTCCCAGTAGCCTCGACCAGGGCTTGGGACTTTGCAGGCACTCAGCAAGTATTTGGTGAATAAAGTGCCTACTATGGGCTGAGCACCATCTAAGTGCTTTTCAAATATTAATTTATTCGACTTTCCAACGTTGCGAGATGGGTGATATTATTCCCATTTTGCAGACAGGGAAACTGAGGCATGGAGGAACTAAGTAACCTACCCAAAGGCACACATCCAGGAAAGGGAGGCTTTGCATTCAGGCAAGCTGGCTCTGGGGCCCAGGCTTCTGGCCACCATCCGCCCACTGCCTTTCTGGATGGCAACGTCATGTTCTAGCACCTAGGGTTTCATTGAACGTGTTTTAGTTCCATTTCTTTAACAATAATATATTTACATCTTTTTCTCCCACCAGACCACCTGATGCCAGGGGAGGCATGTGTGTCTCTAACATAGAAAATGATTCCAAGTTGGTAGAAGGAATGTATGGATTTCCTCCATCTCATGGTTTACATGTCATTCACCAAATGACTTAGGAATTTCTAGGGGTCGGAGAAGGAACTGAGGCAACAGGCACCGAAAGCACAGACTCCAGCGTCCAAATGGCTGGGTTCGAATCTTCATCTCTACCCCTTTCCAGCTGTGTTTACTTGGGCAGGTTACTCTACCTCTTAGGGCCTCAGTTTTGTCATGTTGTTGTCTATTAAATGGGGATAATAATAGTTTTCGCCTTCTAGAGTTGATGTGAGAATTAAATGAGATAATGCCTGCTCAGAGCGTGGCACACTGCAAAGGCCCCATAAATGGCAGTTATTGTCACAGCTAATATGATGTTGGGGTAACTTCTGCTTGCCCAGTATCTGATGCAAAGTCAAGGCCGCCTATTAGCTCTTCCACAGGCTCCAGCCAGCGGCTCGGAGGCAGGCGCCTGCAGGGGGCGTGACCCACGCCTCCCCATCTGTCACGGTGAATCCGGTCAGAGCTCACCAACTACTTATTAGGTTAATTAGATGCGACACCTTTCTAAAGCTACCCTGGCTCCAAAGCCCACCCTAACATCTGGCGAAGGACCTGGGGATTGAGGCGTTCTCACGGGCCCGCCAGCTGGAGCAAGTGGGGCCTGGTGGGGGGAGGGGTGGGAGAGCCGTTCCTCTCTGGGATTATCAACTGGCTCCTGGAGACTTCTTTGGGTAGGATTGCCAGATAAAATACAGATGCCCAGTTAAATCTGAATTTTACATAAAAGCCATATTTAGATCTTATGATACTACTAATACTACCCAGGCATGCTGATATTAAAAAAGTGTTCGGTGTTTGCCTAAAGCTCAGATTTAGTTAGGTGTCCCTTTTCCACCCCCTAAGCCTGGCAATTGCAACTCTGGGGCATGCAGGAGAGGGAGACCAGGAGGAGGTGTGTGAAGGAGCAGGGGCAGGACTTGGCTGGGCCCTACTTTCAGAGCCTGGCACCCGCGCTCCACTCTGGGCCTCCTGGGTCTGAGGTGGGGTTGCCTGGGGACCTGCTGGAACCTCCCTTCTGGACAGAGTTTCTGTGGGAGGAATAGGGCGCCGCTGCCAACCCGGAGTTGTTTGCACTTCCCCGGCTCCCTCGGGCACAGGCCCCCTTCCTGCTTAACATCCTGGAGGGCAGGACCAAGCACAACAGCCCTTTTCCCCTGAGAGAGGTTGACCTGCAATCCCAGGAGCCCTGGTGGTGGGAATGGGCCTCTAAGGCCCACAGAAGACCAATCCCTCTTATTACAAGGGGGCCCCCAAGAAGGTGAGTGTCCAGTGTCACAAGGGGAGTCGTGCTGGAGGTAAACCGAGAGCGGGGTCTCTGAACATCTCATTCCCATTCCTCCATGCCTCCCTGATTATCTTCCTGTGTCTGCTGGGAAAGGTTGTTGCCAGAACAGTTCTGATCCTCAAATTCAACAGGCTTTGAACTAGACCCGGCCCCTTCCTTCTCCAACCTGCAGTTCTTCCTGGTTCTACGGCTCAAGACGTGGTAGCCCATCCACCCAGGAGTGTGAACTAGAAATTCAAGCCTCATCCTGGGCACCCCTACTTCCCCCTTGTCCTAGCAATCACTAAGCCCTGTTTAATGCCGCCTATGTTGTGGCTCATGAATTTGTCACCTCCTTCCATGGAGGGAGCAGGTAGCTGCCATCCGGTGCCCAGCTGGCCGCCCAGCCTCGCCTCCCCCACCTCCAGTCCTCTCTGCCCCAGCAGCACACACAGCTCAAGTCTGCGCGTGCCGACCTCTACCTTCCCATCTTACAAATCCATCACTGGCTTCTTATTTTTAGGCTCAAAACTGGCCTCCTTAACATGGCTTACAAACTTCTTTACCATCTAGGCCAATCTGCCTCTCCCCTCCCATGGGAATCCCTCCCTCCACCGTGCAGTAGACCAACCTTCCTTCACTCTTTCCATGAACCAAGATCTAAGATCTCTCTTGCTTCCGGGCTTTGCATTTGCTGTCCCACCTGCCCGCCTCCCTCCTCCTAGCCTGCCTTCCTCAGCTAACCCCTATCTGTCCAATCTGTCCATTAGACCTTTGTGTAGGCTCGGCGTCCTTCGGAAAGCCTCCCCTGGTCCTTTCCTACCCTCCGAGGCTGAGGCAGGTCCTCCCCCAGACCCCGTGAGGGCAAGGCCCAAGTCTAGCATTTTCCTGGCTCCCTCTGTAGTAACCAGTGGGGGGCCTGGCTCGCTAATCATACAAATGCCTGGGTCCTGCCAGATGGCAAAGGCTGGGAAGAGAAAGGAGAGGAAGGGACTAGTGGGCTCAGCAGTCTTTCATTTCTAGTCACACAACAGACTTGCCTGGGTTGCTTCACAGAAATATTGATGCCCAGACACCACTCCAGAGATTCTGATTCTTTTGATCTGAGGTGAGACCAAGCATATGGATATTTTTGAAATCTCTTCAGATCTTCTAAGGTACCGCTGGGCCTTAGAGGCCCCGGGTGAGTTCTCAGTCCAAGCGTATGGTCTCAGCTCAGTAAATTCTTGCCAACTTTTGTCCATTCCTACTACTCCTTGTTGGGGGTGGGGGAAGGATGTCCTTCCAGAAGGAAGGTTCCCCTTCTGCCCTCCGCCTTCCGTCCACCCCATATACACTCTCCTCATGGAGAAAGTCTGGTGGCTCCATGTTGGATCTGTGGGGAGATAGCTAGGCCCAGAGGAAGGGGCTGGGGTCTAGCTCAGCAGGCTGGGTCCTCCATTTCCTGCCAGAGTTGGCTCCGGGGGAGTTCAGTTGGTTCAATAAATATTTGCTGAGCACCCAGGCTGAGTCGGGTACTTTGCCAATGGCAGGGGAGCCAGAGAATCCGGTAACTGAGTCTGACTGAGAATCAGTCTCACATTTGGCCCTGGGCTAGGCCTCATAGAGAAGCTGGCTGGGGGTGGAGGTGGCCCTGGCTGTTGTCACCATTACCCTCTAAATCCTCCTCCACTCTCACCTGAGCAAATAGGAAGGTCTGGGCGCCATGTCGCCACCCCTGCCGCCTTCCACATTTACTATGGCCCAGTATGACTGGATCTGTCGCATCCAAATCTCCTAGAAAGTTTGTTCAAAACACAGGTGTCTGGGCCCCAGCTCCAGAAATCTGATTCAGAAGGTCCGGAGTGAGGCCCAGTGCTCCGCTTCTTCAACAAGCTCCCCGAGGGGTGCTAACGCAGCAGATGGTTGGCGATTTCAGTAGGGAGCTGCCTTTCAGCCCCATGGCAATGTCACTTCCCCAGGTTGGTTGATGCCTTTTGGGAAAGGAAGGGGGGTGAAGAGCAGCTCAGGGCCCAGCCCTACCTAGTTCTGATTAACTCGCTTCACAGTTACCCTTTCCCAACGTTCTCTGAGTGGGACTTGGGGGGCACTGGGCTGCATGATTTGATTAATCCTCACCCCAACCAGGCAAAGCTGGTGTTATTCCCAATTTATAGACCATAAAAGGTCAAGTTACTTTTCAAGGTCACAGAGCAAAGAGAACTAACTTGGGGTTCTGGCTCTCAGGTTGCTCGTAGACCCTGCTCTACAGACCACCAGTGGCTTCAAACAAAATGAAATCAATGTGCCAGGAGACGTAAATTCAAAGTGCTCAGCAACTGCCGAGAAAGAAGCAGTTAATGCCTATCAGGGAATAGTGGTGGGGGTGGGGGGAGGCCCCAAGTAGTTACAGGCACCAAAGCTGGATCTTGGTAGATGAACTCAACTTTGATACTCAAGGAAGGAGGGGAAAGGGGCTCCCGTGGCACAGTTGGTTAAGCATCTGACTCCTGATTTCGGCTCAGGTCATGATCTCAGAGTCATGAGAGCGAGCCCTGCATCAGGCTCTGTGCTCAATGCAGAGTCTGCTTGAGATTCTCACTCCTTCTCCTTCTGCCCCTGCCCACCTCTCTCGCAAGTAAATAAATCCTAAAAAAAAAAAAAAAAAAGGAGGAGGAGGGTAATCCCCCAAGCAGAGAACACAAGGTGAGTGACGTCACAAGGTGCAGAAACACATTATTGAGTGTGCATGGGTGCACTGATGGGTCACCGTGGAGGGTGCGGAGGGACATGGGAGTGATCACATAGGAAGGGTCTACCAAGGCCTCTTTACGTGGTGGGCATGGGGAAATGACCAGAAAATTCTGGATAGGGAGATAACAGGGCTGATCTGGCTTCTGGAAGGTGACTTTGGGGAAAGAGGGCTGGATGCCCATGAGGAGGACAAGTAGGCAAGAGTAGTGAGTCCCTCCACCTCTCTGAGTCAGTTTGTTCATCTCTAAAATGGAGTTAATTATCTCTCCCTGTCATTTGTCTCAGGCTTGTTATGAAGATGAAAGAAATTGGAAGATGGGGAAGGGTGTTGGTGAGACCCCTGGCCCAGAGAAGCATCTGGGGGTGGGGAGCGGACAATGATGCACGTTGGCTGGAGACCCCAGTGGCACAGCCACAAGTCCCAGGGACATCCAAGGAAGGTATAGGACCACTGTAGGAGCAGGCCTGTGTCATCTGAACCCACAGAGAGACAAAGAGAGGCAGAGACGGAGACACAGAGAGAGAGACAAAGAGAGGCAGAGACAGAGACACACACAGAGAGAGTTCAAAGGCCCATCTGAAGCAGGATGGCAAACAGACCTGATTCTCCATCTGAACAGACCCAATGGCCGGATCTTGTTTCCTAAAGAGCCTTGCCCCAAGCCAGCATCTCAGGGAGGGATTGACCAGCAGCGGCCTCCTCTCCAGCTAGAGAGAACAGCAGCCAGAGGGGCTCAGTGTCCCTGGGCAAGAGTGATCCAAGGATGACCTGGCCCAGAGTAGTTACTGGGGGTGTCCAGTCCAGCTTCCTGCCTTGGTAAGAATCACTCCTGCAGTGTCCCCCAAGAGAGTTACCAACAGCCCTTTTTCTCCAACCCTGTCCCAGCCTCTGAGTCTTACCCTCCTTGGGGCCATTGCTTAACCCATGTCAGGATCTTTAAGCCTCACAACTCCAGGAAGTGAGTTTTTCAATCTTAATTTTCCCAGTGAACAAAGAGCATCAAGGAGTTCACACAACTAGCTTGTGGAAAAGCTAAGGATTCACACTTGGGCCTTGGATGCTAAAGGCTGGGCTTTCGTCCACTGTGTCATGCACCTACTGCTCAGACAGGGGCTAGGCTGGGCTTTATAGACCATCTGGAGCTCAGAGCACTAAGAAGCCGGTTAGGAAAGGGCAAGGTGTGAGTTGGTGAGCTCACTGGAAAATGTTTCCTGGAGGAGGAGTGCCATTATGGAGGAGGGAACTGGCAGGCCAGTCTGGAGGCCTTGGCCTCTCTGGGCCCAGGTTCTGGGTTTGCTTGGTTCCCTCAGGGGTAGGAAGCTATCTTTCCAGAAAGACACAGCCCTGACCTAGGCCTGTTCCTTCCTCCTACCTGGATTCGTTCTGGGTCTCTGGGTGTGAGGTCCCCAGGAGTATGGAAGAAGACACGCTGTCCCGAGACCTTTGATATCAACTTACATAGGTCACTTGTTCCCTGAAAAGGCTGATGTCGCATTCGTGTCCATCCAGGCCTCTGCTGCAACATCCCCGAGTCCAGTGTGTGGGCCTCACGTGGATGGTCAAGTCCAACAATTCCTATTGCTCAGTGACACACTGGCCTCACGGTGGAAATTTCCCATTTGGTGGAGAGACCGCACCTGCATTTTACATTTGTAAGTAAAGGGCCCATTTGGTCATTTCCCCCCAACAAAGGGCAGGAGATTTCAGAAGAGCATGACCTTGTCTGTGGAATGACCACACTTTCTTTTCTTTGTTCCTTGCTCTTCTTCTTTTAAACCCTCTCGCCTTCTCATATCTTCATCAGTTCCCTGTGCACCAGCCATTCTAACGATTTCCCTGCCAAGCCATTGCCTCAGTTCAGCCCCCTCAACTGTCTCTGTTCCACTGACAAGGGAGACCCCGTCTCCCAGGCCCCTGTTCTCTGACCCAAGCCCATTCCTCTCCATCCCACCCCACCCTGAGGCCATACTTGTCCTTCTTACCTTTGCTTTGGATTTTACTTAATTTTTTTTCTTTTTTAAAAAATTTTTTCTTTCTTTCTTTTTTAAAATTTTGTTTATTTATTTGACATAGAGAGAGAGGAGAAAACAAGTGCAGGGAACAGCAGGCAGTGGGAGAGGGAGAAGCATGCTCCCGACTGAGCGGGGAGCCCGATGCGGAGCTCAATCCCAGGACCCCGAGATCACGACCTGGGCCAAAGGCAGATGCCTAACCGACTGAGCCATCCAGGCGCCCAGGGTTAGGAATAATTCTTGATTTCTGCCCTGGGAGACGAGTTCTTTCATCTCCTCCGTGCCTCATCTCCACTCCCCTCCTCCCGGTACAGCGATGCATAGTCATTCGGTTCTGTCGTTCTTCACAGATGACCTTTTATAACCACGTGAACGCTGTCACTAGCTGAACCACGTAGTTTCCACCTTTTCTTATGTGGTGGTGACCAGCTCACGGGTCGTATTGGGCATCACGGCGCAGCGGCAACCGTGCTCCACAGACCCTGACCATTGACATCACCCAACTAACCCCCCAGCTTCTTCTCGTGAAACATCTGCAGCCAAGGTAATGGTGACGACGAAGGAGACATGGCCCCAAAACCCCACTGAACGGTGGCTCTGAGGTAGATTTCAGAGTCAGAGAGAGTGGGTTTGGACTGAGCATCTGTCCTCTGTGGCTCCGAGAACTTCAGGAAGTTCCGTGTCCCTTCTGAGCTTCAGTTTCTTTATTTGTAAAATGGAATTCAAAGTTGGAACTCCCTACTTTATGGAGCTCAGGGGATGAGATGAGAGGATACGGGCCACATACCTAGCACATGGAAAGACGAGCAGTGAGCATTCTTACCCCTACCAGGCTGGTTATCAGTAGGTATCCCGGAATGAAGAAAGCACACGCTTCAGTGCCGTCCAGACTTGCAGAGCACATAACGGTCACACGCCTTGTCTCCGGAGAGCCGAGGGGCTGCTCCCAGGAGCACAGTCTCTGAGTGCTATGTCCCCTGGCCAGGAGCTGGAGGAGAGAGGTGTAGACTGCTAGGATCGCTGTCACCAGGGAAATGAATGGTGTCTCCCCTCCCCTCTGTTTTCACAGGCCCCATTTCATTGTTGTCAGACCATTACCCCACAACACGGACCTCGCTCCTATGGTCTCATTTCCTCTGCCTGTTCCTAGAAGGTTGACCACCTGACCCTCTCCAGTTCCAGGATGTTAGAACAGATCTAATATGTGCTAATTTTAAGAAATTCAAACAGTGAAGTGCAGAAGTGTATCACATAAAACAAAACATCTTTTGGGACACCTGGGTGGTGCAGTCAGTTAAGCATCCGACTCTAGATTTGGCTCAGGTCCAGAATTCAGGGTCATGGGATCAAGCCCCAGTGTCAGGCTCTGTGCTCAAAGCAGAGTCTGCTTAAGACACTTTCACCTTCTCCGTCTGCCTCTCCCTGCTCTCCTAGCATGCACTCTTTCTCTCTCTCAAATAGATAAATAAATCTTAAAAAAATAATAATAATAAACACCTTTTTTCCACCCTAGGAGTGGCTGCTGTTAACAGTTTACCGTGTTCTCCGGGGTTTTCTTTTCTGTGGTTCAAAATGTGTGTGTATGTGTGTCTCTCTGTGTGTGCATAGAATTGGTTCCTACACCACACTCAGTTATGTATTACAACATACATATAGTAATAAAATGAGATCATACCATACACTGAATTCTACTACTTGCTTTTTTACATAATATGGTATCACCGACCACTTCCCAGGTTGATGTAGTTCTCTTTGCCAGCATGCTGTATATTTGGGGAGGAGGGAGGATTGCTTCCCATTTTTACCAAGACAAGCAATCTTATAATGAACACACTGTCGGGTCTATCTTTGTGTATTTGTGCTAGGACACTGTAGAGCAGAGCCCTAGAAGGTAGATTTCTACAGAGTGAAGACGAAACCAGTTCAGGAATGACTCATTGGTGATTTCCTTACACACCTACAAGATGATCCTTCCAGTTTCCCTATCTCCCACCTCACCTTCCTCCACCAAGCCGCCACTTTTCTAGAGAATTCTAACCTGGGCCAGGCTGAGGCAGCAGGAATACCTCTTGTATACGGCTACAATCGTCCAATCCTCCTTTGCTATCAGTTCTCATGGAAAACAAAAAGATTCCAGCTGTTTGAGACGTAGGGAGCATCTGGACCCTCAGCCCCTGCCCGAGCCTGCATCATCCCTCTGCTTCCAAGGAAGCTAAAACAGCTTGCAGACCAGAAATGACTGCTTGTCCTCCTTTGGCCTTTCCGCGGAGCTCCCAGTTTCATCAAATAAAGAAACTGAAACCCAGAGAGGAAGTGGCTTGCACAAGGCCTTCCCTGACCTCTGGGTAAGAATCTGGGTCTGTGGGCATACAGGAGGTGGGGGAGGGGGCAGGGAGGGAGAACGTAGGTGCAAGAACAGAGATGGGGAGGGGAGCGACATGGCAGGCCCTTCGCCAGGTTATCCCAGGCAGCCCTAGTCGCCATGCTGTGAGATGGAGGCAGCGTCATTGCCATTTCCTGGTTGAGAAAACTGAGGCAGATCAGGGCATCAAACTCAGTCTCTGTGTCAAACATTCATCCCTTGTCCTCCTTCTTCCTTCAGCCTCCAGAGTCTGAGCTCCAGGCAGTAGCCTTCAGGTCTGGGGACTCGACATAACCCACAGCCCTTCTAGCTGTTCCTCCCATAGAGTCTGATTCTGGGAGTGTCCCAGCCAGGCTTCCGGAAGTCTCATCTCCCCTCACACAGAACCAGTGAAACCATCAGGAAGCCCAAGTGCCCCCACCCCCATGGGATCAGAACGCAGGGATCCCTGGTCTCCCCACCCCTTGGTGGGCACTCCCAGTGACTTCTCAAACATCACATCGCAGAGCAGGAGCCAACTGGTAGGAAGAACTCCCAATTCCTCCTTCCTCTTCCTCTTCACTTGGCCAGCAGGCCAGCCTGTCCCCTCTCGAGGAGCCTGCCTAAAGCAGGGCGCTAATGGAACCCCCACCTGGGCTCCTTCAGCCTGCCCTCCTCTCCACGGAAGCCAGGGACTCTTCGGGCAGGGCATTCCTCCCTGGGACTCCAACCTTCCGCTAAACCCGCAGCCCTCGTTGCTGGGCACCATCAACAAAACACTCCCTATAGGCCAAGCCCTTGCTGGAGATTGAGAACAAGGGTGTCCAGGGAGCAGCCCCAGTTCCCAAGGCTAGCTCAGAGGGAGAAGTGGGGCTAGCTGGGAGACAGCTCCTGCTGCCTTAGTGTTGGGAACAGCCTTCAGGAAATGTGATCTCCTCCTCAGGTCTACACACCTCCTTCCTCCCCTCACACCTCTGGGAAGGGTGGGCTACTTAAGGCAGAGAGAGCCTGCTTTGAGCCCCAAGCAGCCTGGATGAGGCCCCTGAGGGGAAGCGGGTCTGGCTGATAGCCAAACCAGCTCACACTGGCAACAGAGCCCGGCTCCTCCCCTTCCCACCTGTCTGGCTTGGGTACAACTCACACCATCCTGGGGAGGGGGGCAGGGTCCCCTCAGTGGTCTTGAGCATCCACTCCTGCCCTCCGCCAAGCTGTTCCACAGTTTTATAATCCTTAGTATTTTTTTTCCTCATAAGAAAAGCAGAACTGGCTCATTATTAAAAAATATGACCTGCAGATTTAAAGTAGAGGGTGAAAGGCAAGCCCCACCCCAGTGGGGGATCCGGTGTGTGTGATAGGCTGACACTGCAGGGACTCTTCTGGAAGCTTCTTCAAGGATGTTTCTCAAAACCCGATCCCATCAAGTTGCCTCCATGCTGAAACCACTGCACAACTTCGCTCTGCTCTCAGATAAAGAATATTCCCTCCCTTGGCCACAGGCTCTGCTACCTCTCCTGTCTGGTCTAGTGAGACCCTCCCAGCTACACCGCCTTTCTGTCAGCCCCTGTCTTCCCTCCCTCTCCCCTCCTCTCCTTCCCCCGCTCCAACTTTCCTACTTTTACACAGGCTGTGTCCCGACCACGTCCCCACCCAGAAGGCTATTCACCTAGTGAACACCTGTTTTTTCAGATCCCAAGTTACTCCTTCAGAGAGGCCTTTCCTCAGCTTCCCGCCCATGGAAAAGCTCTGCTCTCTGCCATCACAGCTGGAATTAGAAATTTATATATGACTTTTGATGGTCTTGCTCCAGCCAAGTCCAGGAAAGCAGGGATCTCTTTTGCTCACTGTTGTCTCCCTGTGTCTGGCACTTCATACAAGATCAACAAACATAACTGAATTAGTGGATGTGATAATACTAGTTCAAAGGCTAAAATTAACAACACAGGAAATACCAGATGTTGGCGAGGATGCACAGAAAGGGGAACCCTTCTACACTGTTGGTTGGAATGCAAGCTGGTGCGGCCACTCTGGAAAACAGTAAGCAGGATCCTCAAAAAGGCAAAAATACAAAGACCCTGTGACCCAGCGATCACACTACTGGGTATTTACCCAAAGATACAAAAATAATAATGTGGGAGGGGCACATGCACCCCAATGTTTACAGCAGCATTATCAACAATAGCCAAATTCTGGAAAGAGCCCAAATGTCCATTGACTGATGAATGGATAAAGAAGATGTGGTGTGTATATACATACATGCCACTTCTTCCATATATACACATGGAATATTACTCAGTCATCAAAAAGAACTGAATCTTGCCACTTGTGCAACATGGATGGAGTTAGAGTGTATTATGCGAAGCAAAATAAGTCAGTCAGAGAAAGACAAATACCACATGATTTCACTTAGATGTGGAATTTAAGAAACAACACAGATGAATGTAGCGAGGAAGAAAAAGAGAGATAAACCAGGAAACAGACTCTTAAGTACAGAGAACAAAGTGAGGGTTGCTGGAGGGGGGTGGGCAGGGCATGGGTCAGATGGGTGGTGGGTATGAAGAAGCGCACTTGTTGTGATGAGCACTGGGTAGTACATGTAAGTGATAAGTCACTGAATTCTGCTCCTGAAACCAATATTACACTATATGTTAACTAACTAGAATTTAAACAAAAATCGGAAACAACAACAGCAAAATACTAGTTCACCAAATGCTTGCATGGGCCCAGCATTGTGCTGGGTATGGGCGTTACTCAATGAAACAGTAAGTTGAGGGCAGATTCTCAAAGGTGGAGAGGGATGGGATTGGGGATAGGGGAAACAAGGGCTTGGGTAAGTGCTAGGATATCATTTTAAAGGGCTACAAAGGTGTGGGTTTTGAGGTCACTTTGTGACATAGTTGTCATTGCCTGACTTCTACTCTTCCCATTAAACACAGGACCCTGGAGAGAGGGACCGTTGCTTCTACTTCCCTCCACTCCTCCCTGCACCCCTCCCCCTGCCCTTCTCCTCACTTAGCCCAGGGCGAGGTCTATAGTGTGTGTTAAAAGGATGATGGATGGACAGATGGATGGATGGATGGACGGACGGACGGACAGACGGACGGACGGATGGATCAATGAGTTGGAACGCAAGCAGATCCTCAGAGATCCCTTATCCACATTCTGATTTTTAAGATGAGGAAGCTGAAGTCTAGAGAAGTGGCATACATCTTTCATCACTTCCTCTCTTCAAAAATATCTGTTGCTTTCTTCTCTTCAGCCTATAAACATGTTGAAATGCCCTCCAGCCCAACCCAACCCAAACAAAACCCCTCTTTCTCTCTTCCCTGCATCTTTTCCCTGAGCTAGGACTCCCCTCTTTCCTTTTGCTGCCAAACTTCTTGAAAGACTTGTAAACTCACCCTCTGGACTTCCTCATCTGCCAGCCCATGACCTCTCAGCCTCTGCCTTCCGCCCGCATCACCACGGCAACTGCTGTGAAGCTGTCACTCACCAGGGACCTTTGGGCCCTGAGCCTTCCTGGGCCCCACGCAGTGTTTGGGGCTCTCACCAGCTCTTCCTCCTGAAACTCCTGAGGCCCTTCTTAGGGGTGAGTAGGTGGGTGGGGGTGGCCCTCTCTTCCTGTCTAGAAGAACGCTCTCTTCTGGGAAACTTTAATGGCTTCTCCTTCCCCCAGCATCCCCCACCACAGTTTTAACCTTAGTACTTTCGTTGCTCTCATTCTGAACTCAACAATTATTGGGTGCTTTCTGTGTGCCGGGTACCATCCTAGGCTCTTATCTGTGTCACCTCATGCAATCCTCATATCGACCTTCTGACGTGAGGGTGTTAGTTTCACCTGCACTTTGCAGAGAAGCCCAGATGTAATGAAGATAAGGAACGCTCAATGCCACAAAGTTAGTAAGTAGTGTCTTTGGGATTCAACCATACTATTATTATTTGTAAGTCTGTGCTCTTAGCCTCAGATCCACACCTTTCTGCTAACTGCCTCACCCACATTCAGGACTCATCTGTGTTCTTACAACTCCCAAGTTAATGTTTTCAGAGGTTCAGAAGCTTCAGCTCTGCTCTTCCAAACAGATGGTGAGATTTTTTTCTTAGATATTAAAATCTCAAAGCCAGATTCCTCAGATCCCTTGCTAGGTGGATCTCACTAGTTCTGTGCTCCAACACTGGGGTGGTTCCCCAGTGCCCATTGATCAAGGGCAGTCTTCCCTGCTCTCCTCAGGCTCACCTGCAATATGGACTCCCCCCCATCCCTGTGCCCATATGCCATGATCTTCTTCTGTCTCCTCCTGCTTCTGACTCTGTTTTCGGGAAAATCTAATACTCCCTGCAGCTCAGAAAGATCTAGTACCTCCCCTGCATGCCCTTCACTCATGCTTCCCTTGGCCGCCAGAAACCCTTTGTATCTAGAAATTGACAGGAAGGAAATACACTAAAGATGACTAGTGGTTACTTCTAGATGCACGGGATTCCAGGTGACTTATTTTTATATCTGTTAAATGTTTTCCAAACTTCCTGTAGTATGTTTTACTGTAGAATCAGAAAAGAACTTGTTAAAATAACTTCAAAAAAATAATCTCATTCATCCACCCTCCCCACTTCCTCTTTCCTCTTTAAACCCCTTCTGTTTCTTTGTTCACCTGAGGCTTCCCTAAAGGTCATGGGTGGGGCTCCCGTCTGGGCTTGAGAACCAGGCAGCCTCTCAAGCAGTGCGATCCCCCTGGTCCCCAGCGGCCCCCTACCCAATATCCTGAGTGTACTGGACACTCCAGAAATGTAGAGTTAAGACAGACACATTCACAACAGTATTCATCAAAAGAGCAAAACATTGGAGACTCATTAAATGTCTACCAGTGGGGTCCTGGTGAAATGGTTCATGGTGAGTATAGGGGCTTGCCTGTTAGGCATTAGGAAGAAGGACATAAATTCCAGGTGCCATTATGAACTAATTTTGAAAATTTGCCATCATTAAATGAAAAATAAAAGTTCCAGAAAAATATATGTAGTTTGTTCACATTTACATAAAAAACATAAGCATAGATTCACACACACACACACACACACACACACACACACGCAGAGAGTATCTCTTGAAGGATGCCCCCAGCAGACTGGTAACAGCAGTTGCTTCAGGGAAGGGACACAGCGGTGGGGAGAACTGAGTAAAAGGGATCAGGAGTTGTGAGTATTGTTTCTGCTTGGTTTTAAAAATCTGTTTGTGTGGAACTTTGACAAAGAAGGAGGACAACTTATGAAACAAATTGAGAATTTGGAGCCCCCCACTACTGAGTAAGTGGTTGGACTCTCAACTGAGCACCTCTTTCCTTCCTTCCCCGAGACCTGGGGAGAGGGGTGTGGGGCGCAAACACCCAGAGCTGGCTCCTCCTCCAACAGGGACCCTGGGCACGGAAACCCCATGAGATGCTCTCCAGAGGGAGCTGGGGCTGTGAATTGGGGAGCGATTCCCCTTGCTAGCCAGGCACCCCTCCTGGCTAGGGTAGAGCCTCCCCGCCCAAGGCCCGTCATCACAGGCCTGTTTGCATTGGGCCCTGGGGCACTGACGGAGGCACCTGGCAGCCGCTCCCCCACAGGAAGTAGCTGAGTCCCGCATGGGCAATGTGGTGGGAATGACAGCTGAACCCCGGCTTCTCCAGAGGTGAGGTGGGATGCCCTGGGCCACGCCCGAGGCCTGAGCACTCTGGGAACTATTTATCTTCTCCAGTCCAGAGGGCTGCAGGTCAGGGAGGAAATCGTCATCGAGTGAGAGAAATTATTTACATTTTGGGGTCCCTTCACCTGAGCACTGCAAACCTCAGGTATTGTTTGAGCAGTGAGAATTTGGCTGGAATAAGAGTGTAGCCACCAAAGGAGAGGCAATGCATACCCTTCCGGCATCATTCCCTCCCGCTCCCCAGCAGGGCCCCCACACCTACCACCTTCCTCGCCCCAGGCTTTGTCCCTGCGGGCTGCTTTCAGCCACAGATACTGAGAGCCACAGACAGTCTTTGTCACCTAAGAAGACCAATTTGGCCGATGGCTAGAGCCCCGGTGCCAGCCTCCCAAGCCTGTGGGCAGCACACCCCACTGCCCAGGCTGGGAACATGACCCGGGACTCGTGGACCTGGGATCTCATTGCTGCGGCCCCTTCCCGGGCCATCCCTTCTGCCTCCTGGGCCGCCGTCTCCTGACCAATACAACTCACCGGGGTTGGAAACCTTGCTCCACAAAACCCTGGCATTTGGGGGGTGGGGGTGGGAGAGCTTCATGGATTTTACCCATGCTCAATTCAAATATGATTTCTAGAACGTGTTTTAAACAATTCAAATATTGGTAATAAGCATCAACGTGTGGATTTAGAAGTGACACGATTTCAGACCTCAGAGCCCACTTGTGTTCACGCTGATTTCGCTGGCAGCACGGTAACACGTCAGCGATTCGAACTGAGAAGACAAATCGAAATGAATTGAGTGTAGCTCTTGTCAGCTGCCTACATCGGGGCCCTGGGCTCTGCTGAATTTTGTCCGGACAAAGGGTCTGACAGGCATCAGGCTCTGTCAGCAGAGGGGGACATAAGGAGGGATCAAACCAGGGCTTCTCTGTGGAATGCCATCTGTGTCTAAACCTGGCGCTGGGGGACAGGGTGGGGGGCCCCCCAGCAGATCATGGAATATCCTGAGATCGTGGTCAGAGCAGTGCCACTGACTGGCAGAGCTGTGCGGGGTCCGTTCTGGAAGCCACTAGCAGGTGAGAGCTCTAAGCTCATCTGGAAGAGGTAGGGTCTGCTTTCAGCGCCTGAGTGGTGGGGACAGGACTTCCCCAGAGCTGCCGGGAGCCTTGCTCAGGCATCCCAGGCCTGGGGCCAGAAACAGATACTCGCCATGCTGCCTGCCACCTTCCCTGTGCGAATATCTCGTTTCTCACAACTGCAGGAGGAGCCTTAGCCCCATTTTACAGATGAGGAAACTGAGGCAGAGAGCATATACACCCCCTGTCCCCAAGTCCTGCAGCTCGTGAGCAGTAGTGCCAGGAGTCAAACCCCAAACCAAAGTGGAGCCCGGGGACCCGCCCTGCCCGGTGATTCAGGTGATCCCAGAGAAGCCTTTCACTGCTTTGTACAGGGTCCGGGTACAGGGACACTGGACTGAAGCACCAATATTTCTGACCAGCAGTGGCCTTTTCATAAGCATCTCCTTTTTGCTGGCTTTTCATCCACGGGGTGGCTGTGCTTGAACAACGTCGGACAGGGGTCCCCGGCGCCCGGAAAGGGCAACACAGGCAAGCCCCCCTCCTTCCTTCGCTTCCCTTCCCCCATCAGTAAAGGGGGGCAGGCTGCACTTGACAGCATCTAGGTGCCCTTCCTGTCTGACATCGTCAGCCTGGGTGACGTGGGAGAGCTCGGGGGTCGGAGTGGGTCCCAGGGCTAGGGGGGCGGGGCTGGCTTGCATGGGTCCGCTGGCCTCCTGGCCCCACAGTCTTAGCTTCCCAACGGTGGCATGTCCTTTGGCGGGGTCCTGGGAGTGGCCACATAGGCACAAGAAGGCGGGTATGATGTACAGAAACATTAAAAACAACAATGAAACCCACTGAACGCAATGCACAGGAATTCTTCACAACGCTAGTGATAAAACTCTCCCCTCGGAGGAGCAGGCTGCTCTTGCACTGTCACTGCCCCGCGGCCACACTCGGGTATGTGAGTGATGGGCAGGCAGGTGCAGCACCTCAGAGGAAAGAGAGGAAGGAGATGGGGTACCCTGCTGGGGGCATGGGGGCGTCCCCCTGTGACGTGGTCCCCATCCAGCCACATCTACTGTGACAAAGAGTCACAAGGGAATGTGGTCTGGGTGACTGCAGAGCTCATTCACCTCAGGCTAAAAATAGATGCCTTCTCTACAGCAGGTGGGTGACTCAGCGAGCCCCAGGAAACGAGCCCCGGGAAAGCTCCTGGGCAGAGAAGACACGATGCCCAGAGGCCTTGCTTTCCCCCATGTTCTGGAACCACAGGAAGGCTGGTGGACAGGGGCAGAGACAGAGGATATATTTTGCAACTTCTGCTGGGCAAGCTGCATTCTCCCCACTCCCCTCCCTCAGACTCACTGCTCAAAAGCCATATGAGATTGCTGTCCCAGCCCGTCTGTGCTAGACTTCTCCCAGGCCTTAAAGGGTGAGGAGAGCTTGAGGGGTGCGTGAGCGGGGGGGTTGGGGGGGCACACGAGGCTGGGGGGAGGGGAGAAACAGGCCAGGCAGTGTCTACGCCGTGGTCTGCCTTGGCCTCGGACTCCCGCCCCGGCCCCCACGCACCTGCCACGGAGCGCAGGAGGGCTGTGGATGCCCTGACCATTGTCTGCGATGCTCTGCACCCACAGAAAGGATAAGTGCTCCCTTCTTCCCATCCCAGGCTCTTCAGGAAGCAAGTACAGTCCTGGCCTTCTAGATACATCTCCAGAGGCTCAACAGCAGCTGAGGAGTGAGGCAATCCTTTGGAGAACTGGCCCCTCCTCAGGCAGCTGTCTGAGCAGACTGGTGTAATGGGAAGAGGTGGGACCAGGCTGACCTTGAGCAAGTCCATTTTCCTCTCTGGTTTCCAGTTTCTCCTGTTTATCCCCCTGTTTAATCTCTTCAACAAATATTAAATGCATAGTGGAGTGGCACCTGTGCATTCCAGGCTAGACACGGGAAAGTAACAACAAGGAAGGATTTCAAATATCCAGGGCGTCTCCACACCTCTCCCTATAGAACACAGGCACTATTGCTCCATCCCTGACTCGGCCATGAACTTGTAACTTGCTTTGGCTAACAGGATGCTACAAAAGTGACATGTGACTTTCGATCTCACCCCCTTGGAGCCCAGCTGCCACCTGGGGAAGCCAAAGCTAGCCTGCTGGAGCGGTCGCATGGGAGGGAACTGAGATTCCCACCCCGACGGCCTCAGCCAACGGCTCGTCATGTGCATGAGGCCAGGTGGAACCCCCAGCCCCCTACCCCCAGCAGACTGACTGCCAACGGCTGGCAGCAACGACAAGCCATCCCAGTCCAGCCTTGCTGTGAGCCATTGAATGTCCTAGTTTTAAGCCACTGTTCCAGAGTGTGTGTTACGGGGCAGAAGATAATCAAGGTAATTAACATTTTGACATATGGACCACTGTCTATATGCCAGGAGCTCTGTTAAATGTTTCACGTGTGTAATCTTTATTTCTCACGTCAACCATGTGAGGCAGGCATTGTTACCTACCTTTCCACTTGACAGAGGAAAGCACCCATGCACGAGAGACAGAAGGAGCTTGACCAAGATGGCAGGACAGGTGAGCGAGGGAGCACTGTCCATCTAGGGGGAGATGAGCAGGAAACACACAGAAAGGGATGTACAGTCGCGAAGAGTGGTGAGTAGGGTGAAGAAAGTCCCAGGGCAGCTCTCTGTGGAGCCCTGAGGATGGAAAGGGGAGACCCTGTGAGAAATGCAGATTCCTGGGCCTCATTGACTGGTTGGGGACCTGGTCACCACCTTTTTTGTCTTTTTAATGTGTCCCCTGAGTGACTTTTCTCATCAGAGAAATTTGAGAAACACAGCTCAGTGGAATCACCTGAGAAGATTAAAAAATAAAGCTGCCCAGCCCCATCCTGAGATTATGACTCAGTTGGTCTAGAGTGAGCCCAGAAATCAATATTTTTAAAAAGATTTTATTTATTTATTTGACATATAGAGAGATCACAAGTAGGCAGAGAGAGCAGAGGAAACAGGCTCCCTGCTGAGCAGAGAGCCCGCTGCGGGCCTCGTTCCCAGGATCCTGAGATCATGACCTGAAGGCAGAGGCTTTCACCCACTGAGCCACCCAGGCACCCAGAAATTGGTATTTTTTAAAAGCTCCTCAGGTGATTCTAATGTGTCATGCGGGATTAGAACTAATTCTAGAAGCTTCTCCAAGGTCCCAGACTGTTTTTCTATATCTCTTATGAGCCACCAGAATTACCTGGTGCTTATTAAATTGTTCTTTTGGTAATTCAATACCAAATGGAGAGAGGGCCTGAATTGAGCCTGAGGTAAACCCGTGCTCAGAGACTTGCTCCTGATTGAATGAACCACTCTTCACGGACCCCCCCCCCCACCGCCAGATGACTTTCGCAGGGTCCCTGTAGGGGCTCTCCATAGCTTCCAAGTCCCCTTTAACTTTGTTTTAAAGTGAGCATTCCTTTAACTGCTGGCAGGACATTTGCCCTTCCGTAGGCTGTCGAGACAGCCGCTTGATTATTTGTTTGTTTTTAAAGATGCATTTACTTATTTTAGAAAGAGACAGTGGGGATGGCCAGAGGGAGAGAGAATCCTTAAGCAGACTCCCTGCCAACCGTGGATCCCCATGTGGGGCTCCATCCCAGAACCCTGAGATCATGACCTAAGCTGAAATCAAGAGTCTGACATTAAACCAACTGAGCCACCCAGGTGCACTGAAGGCCACTTGGTTTTCTCTCTTTTTCTGAAACCCCAGATCAGGGACCTCTTGGGGAATAGATTCCCCACTATAAGGAGAATGACGGCATCTATGGTGTGGCCATGAGAGGAGCCATGTTGGTACATAGACTGTTCCTTCTCTGGTTTCTTACTCTTCTCTAAATGAGGCAGGAAGACCAGTTGGGGGTTGCTCCCGCTTGGTTCAGACCAAACAGTGTGAAAGAATCCGTCCTCAACTTGGGGCCTGCCAGGCTCAGGCCTGGAGAAAGCATGCTGGAGCAGAGGCCCAGCCCGGCTGCAGCCCCCGGGGAGCATGCCGCATGGCCCGAACCCGCGGAGGTGGTGTGCGGGCAGCACAGCGTGAGCTCTGGCATCGGGGAGCCCCATTTCCCTGTTCTGCAGTGTGGGCGGTACTCGCAGTGCTCGGGGTGGAAGGAGAGCTCAGAGTTCACAGCAGGGCCTGGGCACAGGAGGCACTCTCTAAAGAGGTTTCCGTTCTTCTTCTTTGGGACAGACACACAAATGAACTTGACGCTCTTGAGGAGGACAGGGCCTGTTGGGAGAGACCCCAGGAAAAGTCCTGGAGAGGCCGGGACAGATCCTGGTGACCGTGGCCCATCCCTGGAGGCCCCAGATCTTCCAAGAGACTCTAGGAGCTGAGAGGTCCGCCCCATCTGCCCAGCCTCACACTCAGAGGGCTGTCTGGGTGGCTCTGCGGGGCATGGCCTGCACTTGCGTGGGGGCAGATGGTGGCCCAGAGGAGGGGCTGGCAGAGAGAAGGGGTGAGGCCTGACCTGTGAGGAAGGAATGATGAGAACGAGACTGTGACTCATTCTCAGGGTCCCGCTCTCAGAAAGAAAGAATCTGCTTGTGGGCGTGGCTGGGAGGGAGCCAGGCCGGAGGGCACAGGGAACAACAGGGCCCTCCAATGCTTCTTCACCTAGGGACAAAGCATCCTCGGAAGGGGCCCTTTGAAAACACAATTGCACTGGTGATCTCTGCTTTCTTCTGACCCATCCTTCCAACTGAAAACAGTGGTGGGAGGCCTCAAGACCAGGTCAGGCAGGACACCCTTCTGAGCCCCAGGTGGGGTCCTGCTGTGGGCACCGTCCCCCAGGAGGCAAGGATAAGCCAGCATTGGCCACCACGTCTTGTTCTCTCAACGCCTTGTACTCTCCTCCCTATGCACCCCTCCTCACCAAGCCAACTGGGAACTGTTACCAGGACAACTTTTTCTATATGGCACAGATAGCCTTAAACACTGCAGAGGTGGGGTGCCTGGCTGGAGCAGCCCACTCTTGGTGTCAGCTCGGGGGGTGATCTCAGCATCCTGGGCTTGGGCTGCACATCAGGCTCCATGCTCAGCAGGGAGTCTGCTTGAGGATTCTGTCTCCCTCTCCTTCTGCTCCTCCCTCCTCTTGTGCACTTGTGCGGACACATGTGCTCTCTAAAATAAATAAATAAATTTGATAAATAAATAAATAGTGCAGCGGTCCTTACAGGACAGTAGCAGTGGCCTGGGGTATCAGTTTGTATGTGTTAATTTGCATGGGGGTAGATGGGACTCTGAGGAGGAAGTTTGGTGAGTAGTAGGGGTGGGGAGGGGAGAGAAGCAAGGGACCCAAGTCTGACCTGCTGTATCATTAAAATTTTGGTTGGAAGTAATAGAAAACCCAATGTTTTGCTTAATGCAAACCCAGAACATATTGGCTTTGGAAATGAGGTGCAAGGGGGTGTGGTTGACTTCAGACAAGGCTTCACTCTAAACAATGTCAAGACCTGGTGCTCCCTGCTGTCTTTGGGCTCAGCTCTTCTCCAGGTAACAACTACTCAAGCAGGGGCAGGTTCCACACCTTGGGGGCAAGTCGGCTGCAGAAGCTCCAAGCCTCCCACCCTCTCCCCAGGGCAAAAAACCAGTCTGCTTCTCTGAGAGCCCAAAATTCTGGAACTGAGTTTCATTGGCTTTGATTGGCCTGACTTTGGTCATGTGTCCATCCCTTACCCAATGACAGCCGGGGGGTGGAGTCTACTAAGGGGGGGTGGATCTGTGTGGGACAGGGAACTACGCAGGGAGCTTGGTGGTGGCGGGGTGGAGGAAGTTTTGCTGGAATCCTGACTTGAGTAGAGGCCATTACTGTACGTGAGTGAATGGGGACAAGCTGATGGCAAACATTGACCCTTTACTCTCTGTAGAGAGGGGCTGCAGGGAACAGCTGAGAGGTTTCTCTGGGGTCTGGGCTGCTAACTAAGAGAGGGACCTTCTGCCTATTTTGGCTCAGAGCCCAGAAACGCGTTGTGTTGGGGAGGACTGAGGGCCTGCCTAGGCCAGCTCCAGGGCTCATAACCCTCACAGAGAAGCAGGGACCTCATGGAGTACCCCAGGCAGTGAGAGAGACGAGGTTCCTGCCTTAGTTGAAGACAAGGAGATCAGCAGAAGAAATATCAGCAGACTGGCCATGGGCACTGATGGGAAACCCAAGGGACTTGCAGAGATGATGGGGGGTGGGTGGCAAGTATACGGAGGTCCCTAGGGAGAGAAAAGGGTGGTGTCCTTGGTATGTAAATATTGTTGGCTATGACCGTTCAGTCTGGGGGTCAAAAGATTTGGATTCTGGTCATTGCCAGACTGTTTGTTAGCTATATGGCCTTGGGCAAGTCCTTTTCTCTTTCTTGGCCTCAGTTTACTCCACAATAAAATGGGAGTGTTATCAATCACCTCAAGAGTTGACGTGGGAATCAGGTGAGCCAGAGCAGATGAAATGGGGAAAGGCTGAAGTGTGCCTATTAACCATCTTTATCCTGATTGCTGGAGGCCTGAGGGGGGGCGGAACATTTGTACCTGGAGGCATTTGCATCAGGAGGAAAAGCCCGAAAGAACAAGCCCGACGTGTGCCCAGGGCACGCTGCCAGCCAGGGATGTGGGCGGCCCTCTGGGCCACTCCTCTTCCCTGCCACTGAGTCAGAGGAAGGGACTCAGGCTGGGCATCAGCCCTGCAGGTTTTACCAGTTGTTGGTGGGAGAAGGGAGGGCTAGAGAGAGAAGGAAAAGCTACACAGACAACTTCCTCTCATGGGCCCCAGCACAGAAAACAGTCTTTCTCTTCAGCCCTGGGGGAGTGTTCCTAGGCCCCAGTCCACACTTCCTCCTGGCCTCTCCCCAGAGCCCATCGGTGGGGTCCTCAGGGTGGGGATTGCAAATTTCCCAGAATGCAGCTGGTCACAGGGCCTCTTCCCACCTCTGGATAGCTCATGCCATCTACTCTCCAAGGCTGGATTAGTCCCCTACTTTTCCCAAGCTGGTCCATACTACTCACTCCCACTGCCAGAGTCTCGCCAGCCAGATTCAGCCTCTTGGAGAGGTGATGTGTGGAAAGGTCTTCTTTCTGTCATGGTTGGCCTTTCAGTCCCTCTGTGAATATGCTGATATTGGAGGGAAACACTTCTTTTCCATATTTGCCCCAGACTGGGCAGCTTGCTGCTCTTTGCTGAGGAAAGGCTATTTTTGTTTGGCCAGTACTGTAGGTCCCCAGGGGTTCTCAGACTCTGTCCACAGGGAATAGAATATAGAATTATGGTGGGAAAGGCATGAGTGTGGAGTCAGTTAGACTGGATCGTAGCACCCGTGCTGGTCGGTTATGTGATTTTGGACAAGCTAATTTACTTCTCTGAGCCTCAGTTTCCTTATCTGGAAACAGTGTGGCGATGCCCTATGGGTTGCTATGAGGACTGGAGATAAGAAGTGCAAAGCTCCCAGAAGGGGTCAACCGATGACCCTCCCGGGCCTTGCACCTCATCACATGTTACTTTCATGTTTCATTCCCCTCTCTTGCCAAAACGGTCAGCTTGTTTGTTCAGCAATCATGTATTAAGAGTCTCCTTTGCACCGGGCACAATTACCTTTATCTCCACACCCCTGGGAAGTTGGTGCCAGGAGTTCGTTTGATCCAAGAGGTCACTGTGGCTTGGAGAGCTTCAAGAACTTATGGGAACTCCATTCCGTGGGCTTCCATTGACCATTGCTCTGCCTGAAATGTCCTCCTACCTCGTCTCCTTTCTGGTCGCATCAGTCATTCAGGGTCTCATTCTTTCCATTGCCTCCATGACACCTTCTGATCACTGAGGACACTTGTGGTTGCAAGTGATAAGAATTCCATCCCAAACAGGCTTCAGAAAAAAAAAAAAAGGAAGTATTTGGTTCAAGTAACCCAAAAGTTCAGGTGACCTTATTGAAGGGAAGGTGAACCAATAGCTCAACTAATGTCTATATTTTCCTTCTCTCTAGATCTTGCTCTGCCTTCTCTCCTGATGGCCAAGTGGCCAGCTCCACATCACAATGAAATGGCACAGTAGTTCCAGATCTCACATTCTTACAAGTTTCAGGCATAGAGTGAGGATGAGTCTTAATTTCTCCATGTCTCAACTTGGTCTTGAAATAGAGACACATGGTCTCTGATCATCTTAAGATGGGTCAGGTGCCCATTCCTGAGCCAGTCTTATGTCCTGGGGGCCAGAGTCCATGGCTTAGCTTAGACCTAAATCCCTTGAATCTCTGGAGATGCTCCCCTTGGGAGGGAAAGTGAAGAGTACTTTCCAGGAGACAGGAGAGGGGATGCTGATGGCAAAACCACAGATCTCCACAAGTTACTGTTACTTTTTCCCTTTCCTGAATTCCTACATTCTGTTATTTTAAAAGATCTATTTATTTGAGAGAGTGGGAATGAGGAGGAGCAGAGGCAGAGGGAAAGGGACAGAGAATCACAAGCAGACTCCCTGCTGAGTGTGGAGCCCGACTTGGAGCTTGATTCCAGGACCCCAAGATCATAACCCGAGCTGAAAGCAAGAGTCAGACACTCAACCAACTGAGCCCCCTGGGTTCCCCAACATTCCTGTTTTTCTGCTGGGCATCTTGGCTGGGCAGAAAACTCCTTGAAGCCAAGGACCCTCCAGGAGCTCTCAGGAAAGCCCCTGGAAGAAAATGGGTGCCAAGGACATGTTTTTCAATTATAGTGTTTATTCAGAACTTGATGCATCTAGCCCCCTGTCAGTTGTATCAGGATTTACCTGAGGAGAAGAGAAACTCTCTATTTTAAAAAGGAGGGGATTTATGACTGGGTATTACATGACATACAGGATCACTGGGAAGCTTGAAGCTCTAGGCTGAGCTTTTAGGAAGGACCCCATAAGTCACACTGAGGAACTGGGCCACCAAGAGGGCAGCTGTGTCTTCTGCAGTCAGAAGGCACCACAGTCACGAAACCATTCTTCCACCAGCTCCAGAACCGCTGCGTGCCCGCGTGCTGCCTCTCCACACTCACAAGCCAACAGCCAGACCCTTGAGTTTTGCTGACTGCACTGAGGTAAAAGCAGGCTTGACAGCAAAAGAAGAAATAGAAGTCTGGCCCACACCGACCTTCCACTTTCACATCTCATGTGAGCTGCCTGGTCGGGCCTGAATTGTATCAAGAATCCAGGAGAAACGCACGTTTTTAGAACAGAGTATTTTGTAGAGCAATTTTAGATCCACGGGAAAGTTGAGCAGAAGGTAGAGAGTTCCCGTAGAGTCCCTGGGTGCACACGGGCACAGCCTCGTCCGCCCTCGGCTTCCCCCACTGGGTTGGTGCACTTGTTATAATTAATGCATCAGCGCAGATGCGTCAGAGCGATCCTCAGAGGTCACTCTCGGTGCTGCACATTCTACGAGTAGGGACAAATGCATAACAACATGTCGTTACCAATACAGTGTCATATAGAGTATTTTCACTGCCCTAAAAATCCTTTAAGCTCTGTCCGTTCATCCCTCCTCCCCCATAACCTCTGGCAATCACTGATCTTTTTTCTTCTCCCAGAACCTTAGTATTTTCATCCTGGAGAATCCATGTTTTGAGAGACTTGATTTAGGATAAGGCACGTAAGAGAACAGACCCAAAGCCACTGTATCTTAACATAGCAGCTTCCTAGCTGTGTGACCTTGAGCAAGTTGCTTCACCCCTCTGGGCCCTAGGATGCCCTTTTCTATTAATAGTCCCTCCTTGTAAGGTTGATATGAGGAGTAAGTGAAATAATTCATATGAAGCGTCTGACAGTGTCTGGAATGTGATAAAAACTCAATAAATATTTGCTTCTTAGTGATCAACTCAAAATAGCCATTTCCTGGGTACAATTTCTGTGAAGATCATTTCCCCTCTCCACTTTTTTATTTTGGAAAATTTTAATGTACAGAGAAATTGAAAGAAGAAGACAATGAGCACCTGTATCCCTTTCACATAGATTCATCAACTATCAACATTTTGCCACATTCGCTTTCTTTCCCTCTCTCTTTCAGGAAGTAAGTTGCAAGCTTCATGACGGTTTACCTCTGACCAGATGAGCTATGATCTCAGAAAAACAAGGACACTCTCCTCCACAACTATTACTACACTCAATAAATTTAAATTGATTGAAAAATGTTACCTTATATATATTCCATGTTAAATCCTCTCCATGTCCCATTAATGCTCTTTTTTAAAAAGATTTATTTAATCTATCTATTTATTTATTTATTTACTTGGTGTGGGCGGGGGGGGGGTACCTGAATGGGGGACAGAAAGGGCAGAGCGGGAGAGAGACAGAGGGAGAAAAGCAGACTCCTGCTGAGCGTGGAGCCCGACACAGGGCTTGAACTGGGGCTCAATCTCATGACCCTGAGATCATGACCTGAACTGAAACTAAGAGTTAGACACTTAATCCACTGAGCCAACCAGTCACCCCCAATAGTATTCTTTTTTTTTTTTCTTTCTTTTTTTTTTTCAATAGTATTCTTTTTAGTCTAGGATCTTAACAAGAGACACATATCAGGTGATTAGTTATTCTCTTTCTTTTCTTTATCTCATGACAGTGACTTTTTTTATGACAGTGACTTTTTTAAAAAAAATTTTAATTTTTATTTTTCTTAGAGAGGGAGAGAATATGAGCAGGGGGAGGAGCAAAGAAAGGAGAGAGAGAATTTTTAGCATGCTCCACACCCGGCAAAGAGCTCAACCCCATGCTTGATCTCACAACCCTGAGATCATGACCTGAGCCAAAATCAAGAGTTGGATGCTTAATTGACTGCACCACCTAAGTGCCTCAATAGTGACATTTTATTTTATTTTTTCTTTTAAAAAATATTTTATCTATTTATTTGAGAGAGAGAGAGAGAGAGAGCAAGCTAGCAAGCAGAGCTGGGGTCCGTGGAGAAGTGAGGGCAGGGGCAGAGGGAGAAGGAGAAGCAGGCTACCCACCAAGCAGGGAGCCTGATGCAGGGCTCCATCCCAGGATCCCAGGATCATGACCTGAGCTGAAGGCAGATGCTTAATCAAATGAGTCCCCAGGTGCCTCCCAACAGTGACATTTTAAGGAGCCACTGCCAGTTGTTTCAGAGACTGTCCTTTACTTTGGATCTATCTCACAGAATTGCATTAAGCATTTCTGACAATAGTGCATGGATGATGTCATCGTTGCATCAACCAGGAGGCTTAAAATGCCCGTTGGGTCCATTACTGGTGCTGCTAAGTTTGCGTAGTTAGTGGTGTCCACCAGACTTCTCCATTTTAAATCTTTTTGCCTTTGGAATTCTCTGGGAACTCCAGGCTGGGAACTACCAACTTAGTGTCCCAGTGTCTAATGTCCATTTCACAGATGAAGTACTGGACGTAAATACGTGAAGTGGCCAGAGACTCAGCGGCAGGACTGAGGCAGACACCACAAACTGCAAGGGACCTGACTCTCCCACTATCTAACAAGGTACGGAGTCTCTCCAGGACTCAGTTTCCTTGCCTGTAAAATGGTGATGGTAACTTTACATCACAGGACTATAGGTTGAGGAGACTGAGCAGGTATCGGCTAACTTTATGGAAACGAGATGCTGTTCCTGAGTAGGAAGTAGAGAAGACACAAGAGGGCTGCGTGGGGAGGAGGCTCTATCCTGTTGGGGATTCTTGATTCTTTTTTTAAAGATTTTATTTATTTATTTGACACACAGAGAGATCACAAGTAGGCAGAGAGGCAGGCAGAGAGAGAGGAGGAAACAGGCTCCCTACTGAGCAGAGAGCCCGATGCGGGCCTCGATCCCAGGACCCTGAGATCATGACTTGAGCTGAAGGCAGAGGCTTTAACCCACTGAGCCACCCAGGCGCCGGGGATTCTGGATTCTGAGGACCCTGTGTAAGGTATCGAACTGGAGCCGCTCTGCAGGCGGTTGGATGTTGGGTCCCAGGCTCCAGAGGAAAATCTGTGCTGGATATTCCATTTTTTTAGACATTTTCTGATTCATTCTTTTACGTGTAGGCTGTATAGGTCACAGCCTTCATGCATGGCTTACAGGCAGTAATGGAGTTGGGGCTTGAGCTCAGTATCCTTTATCAGAAATCTTTCTGCTTCATCAGGCTGTGTCCTCTGCTCCAAGAGCCAACAGCTTCTATGTATCAACTCTTCTTACCATCAGGTACTATGCTGAGCGTGTACCTGGATTTTCTCCTTGACTCTCCAAAATAGCTATTATTAATAGAGGAAAAAGCAGGGGTGGGGGAGGGCTTCAGGAAGTTAAGTGTGTCATCCCGGATCACAGTGTAAATGGCCAAGGGTCTGCCCAACTTCCATGCCCATGCCCGGAAGCTTATGTTCTAGGGCAGCGCTATCCAGTGAACTTTCTGTGATGACGGGATGTTATATTTGCACTGTTCAATAGCGTAGCCACAAACCACATATGCAGATGAGGATACATTTTAATTGTATTCTATTTAAAATAATTTAAATTTAATAGCCACATGTGGGGAGTGGCTACCGTGTTGAACAGCACTGTCCTAGTCCAGAAAGGCCTAAACTTCTCATGCCTTGTCGCCGTCAAATGGTTCATAGTTAAGGACAGGATCCATCTCCTGCAAAGTGTCGTTTCTGCCTCAGGCTACTGAGATCCTCAAAATAGTAAGGCATTCTAGCCCTTGAGGGTTAAAGAGATATTTCCTGCTGCCCACGGTGTTCAGAGGCACCAGATGGGAAAGTTGGATAGTGTGGGAGGTGCGAAGGCCCCTGGTGGCTTCTGCAATGGGGGAAGGAAATGCCCTTTTGTGGCATCCTGGAATGCCAGCCTCCAGGCTTACATCCCAAGCAATAGGCTGTTGCCTGGGATACCAGGAGCTCTGAAGACGTCCCCGGGGTAGCCAGCCTAAAGCGGGGACCATCCCTGGGGGATAGCTCCTGGAAGCAAAGGGATGGTTGAGGAGAGGACGAGAGTGGGCTGGATGGGGCATCAGGCCCAGCAGGTGGGGAGGTGCTGGGACGGTGCCAGGATGGTGCAGAAGGCACGGCTGAAGGGGAGGGGAGGGATGACAGCGGCGGTTGGCAGGGTTGGTGGGGCGGTGCTGCACAGACAGTGGGGACCCAACAGGCTTGGGCAGAAACGGTGCCCACGATCCCTTGCCGATTTAGAATAAAGACCCTTCATGTAAACTACTTGCTTGTGCCTTATCATCGTCAGCAACAGCCTCGTAAGCCTAAGTGATTAGAGGCCAAGAAGAGACTTGTTACCATGTGAGCAGCTCCTTCTGTGGTTGCAACAGTGCCTCAGTTACCCTCCTTCTCCCAGCAGGGTGATTTTCTAATTACATCTAGCTAGGAGCGCCAAGTGTGTTTCCCACTGCATTTCATTTCTGGGCCTGTTGAATGCAGAATTAATTTTTAATCGCCCTGGAGGTGTTGAGTTTAATTACTTAGATTGAAAATGACATGGAGAACAGGATTCGGAGGGTAACATTTTGGGGGTGCTTGTTGGGAATGGGGAGCAGATGTATTTTCAGAAGGCTGTTGCGGGGCATGTCTTGGCAGCCCAGCAGGCCCCCCAGTACTCCCAGCTCTGTAGTAGATGGGGTCAGGCAGAGAGGAAGCAGAAAATGTCCCTGGAGAAGCCCATGCTTTGGCTGGACAGAGTCTCACCCAAGCACAAAAATCAGAAGTAGGACCCAGTCCAAGATCCTCTGTCCTCAAGTTTTCAATGGTAGAGTGAAGGCTGTTTATCAGTTCACTCAACCCCCCAGTCTTCGGGCTATGTCACCGTGTGTGTCCAAGTCCAAAAGCCAGTTGCTAGCTAGTTTTCCTTGTGTAGTTTCTTTGTGGCGGCTGGGAGTAGACGTGGTTGCCCCTGATGGCCGTTCCCCTTTCCTGTTTGGATGTGGCTAATCCTGCCTCTGCCACACGGCCAGGTGCCTGACCACCTGGTGAGCTGGGGCCATCCCATTTTCCTTACAGAGATTGGTGTAGGTGTGGCATGCAATGCCATCTTGGCCATGAATTGTGGGGAAAAGCCAGGGGGTATGTTCTGGGAAAGCCCTTTTTTTGGTTCTCAAATTGAGACACACAAGAGATGCTTTTCGACTAGGTCTTGTTGTATCTTGGTGTGAGGATTGGAGGTCTGGGACTGGGTGGTAGCCATAGTTTCACCATGAGGATATCCCCTTGAGAATGTGCTGACATTCTGAAGATGGTAGAGCCTGGGTCCCCGGTTTGCCCCTGAAGGAACCAATCCTGGAACCCTCTACCAAGACCCTTTTGTTAGGTGATGTGATAACTTCAGTGTGGCTGTAGTCATCTTGAGTAACGTTTTCTTGTAGCCCAGGGCATCTTAAGTGAGATTCAGTGTGCCCAGGCTTCACGTTCATTACTTATGTGTTGCAGCAACAAATACAAATTAAGACTTGGGTCCTACTCTCAAGGGGCTACAGGGGAGTGATAGAAAATGGGGTGTGGTGGATGTGTTGAGCTGAGGGTGACCAAACTGCCCCAGGAGGATTCAGGGAAGGCTTCTTGGAGGAGGTGATATTTTAAGGAAATCTGAAAGGAAAAGAAGTTAGGCAGCAAAGAGGGTGGAACATTTCAGGCCAGAGCTCACCATGAACTGAAGCAGGGCAGTCTGCAATCATCTGGGGCCTTCTGAGGACTCCACTGGAGTGACCCTGGGGGATGTCAGGGCTGGGATGAAGGAGAGGCAGGGGAGGCATCTGAGGCACTTGCACAAACCTGACAGTGAGCACCTCCTTTGATATTGTGTCCTAGCATCCCACCTGCCCTGGAGATGCTGGTGCTGGAGGAGGAGTGGGCTAGGGAAGAATCTGGGAGGGCTCCTAGCAGCTCTGACCTGGTAGGTGATCAACAGCCTTTGAAGGATTTCCAGGATTTTCGAGAGATCTCCCTGGCCAGAGTACGAGGGAGTGCTTACCAGGAAATAAGTTGGAAGTGGTACAGGTCAGCAAACAAGGTTTTCAGGGGGGAGAGGGCACAGAGAGATCAGGGGCAATTAGAAAAGCGACCCGTGCAGCAGGCTGTGGCAGAGGGTGTGGGGCATGGCGGCTTGTGTCCACTACTGGCTTCACAGGCTTGTGGGGGTGGCCTGGTGTTTAATGACAGCAGCACAGTGCTTCTAGCTCTGGTTCACAGGGGGCTAAGGGGGAGGGAGCCACAGAGACTGGACTGTGCCAAAGAGAGTCCTGGGGGCAGACACCAGGTCTGCAGTGTTTTCCGTGGTCCCTGTAGCTTTGAGTACTGTGGTTTCCACTCCTGGTCTTCAGTCTCTGCTCCCGACCTAGCCCCCTCGCCCTCCCACCGCCTGTGGACAGTGGGGAGGATGGTCTGCTGGGCAGGAAGCTGCGGGAGGGCAGGGGCCCTAGCTCAGAGCTGTGACTGTTGAGGCTCACCATGCCAGGCAAAGGGTCCCACCTTGTGTGCTCTTCCACCCCCATTTTATCCTCCCAACGTCCCATGAGGTGGGGTGTTGTCTCAGTGTTCTTCAGGTCTGCTGAGGACGTTCTGTGTGCCCATTGCTGGAGGTACAGCCCTGACCTGACACCCTTGCCCTCCTGAGGCCTTCATTCTATTGCAAGTGTCAGAGAAACATCTCAGACCGGCCCGCACCAACACAACACGGGTAGGCTTTTATAACAGGCACAACAAACGTCTGTCTCAGGCATAATGGGAGCCCGGAGCTCAGGTGAAGTCATTGAGAATCTTTTCCTCTTAGGGTCTCTCATTTCTGCCTCTCTCTCTCTCTTTTTTATTTCCTTTGCTTTTCTTTTCTCCCAGGCAGGCTCTTCATGTGCAGTAACAACCTGACTACCAGCAGCTCCAGGCTTGCACCCCAAGAAACAAAAAAGAGAGCCTTTCTTAATGGGTCCAGCAAAAGTCCTCAGCCTAATTCACATTGTCTGGGTTTAGTCCCAGGTACTTATCCCCGAACTCATCACTAAGGCCAGGAGAACAAGATGCTGCAATTTTCAGGGCCTGGGGCGTGTGCTCACCCTAGAGCTGGCAAGTGAGGTCATTGCCAGGAGAACGAAAGGAATGGGGAATAGTGGTTTCCCCAGGGGAAATCATGGCACAGCAGGAAAACAGAATAGTTCTCCCAGCTCTCAAGGAGGGGAAACTGAGGTTAAGAGATAGCAACTAGTATATATCTCATCCAGAATTTGAACTCAAGTCTCTTTGACTCCAGCACCTGAGCTCTGAACCCCGATCCTCCATTCTTTCCAGGCCTCTTGTGGGACAGAAAAGAGAGGGGCTCTGAAGTCGGTGGGACCTGGGTTAAATCCTGGCTCTGTCATTATGTAAGCAAAGTCTCTGGGTCTCAGTTTCCACCTTTGTGAAATGGGTTTAACGACACTTGCCTCACGGTTGTTGGGAGGATTACATGAGTCAAAAGATGTAAAAGTCCCTGGAAGAGGACCCCACGGATGCTCATTGGGAACTGAATGAATTTTAAAAAATAAATCACACCGTAGGAGCTAAAGAAAGTGTTTAATGTCTGAAAGGATGACACCTCTGAGCTTCCACATTCTTTCAGGCTCCCTCAGCTGTTAGAAACTTCCCTGAATCTCTTAGGTACTAGGGCAGGCAGAAGGGAAAAGCAGGAGAAAAAGGAAGTCGGGGAGAGTGGGAGGGCTTCTCTTCCTATGAGAATAAGACCCAATTTCCGGTCTACCAATGTCAAGGGAAACGGAAATCCTGCTTCAGGGCCAGAGGGAAGCCCCCGCCCTGATCCCCACAGTTGGGGGCTGGGGGATGTGCATTCCCACAGGGAGGGTGGGAGGTGGGATCCTTCCTCCCTGTACCCCGCTCCTCTCATCTCCCATCCGGGTCTTCCCAAGAGAAGAGTCCACTGGAAAGCCTCGGGAGTGTGTAGGCTCGGATCCCTGCGTGAGCCATCTTGGTGACATCCTCACCCTGATGACTGATCACATGGCTCCTCCCCCAGCCTTACCTTCACAGCAAGCTGAGGTCTCAGAGCAGAGGATGTGAGCGCGGGGACTACAACCATAGGCTCTCATGTTTGGGTGGCTTGGGTTAAATCCTGTGGTGCTCCCGTGCGGTGACAGTGTGGCACGTGGGGACACCATTAGTTGCTCCTGTAGTACACCCCATTCCCACCATCCCCAGGTGGGTGTTGGTAAACACTCATTCCGCACACACGCACGCTCACACACACACACCCCTCACACCACACCGCACATATCCAACACACACCCTTCCTTGGAGTGTCAGTGTGCTCGCCCCAGGCAATGGATTATGACTGGTCTAAATCAAGGACTGAAAAACTACAAACTGAGAGCCAAATCTGACCAGCCTCCTGGTTTTGTGTGGCCCATGAGCTAAAATGGTTTCTGAAAAAAATTAAAGAAGAATATTTTGTGACACATGAAAATGACAGGATATTTGAGCATCAGTGTCCACAATTTTGTTGGAGCACAGCCCTACCCATCTGCTCCCATGTCTGTGGCGGATTTCACACTGCTGGGGAGAGACTACGTGGCCCCTAGATTCTAAAATAGTTCCTCTCTAGCCCTTAGTAGAAAACAGTGCTGATCCCTAGTCTAAGCCCAATCATGATACGCCTGCTCCCTTTTCCCCAGCCTTTCTTGTGGCTAGCAGTGGCCACAAGTTCCCATTCCTTCCAGAGAATCAGGCAGAAATCTGCTGGGAAGATTTGTATAAAAGCATTGCTTTTCTGAGGGAAGGGGGTAGAAATGGCTGGGACCTCCCCTTCTTCCTATTTTCCGCCTGATGCGGGGGTATGCTGTCTGGAGCCCACACAACCCTTCTCTTTCAGAACTCATTTCCTGCCAAACAACAGGAAACAGAAGATCACGAGTCCAGTTGGGGGCAGGGGTTGCTGGCTGGGGTCCAAGCAGGAGGGAGGTCTACCCTGGCCAGCTGCCCAGGAGCATGGGCTGCTTCTCACCTAGACCACGTTTGGACCCTAAAGGGCGACCAGTCACCTGGGTTGGACTGAAGAAGGGTCAACCCTTCCCAAGAACTGATCTGTGTGTGTGTCCCAACATTGACTTGTGGAGCTGGACGATGGACTAAGGCTCCTCACTGTTGAAATTAAAAAGAAAAAAGTTGGGTGGGTGAGTGGATGGTTGAGGGAGGGAGGGAAGAAGAAAGAAAGAATGTAGTTAATGGGAGGCCTCCACACACATGAGCCGACAGCCACCCTGTGAGGTCACAAGCTAGGTATGGTTCTGCCCATCTAAGAGAGGAGGAAACTGGGGCTCTCTAAGACTAATTGACTTTCCCAAGATCATGAGAGTTAAGTGAAGCAGGGTCCCCAACACCAGAGCTGGTCCAAATCTCTGAGCATGTTCCCCTCTGGCCTCATCTTCGATATCGGCTCTGGCCATGCTGGGACCTCGCTCCAGGGACAGAGGCACAGAACCTGCCATCACCTCAACAAAGCATGAAAAGAACTTCCATGAGGTGGGTCTGGCTAGCTGCCAGGCACAGCCTCTTGTCCACAGCCCCCAGTTCTGCTCTTGGGACCGCCAAGAACACGTCACTTCCTAGCGGGTGCTCAGTACATATTTGCAGAATGAATGAGTTGCTTATATCAGTGCAAATTCCTCAACAAGAAGTCATAGGCTGCAAAATCCTGGCAGAGCAGGTAAAATTGACATCGTGTCTCCTCGCTTAGCTGTGGATTGGAACGTGCCTTCCTGGAGCAGAATAAGCTTTTTGCCACGCCATACAAGTGACTGGTAATCACTGCTGTGATCGGATAGGAACATTTAAGCTGGATATGCTTGCTAGCATGCCACTCACTACGCCAGGCACATGAGGCAACTTGTCTCATTTAAACCTCCCAGCGGCCCGATGAGGTAGGATTACTGCCATCCTCATGTGTGGTTAAGGAATCTGGAGCTCAGAGAGGTTGATCCTCTTAGCCAAGGTCACACAGCTCCTCGGTGGCAGAGTCTGATTTTTACACCCAGGTCTTTCACTTCCGTGAAGAGAGGAGCTGGCAAGGGGCATGGGGATGGGATGGACCCAGAGGACTGGCTTGGGGCTGGGGGTGGGGTGGGGAACAAAGCACCCCTGTAATCTGTAAGCAAGATGGCTGAGTCTGAGCCCTGACAGGGAAGAGTGAGCTATTCTCACAAGCACAAGTGGGGAAGTGGTGCCCACCGGACGCATAGGGTCAGCCGTTCTCTCCCTGTCCCGTGCCGGCCTTAGCCCTAGCGTGACCACTAGCCAACAGAACTGTTTGGGTGTGTCGGCGGGGGGAGCAGCGGCTCCGGAGGGGCTGGGCTGGGTGGGGCTGGAGTGATTGTGACTTCCAGCTTCTCCTGGAGCTGCTGGTGATTCATTTACCCAGTCAGCTGGGCCTCTATCAGGGTGTGACTCGTAGTAAATAAGCCACAAAAACCGGCAGCCAAGAGAGAGGTGGGGAGGGCAGGTGGCCCAAAGGGCAGCCCTCCATCTCCTGCCAGAGTCTCATCCTGGGCCAGGAGCTTCCACGTGAGGTCCACCCCAGCCCATGGCGGGGATCCTTCCCCTGCCTGCAAGCCATGAGGCGTGTTGGACAGCTTGACCTTCCGGAAAGTTCTAGGACCTCTAACCCTGGGCTGGCCCAGAAGTACAGCAACTACTCTACTCTCTGTTGTGGGTCCTGGTGCCCCGAGACCCCGCTGTGCAGGCGTCTGAGCCTGCACCCCACTAACAGCACTCGAGGTCCGGCAGGCTCCGACGGCTGGCATGGGACTGGTACTCACTCAGTAGAGGTTTGCTGCGTGGCTGAGCGAGTGAGCCCGCCCAGAACTCAGAGGCCCGGGGAGAGACCAGAGAAGGTATGTCCCGGTCCTTGGGGGACTTAAAACTTCACTCACGTGTAATAACACAATTAACAGAAGAGCTAAGTGTTAAATTGTGAGACTCTCCCTGGGTGCTCTGAGAGTTTAAAATGGGAGCTGGAACTCGTCCAGGAGGAGGGGGATTCAGGCTAGTCTGACCGAGGAGCCTGGGGGTGGGTGTGAGTGTGGAGGGGCTTCAAAAGAGTCTGGGGAGAAATGCAGTGATTGTATGATCCTCTAGAGTGGGAAGTTCCTTAAATAGGGGGTCTGATGCCAACAAATTTGTAACAGGGCTTGGCTAGAAGTTTACCCGGTGTCAGGAACCCACTGAACATACACCTTCTTCCTTAATCCTCATACCCACCCCTGTGGAGGAGGTGTCAGTGTTGTTCCGGTTTTTGTAGGTGAGAAAACAGGCTGTAACAGGGTCAGTAGAATGCCTCAGGCCACGTGGATACAGGGCGTGCCTGATGGCTCAGCAGGTTCAGCAGCGGACTCCTGATTTCCCCTCGGGTCCTGACCTCAGGTGGTGAGATGGAGCCCATGTTGGGCTCTGGGCTCCACGAGCCTGCTTAAGATTCTTTCTCTCTCTCTCTCTCTTTCCTCCCTGGGGGGGGAAAAAGCCATGCAAACAGAAGAGAGAAGGAAGTGGAGTGACGCTCTCCAACATGGTAGTCACTGGGGGGATGGTTGGTGGGCCCCTGAAGTGTGGCTCATCTCTATGACTGAGGCTCTAAGTGGAAAACAACACACTAGATTTCAAAGACTCCGTACAGAACAAAGAATCTGAAACATTTCATTAATAGCTCTCTTTCTTTCTTTCTTTCTTTCTTTCTTTCTTTCTTTCTTTCTTTCTTTCTTTTTTTTAAAGATTTTGTTTATTTATTTGACAGAGAAACACAGCCAGAGAGGGAACACAAGCAGGGGAAGTGAGAGAGGGAGAAGCAGGCTTCCCACCAAGCTGGGGGCCCGATGTGGGGCTCAAACCCGGGTCTCCGGGATCAAGACCTGAGCCAAAGGCAGATGCTTAACGACTGAGCCACCCAGGTGCCCCTCATTAATAGCTCTATTTAGGACTTGCTGTTTATTGAAATATCTTGAGGATGTTGTAGGAAATAAAAGATATGATTACAATTAATTTCCTCCTTTTTTTTGTTTTAATGTGGCTACTAGAAATTAAAATTATGTAGGTGGTTTGCCTAATATTTCCACAGAATGATACCCTGCGCAGGGGCTGTGAGCCTCCACCCGAGCATCTCTAGAGATGGTGTACTGATAGCCTACCTCGGCCCTAATGACTTGTCACAGACTCGGGGCTAGAAGTTTGAAGTCCAGCTGTCAGCGGGGCTGGTTCCTTCTGAGGCCGTGAGGGACTCTACCCCAGGCCTCTTCCCTGGCTTCTGGAGGCTGGCTGGCGATCCCTTGAATTCTTTGGTTTCTGCTGCATCCTCTCATCTCTGCACGCATCACGCAGCTGTCCGTGTGTGTGTGTGTGTGTGTGTGTGTGTGTGTGTGTGTATCTGCGTACAAATGTCCCCCCCTGTTTAAGGACACAGGTCGTATTGGATTAGGGGCCCACTCTAGTCTGGTACGACATCATCTTAATTTAACTAATTACATCGGCGAAGACTCTCTAGTTGAGGCCATCCGAGGTACTGAGGTTAGGACTTCAGTACATAAATTTGGGGGGCACACAATTCAGCCCATAACAGATGGGGAACTCACTCACTCTTCAGTAGCTCATTCCATATTCAGGCTCCCTAATGATCACCTTCTGGGGCCAGCACATAGACCCGCTGAGGATTCCTCCTTCAAATCACTTGCAAATGCCCAGCCCCGGGCACCCCCACCCGGGTGGCATCAGGTGCCAGGGACACCCACATTTCATTCCCTGGAGCCCAGGTGTGACCGGCCCCACCCTGGGTGAGACTGTTGTATTATGTAATGATAGCAACTGGAGAGCAGGCAGGAGAAAACTGATAAAGGAGAGGTTAAAAATAGCCAATGGTGGTGGGGGAGGGAAACTGCCCAAATGACCTTTGCAACTTTGATTTACAAACAGCAGAGCCAGAAGGTCACCCAGGCTCCTATTGGCCATAAAAACCTGAGCAAAAAAAACCACAACAAACCACCTGAGCACACTCCTCCCCCCTCGAGCCCCTCCCTGGCACAACCTCTGCGTGGGGCCCAGGAAGTTCCAGTCCTGGGGAAATGTGGCCATAACCGGTGGGCAGCTTCGCCTTCAGTTTCTGAGTCAGGGGCGGGTTCCAGTGAGTCCTTTGGAGAGACAGGTAGCAGGGACTCAGTCCAACTCCTCGGCGCACTGTGACTTAGGAGACCGTCAGGATCTTCTGGGGCCTCCGTTTTCTCCTCTGTAAAGGGAAAGATGGAAGGCTTTCCCTGTGTGCCTGGGGCAGGTCACAGTGGGGGACCGGGCCAGAGGCGCACCCCGCTCTAGGGTGCTCGGACGACTGAGGCGGGCACCACGTCCAGCAGCGTGTTGGTGTCCCTCACTTGTCGCACGTTGTCGATTGGTGGAAAGTGTTAGGGCCCTCGCCACTCAAGCAGGCCTCCCTCACTGTTGTGGAACGGTAGCCGGGGGAACGTGCCAGAAACGCACACGCTTAGGTCCCGCCCCAGGCCTGCATTTTAACAAGATCCCCAAGAGACCTGTGTGTTCTTTGAATTATAAAAAAGCCCTGCGGTTTGTATTTCATGTGCCCTGGGTCTATTCTCCTTTTTTTTTGGTAAAAGCGATCTTATTTTCTTTGGGAGAATCAGGCCCCACTCTCTTCCTTCCCCGGTTGTATGTGCTTCAGCGGGGCTTGTCCTGGGGATTTGCCAGGACCCCCGGAAAGAGGAGCTCTCTTTATGCAGCCTTCCCCTGTAGGATGGAAGGCTGGAGCTGGGTGTAGCCATTTTGTTCACCACTGTGGAGAATCTAAGAACAGAGGCCCCACAGAGAGGAGCAGGGTGTGTGTGTGTGTGTGTGTGTGTGTGTGTGTGTGTGAGACAGAGAGGAAGATTCTTGATCGCATCTTTTGAATTTCTAGCTTTGTCCAAAGCCATATCAACCCCTCTTGGCTTTCCAGTTCATATAATTCGATAATTTCCCTTTCACCTAAGCCAGTGTGTGATGGGTTGCGGACACATAGAAGCTCTCCTTTCCGTGGTGCTGCTGAATCGAGGCTAAGGCAAGGTTTGCATTCCCGTGGAGCTCACCCACCGACTACTCCATGGGAAGATGAGAAAAGGCCATTATGATGGTGAGTAGCCCTGACAAAGTGAGGCTCATTTGGGGAGAGAGGTCAGGGAGGGCTCCCTGGAGGAGATGGCACCTGAGCCGAGTGTGAGGGACAAATGGAGTTAGCCAGGTGGGCGGTGCGGGTTAGAGGATTCCAGAAAGAGCGAAGAGTGTGAGTCAGAGCAGGGCAGGAGGACGCAGCTTGAGGGGCCCAGGGTCCTACAGAGATTCTCAGGTAGCACAGGGCACGGGGAGAGGCCAGATGGGGAAGAAAGTGGAGGACTTGGTGGGTGGCGATGACAGGACTCTGTTGCCAGCATCCCCCCAACCCCTCCCCATGTGTTCCCAAAGGAACTGACAGTAAAGGGGACAGGGAGGGGCATTTGGCGAGAGGGGGCATCTTACTACTGAATAAAGTAGATGCCCATGGTGGCCATTCCTGCGGGACAAATCACAGCTGTGCTGAGCTCTCTGCCCTTGGGAGCCCTGGGGACACCCTGGCCTGATGGGCAGGAGGTTAGCGTCATGGCCAAAAGATCCAAGCTGCAATCTCAGTTGTGTGGTCACGAAGAGTTATGTGATCTTGAGGAATCCTTTCACGTTCCTGATCCTCATCTATAAAAACCAGAGATTCAAAATTCCTACACCTGAAGGGCTGTGGTGAGAATTGGGTGGGATTATACTAGAGAAGCTTTTATGTCTGCCAAGCAAGTGTTTCTGTCGCCTGCCGCTGGGGAGGAGACCCTTGTAGGCTCAGGCCTAGGGGCTGAGGTGGAAGGAGGCCTCTCTGTGGTGCAGATAGGGCCCCCGAGCTTCTGGCCTTCCTCCCCCCCCCCGCCCCCAGGATCTGCTCTCCACCAGAGGGGCCAGGGTGCCAGGAGCTTAGCTTCCATCCAGCTCTAGGTGGCCAGTACCAACGAGGCTGCCCTCAGGCCTCGGTTCTGGGTGCAAATGCAGCATTTCCCCGAGGCCCTGGGAAAAGACAAGGGCTAGGGCTTCCCACCCTGGGGCTGCTACTTCTGGTGTGGGCCAGTGACGGCCTGAACACTGACATGCACTGAGGAACTCCTCAAATTTATTCTCTACCCCGTAGCATCCCCATTTTAAAGATGAAGAATGGTTCAAAGGGTACAGACACCCACCCAAGGCCCTGTGCCTCCCCGGTGGCAGGACAAGACCTAGAGCTGGGTGGGTCTGGACGAAAGCCTGGCGCTGTTCTGTAAGGCCCAGGGTCACCGTGCAGATGCCTAATATTTTCAGTAAAGGCCGGGGAGAGGGAGGATTTGTTCTCTGGCTACTTCCTGCCTCTTCTGTGCAGCCATCTCACCCTCCCTAGGCCCAAAGAACAGGATGGAGGCTACCCAGGGACGTGACGACCTCTGCAGGAGGGAAGGGAGGGGATGTCTGACCAAGCAGGTGAAGGACTACGGCAGTAGGTGACATTTCAGCGGGGGTGGGGGGGCTGGGGAGGTGGGGGTGGAGTTCCAGCTTGAGCGCTCCCTTCAGAGCATATCTGTGGAGCAGTGTCGTGCCCCTGGAGGTGGGCCTGGCCTGCCCTCAGGCTTCTTGCTGGAAGCTCTGGGCCCCATCAGCTAGGGACGTGGTGGATCAGCTTGTGCACGGGATGGCCTGAGCATGTCCCTGCCTCCAGGCTGAGGCCTCAGGAAACAGGAACTAGTGGCCAGGGCTGGAGGACAGCAGCTGGGGCCCAAGGCCGCTTGTTGAGGTAAAGCCCTCCTGTTTCGGCCTATAAGTGGGGGGAAGACTCAGGGGAAATGAGGGGCCACCAGGCAGAGGCTGATGGCCAGGTGCTCCTTCACTGAGCCATGCCCCAAATGGGTTTCCCCAGGTGGTGAGCAGCCCTGGGGTCTGGTTCAGGACAGAGGATTCCTAGACACGGGAGACTGGTGTGGGACAGGCACCTACTCCCCTGAGGTTTCCAGAGTGCCCCCTGTGGTTAGCAGCATTTGCAGGGTAGGAGTGCAGGTGCGAGGTGGGGGTCAGAATGACCCTGCCTCCTACAAGGGGAAGGGTGGGGCTAGCTTCCCGGAAGCCCAGGGCAGCCTCATTCCCCCCCATGCATCCCCCCAAGCCCCGGTCTTGTCCTCGGAGTGTTGCGAGGGAGGGCATGAGTGCGACTGCGTGGGGTGGGCCGGCCACCTCATGTGTGCCTGTGAGTAGCTGCGTGAGGGACAGGGTCTCATGTGAAGCTGTGTGAGTCTGGGTCTGGGCCTGAAAATGTGGGACAGGGCAGGGTCTGAGAGGGGCGGGAGCGCTGGGGAAAGTGGGGGCTTGGAGTCGTCTCTGCATCTGTGGCAGGGGTGCAGGTGTGGGCGGAAGTCAGAGCAGTAGGGGGTGGGAGTGGAGAATTATCTGTTGCCCGAGGGGGCCCTTGTGTGTGTAAAGGAGACGGGGAGGCTCTGTCAGATGTGGGGGTCTCCGGGCAGAATGTGAATAGGTGGGTTACCTGCCAGCCGTGCGAGCCCAGCGTGCAGGTCCCCACAGTGACTTGAAAGAAGGGCGTCAAGGGCCAGCCCATTGAGTGGATGGGCAAAGCCTGTCCGCCCAGTGTCACGTCAGTGCTCATAACGGCCCCAAGGGCAGGAGTTCCAAGCCTGGGGCTCATCATCCTCAGTTAATTCCCAGTTAATACTTGTTTAATAGCGCGGCCTGCGGGAGTTGAATGTCCCGGTGGGCTTCTTCTGCCAGCCCACAGGCCTCCTCAGAGCGAAGGAAGGAAGCTGAGGCAGGAGAAGGAAGCTGAGGCAGGATGGGCAGTGCAAAGCCCCAGCATCGCGGTTACCACCTTTTTACGTGGAAAATCACTGGTGACACTTCCATCCCGGGTTCCAGAGAGTAGCTTTCATCACAGATGCGTCTTCAAGCCAAGGACCACATCTTGGAGCACCTGATGATTTCTCGGCATTGTGGTCATAGATCTGGGGAATATTAGAATAATAGAGCCATATGGCCAAGAACCGCCTGTGCCTTTGCGTGGGTCTGGGAGGAAGCGAGGCAGGAGGAGGCAAGGGGGGGCAGGGGGAGGTGGGGAGGAGCAGAGGAGAGGCTGGTGAATGGGCGAGGCAGGCGGAGAGGAGCTCTGGGTCTGGGGTGGGGAAGCAGAAGCCCCAGGGCTGGGGTGAGGGACTGGGGAGTCCTGCATGCTCTACCAAGAAGCTGCTGGGAGAGGACAGGTGCAGGGCATCGTCTCCCACCCAAGTCCCTCTCAGATGCTCTCACCTGCATGGCAGTCATGAAGCTGGAATTAGAAGGCCCCTCCGGGTGGTGGCATGCGTTGTGTGGGCCTGACCAGGCTTCAGCTCCACCCGCTCCTAATTCCTCCATGGTCTGCCGGGCCCCAGCCGAGACTCACTGCACTCCCGCTGGTGTGTGTGTGTGGGGGGTGCTTCGGAGGTCTTATCTGGATTCTAGCCGCACCTCTTAGAACACAAAGGACAGGGGCGCTTGGGTGGCTTAGAGGGTTAAGCCTCTGCCTTCGGCTCAGGTCATGATCTGAGTCTGCTTCCCCCTCTTTCTCTGCCTGCCTCTCTGCCTATTTGTAATCTCTCTGTCAAATAAATAAAATCTTAAAAAACTGAAAAAACACACAAAAAAACACAAAGGCCAACCTGGCAGACAGAGGCCGCCTCTCCCAATCAGAGCTTTGCCAAATGACTTTGTCCTCCTGAGTTGTGTTCAGGGAGGCTGTGAGGAAGTGCATTTCCCCTCCGTGTGCTATGGATTGACTCCAGCTAGCTTCCTGGTGGCCCATAAAATAATAGTAACATTTATTGGGTACACGTTTTGTGCCAAGTGCTATTAAGGAGATCTTAAAGAGAAGCAATTAGCAGCTCTGTTCCTGAGATCAGAGACACTATGAGACTCTACCAAGCTCACATGTACTAGGAAATCCTGGGGCCAACACTGGAGCCCTGGCAGCTAACTACCAGAGCCTTCGGACTTCACCACCAGGCCACCCTGCTTCTCAGGAAAAGGTAGATTTGTGAAATGCAGTGAGGAGGGGACAGACGAGCATCTCAGGGGCCTGGGTGATTCGTCCCTGGGAAGCTCCAGGGTTCCTGGCTCTGTAGGCAAAGCCAGTAGTCTAACGGGCCGAGCTGGGCAGGCTGGAGAGCATGCCAGGGATGGGGTTCCTCGGAGGACTGTGATCTCAAAGACCCACCTTTGGAGGAGGAGCTGGCTGGCCTCCTTATGCATTTTCACAGTTGCGTGGTCGTCTGATGTGTGGACATGCCATTGCGTATTTAGCCACCCCCATCTGAGTGGACCTTCAGGTCGCCTGCTGCTATTACATGGCACACCTGTGGGTCTTCTATGTGCGGGATGAATTCCAGGCCAGAGTACAAGGTAATTTCACAACACTTTACCGCTGGCCCCCTCCATCACACTTGTGCAGTCTACATGCCCTCCCGCTCCTTGTGTTAGCACATTTTGGTCTTTCCCAAACTGATGGGAAACCTGGCATTTAGAGCAATTTTAGTTTTTATTTCTCTTAATAGGAGATCGATGAACACCTTTTCTCTGTTTAAGCACCAACGGTATTTCCTGCGGAATTCCCATCTCACTCTTCAAGGACTTTTCTCATTTAAACCTCTAACCATTGGGTAAAAGCCATCAGTCAGCATGGTCACAGTGCCTTTAAACTGGTTAATTAGACCAGATGAGGGCCTAAAAACAAGAGTTTCGTTTGTTGGGATGCAGAAACTGGGCCGTCAGAACCCCAAGTCCTTTTATTCTTCCAGCTCGTGCTGGCTTTTCTTACCCGAAGGCAGGGAGCTGGACCCCTATGAGCCCCATGGTCCATCCGGGCAGCTCTGCAGGTCTCATTCAGCCCTGGCATCTCTGCGCTCCAGTCCAGTGGCCTGCCTGCAAGCTGCTGATTGCTAGGGTGCCCCACGGACACACGAGGAGGCCAGCAGGGATGCCGCCCTGAGCTCCCCACAATTGCACACGGGATCCCCCCACCCCCGGCACTGTGTTCTGAGCTCCCGCGGTGGCTATGGGGAAGCAGGAAGGGGGTTTCAGACCTGCCCCGGGAGAGAGAGTCTACCTGCAGGTTGCTCCCTCTGACCCCTGCCTGCTTGTCTACAAAAGGACAGCTTTGGATAAGGTGCCTGAGGTGCTATATAATGTGCCTGGCTTTTCCTTGATTGAGCATGGGTCCCTTGGATGTACTGTTTCTCCTGCTAGAAACCTCTTCCTCTGGGCCTTCACATGCTGATTCTCTATAGCCTGTTGCAGCCCAGATGCTAGTCATGTCATCCCACCTTTCAGAATCACCGGCTTACGACTTGTTTCCATGTTTATGGTCTTCCCTACCAAGGCAGGGGGCACGTCTCTGTTGTTCATTGTGTCCCAGTGCCTGGTGGAGAGAGGCTGAGGTTATAAAGCTCTGAGGGTCTCTGAGGGCTGCAGGCATGGGGAGGAGCAACTCATCCCGTGTGTTCTAGAAACTCAGGCAGGTGAGGCTGGGCTTCTTCAGGAGGGAGGCAGGGAGCAGCCAGACCCAAGGAAGGGGCTTCGTGGTAGAATTCTGGAAGCTTGACATTCAGGGGCTTCTCTTCCCTGCCTGTCAAAACCTCTGGAACCTAGGGAGCCCCTTTACAAGAACTACAGACTCATCTAACAACAAGGAAGAGCTTTTTAAAATGTGTTTCTTGGTGTCCAAAGTGTATAACTTTTAGTGTGTAGTCTGGAGACAAAACAAGGAAGAAATCCCCAGCTCACTTCCTCCCCCACACAGCTCACCCAGAACATGACATACAAGGGCCCTGTATTTCCCTCTCTTACCTCAGCCACACAGCTCTTGGTGAGTCTGTCCCTCTGTTGCCACAACGTGACCCAGTTCTGCACTTCACCCCATTGTGAGTGGGGTCATGGAGGGTGCACGAGGTCTTGAGGACCACGTATCTCAGACTTCCCACCCTCTGTCCCATACCCTTCCTGAAACACCATGTTACTCCCCCAAGGCGTGTCAGGATCACCTCCCCCTCCTGCCTAAGGCCTCCTCTGGTGTGTCCTTTGTGGTGTGGAATAAGCAAGATTAGTCCAAAATACGGGTCCAACGATAGGGAGTGGGTTAAGCATACCAGGAATCATCTAGATTGGCTTTCTCAAGCTCAGCACTGTTGGCTTCTGGTTGGAAGCTGTCTTGCACACAGTAGGGTCTTTAGCAGAAACCCAGGCCTCCACCTGCTAGATGCCAGCAGCACCTTCCACCCCAAGTGACAAGCAAAAATGTCTCCAGATCACCCAGCTGAGAACCAAATCAGCGGGTCTATAAATGGAATTCTATGCAGCCATTGAGAATGACAAATAATAATAGAAATAATTATAATTAACTCTTCTTGGGAGCACACTATGTACCGGATTCCGATCTGAGCTTTACATATAGTAACTTCTTTAATCCCCAGAGCATCCCCATTTCATGTATGAGGAAATCAAGGCACAGAGAGTTTGATTAACTTTTGTAAGTTCACACAGCCAGTAAGATGCTGCTGAATTGATATATTGCTAAGGGAAAAAAGGTAAGAACACAGTAGAGGTAGTATAATTTCTTTTTCTTTTTTTCTTTCTTTTCTTTGGTTTAAAAACACATGCACTGGGGCGCCTGGGTTGCTCAGTTGGTTAAGCATCTGCCTTCAGCTTAGGTCATGATTCTGGGGTCCTGGAATAGAGCTCCACGTCGGGTTCCCTGCTCTGTGGGGAGTCTACTTCTCCTTCTCCCTCTGCCTGCTATTCCCCTTGCTCGTGCTCTCTCTCTAATAAATAAAATCTTAAAAAAAATAAATAAAAATAAAAAGACGTGCATTACCTGTTTCACCTGGCCTGCATATATATACATATCACAAACTATATGTTAGTCATTCTTTCTAAGTCATGACATTACAGGTTTTACTTCTGTTTCCCTGTAACTTCCTATTGTATTATTGATGTGACGAGAAAACTCTTTTTGCTGTCTCCAGTCTTATAGTCTTGGAGATGTGGTATCTACAGCCCCATACCAGCCCAGGTGAGCAGGTAGGGACTCCATTATGTTTGGGGGTGTCTCTGGGGCCTTGTCTAGAGTTGGAGGTTGGAATAGACCTACCAGAGACCAATGGGGCACCTTCCCAGCAGCCTCTGGGAAACCCATAATTTTACCCCTTTCCAGAGTGTGGTGGGGTGAGGAGGATACTTCACCCAGTGATTGGCACCCAGGGGACATGCAAGTCCTCAGACCAGGCTGAGCTGCCCCCTTGAGACCTATGAGAAGGGAAAAAATGGCCCACATGGCTCAGGGCAGCAGGGTTGGGGCAGTGGCTCAATGGTGCACCAGACTCCTTAAAAAATTTTTTTAAATAACAGTTGATGTGATTGTTTTATGAGTAAATGGTGGTATATATAGCATATCTTATTGTTCCTAAAATACTCGAGTGACTCTACATGTCTAAGGGGAGTTTTGAAATGTAAAACAATTATTTTTTCTTAAAATTTTATTTATTTGAGAGAGAGAGAGTACAAGCAGTGGAGGGGGGACAGAGGAAGAAGCAGGCTCCCCACTGAGCAGGGAGCAGATGTGGGGCTTGATCCCAGGACCCTGAGATCATAACCTGAGCCGAAGGCAGATGTGCAACCAACTGAGCCTCTGTAAAACAATTATTTTTAAGGCTAGAAAAAAAAAATAAATCCAAATATTAACAGTAGCAGAATTGAGGCTAAAATAGAAATGTGCTTCAAAGCAGAAAGCCTGAGACGATGTGCTCACCCCAGCCCTTCACTCTGGCTCAGTTCCTTTACTCCTCGAATGGGGTCACGTCTATGGGAAGGGCTGGGGGCTGGAGGGGAGCATTGGGGGAGTTTCTGGCATGAGGTTCACACTCGGTGACTGGGAACTGTCATCACCACAGGGTGCTGCCCTGTGGTTAGCTTTGAGCTTTTCTTTTCTTTCTTTTTTTTTTTTTTAAGATTTTATTTATTTATTTGACAGAGAGAAACACAGTGAGAGAGGGAACACAAGCAGAGGGACTGAGAGAGGGAGAAGCAAGCTTCCCGCCGAGCAGGGAGCCCGATGTGGGGCTTGATCCCGGGTCTCCAGGATCATGACCTGAGCCGAAAGCAGTCGCTTAACCAACTGAGCCACCCAGGCGCCCCTGAGCTTTTCTACTCTGGTCAGTTTGCTAGAGGCCTAGTATTTTTAGAATCACAAAAAGGAAAAAAAAAAGAAAGCCAACCTCCTGAAACCAAAGAAAAGTGAGGAGGGATAGGTGGGGAAGGATTACAAGGAGCAAGGGACAGAGGGACAGATGCTCTTTAAGAACCTTGGCTCTGGGGCCTGGAATTTTACCTTCAGCCAACAAGGCTGAGAAGCAGGTGGGCACACCCACAGGTTTCCTGACTGAGGACTTCCTGCCTTTGAGCCCACCCACGAGCCCACCCACTTGTACGCCGTGTAGAGGTCTCAGGGAAACCCCAGGGTCACGTGCTTCTCCGCGCACACCCACTCCTGGTGAACAGGCCTGCGGGCCCAAGCTGGGGCTTCCTGGAGCCCACCTGGCCTCACTCTCCGTGGCTGCTCTTCCCAGCTGTGCCCCTGGGTTGGGGAGGGGCTCTCACCGGTAGGTAATGTAGGATAAGGAACAAAGGCTGAGGCCCACAGAATCTGTGTTTTTTTCCACCATCTCTGCCTCTCGTCCTGGTCTTTCTTTTCCCTTCTTCTTTTTTATTGTAAATATTTTTATTTATTTTTTAAATTTAATTTAAAAAAAGATTTTATTTATTTATTTGAGAGAGAGAGAGGGAGCATGAGAGGGGAGAAGGTCAGAGAGAGAAGCAGACTCCCTGAAGAGTTGGGAGCCCAATGTGGGACTCAATCCCAGGACTCCAGGAATATGACCTGAGCCAAAGACAGTGGCTCAACCAACTGAGCCACCCAAGCACCCCTATTGTAAATAGTTTTAAAGTAATTCATTCAGATACATTGGGCCTTATCAACACTTAAAACATTGTGCATCCTAGGACATGATCATAGAGCAAAAAGGCAACTCACGGAATGGGAGAAAATATTTACAAATTAAGATATCCACACCCAGACTGTACAAAGATCTCCTAAAACTCAACAACAACAAAGCAGACAACCCATTTCAGAAGTAGGTTACATATGTGAATAGACATTTCTGCAAAGAAGACACCTAAATGGCCACCAAACACATGAAAAGATACTCAACATAACTAATCATCAAGAAAATGAAAATCGAAACCACAGTGGAATACCACTTCATGCCCCTTTGGTAGCTATTATCCAAAAAAGTGGAAAATGGCAGGTGTTGACAAGGACGTGCAGAAATTGAAACCCTGTGCCTTTGTTGGTGGGAATGCAAAATGGTATAACCTCCATGGAAAACAGTATAGAGACTCCTCAGAAACATTGGTGATAGAATTATCAGATGATAACTGGAAGATAACTGAAAGGGAGATCTGTATACCGATGTGCACAGTAACATTATTCACAAATAGCCAAGGTGGAAACAACTACAATGTCCCCTGGCAGAGGAACGGAGAAACAAAGGTGCTTCATACCTGCAGTAGGATATGATTGTGCCTTCAGGAGAAATGGAGTTCCGACTTGTGCGGCAGCAGAGACAAGCAAAGACATTATGCCCAGTGAAATAAGCCGCAAAAAGGACAAATATGATCCCATTTATGAGATATGTGGAATAGACGCATTCATAAGGACAGAAAGCAGAATAGTAGCTGTCAGGGGCTGGGGGACAAGAGAACGGGGAGTTAGTGTTTAATGGGAACAGAGCTTCCACTGGGGATGAAGAGAAAGTTCTGGAGATAGATCGTTGTAATAATTGAACAATAGCAATGAATATACTTAATGCCACTGACCTGTAAATTCAAAAATGGCTAACACGGTAAATTTTATGGTACGTGTATTTTACCATGACAAAATTCTAATGGAAGGAGCATCAACTGTCTCCTAGTGCGAACCCTTCATTTTGCAGAGAAATACACTGAAGCTCAGAGAGGTGGAAAAAAAAAAGCCATTGGTTTCAAATCCTTTTTGCTACCTGAAGCATAGCAGGTGTTCTAGAATTTAGATGCTATAAAGTAAAACCCCCTTTAGGCGACCTTCTTTAACCACATCCCCTCCTCCGGGGGTAACCACAGTGAAATCACTTTGTATGAATGCGTCTAGATCTTCTTATGTAGGTGACAGAAATGGAACCATTCTGTCCTCTTTCGCAACTTGCCCTTTATACTGAATGCTGTCTGTTGCAGATCTTTCCATGTCAGTCCTGTGAGCCCCCCCCATTCTTCTAAGGTGTTGTGCCATATGTCATGTGAATGAACAGCACAGCTTAGCATTCCCCCGTTGTTGGGCACTTAGGCTGTTTTCACTATTTGGCAGACAACTCAGCATGAATTCCACTTTGTGCATACATACGTAGAAGTGTTTCTTTAGAAAAACTTGTATGTCCTTATTAAAGTTACTAGCATACATACGTGAATATCAATAAGATAGTTGCCACGTGCTGGCTCTGGGGAACGTGAGATCTTTTCCATCATGATCTCACATGCTGTATGCCTCCAGTCAACCCCGTGAGCTGTCCCCACAGATGAAGGAAAGGTCCAGAAAGCTCCGGTCATTTGCCCCTCCCCTCATCCCGGGGTTCATGAGATGGCCCTAGGCCTTCAGGTGAACCTGGCCTAGGTCTGTGATCTTTTCCACACCAGGGCTCGGATCTCTTTCCTGCTGTGTTCCCACATCTGGGCCAGGTCTGAGATGTCATGGGCACTAACAAATGCTCCTTGAATGTTCCTGAACAAATGAAAGGACGGATGGGTACATGGGAGCCTCCTTGCAGCTCTGTCTCTGGCCAGCATCGCCAACACCCAATCACCTGTGCCTGTCCCTGGCCCCTGCCTGTGGACCCATCAGGAAAGGGGGGGTTGGACCCCAGACCCACCATGGGCCTCACCATATAGATAACCTAGATAAATGTAAGTACTTTGAGAAGGAAGAACCTTGGATGAGACCACAGTGATTCCGTGAAGAGTTGGGCTCACCCATCCTGAAGGATTGAACAGAGCCCATCATATGTGACCTGCACTCTGCCCATGAGGAAGGCCCAATTTAACTCGGACTCAGGCCCTGACCTCATTTATCTACAGGGCACTCAGACATGGAAAACATAAATTATAGAACCACATGGTAAATAAACAAGTAGAAATGTATACACATACAACTCAGCAATAAAGACAAATAACTGAATTTTAAAATGGGCAAAGGAGGAAGTGCCTGGGTAGCTCAGTTGGTTAAGTGTCTGCCTCTTGATTTCGGCTCAGGTCATGATCTCAGGGTCTTGAGATTGAGCCCTGTGTTGGGCTCCGTGCTGTGTGTGGAGCCTGCCTAAGATTGTCTCCCTCTCCAGCTCCCTCAGGCCCTCCCCTTCCACTAAACGAAGGAAGGAAGGGAGGGAAGGAGGAAGGAAAAATGGGTAAAGGATTAGAACAGATATTTCTCCAAAGAAGATGTACAAATAGCCAACAGCAAATAAAAAGATACTCAACATCACAAGTCACTAGAGACAGCAAATCAAAACCACAGTGAAATATCACTTCACACTCACTGGGATGACTATACTCAAAAAGGCAGAGATATTAACAAGTGCTGGAAAGGGTGGAGAGAAACTGGAGTCCTCGGGCATTGCTGGGGGGAGTATAAAATGGTACAGTCACTTTGGAGAACAATCGGCAGTTCCTCAAAATGTTAAACGTGGAGTTACTCATGACCCAGCAATTCTACCCTTCAGTATATAGACCCAAAAGAAAACATATGTCCACATAAAAATGTGTACACCAATGTTCTTTGCAGAATTATTCGGAATGAGCCCAAGGAAAACAACTCAGATGCCCCTGGAATGATCACAGTAAGTAATATATGGTCTGTCCATACAACAGAATGTTATTCAACTATAACAATGAATATAATGCATCCAACTGGTCATCATGAAGCTATGCAATAAGTTTTTCTTTTTTCCACTGTGGGAAATGTAAAGCAGTAAATTTTTAAAAAATTAAAGTTACAAAAACATGATGTGAAAGTTACGAATAAGAGAAACTTTGGAAAACAAAACCCAAGATTTTTAACTGAAATTATGTTCTCTTTCCTTCACAACAGAAAAAAAGTGGAGTTTAAAACTTAAAATCTATGTTTATCCAATTCCTATTTTTATACATGTCAACTTCCCATTGGATTGTTTTTATTGTTCTTCTGGTATATCTTAGAAAAAGAAAATCCACACAGGTAAATAAAGGAGAGCATTAGGACTATCGGAGAATTATTTATGAAGATGCCTTTTTGTTCCTTGTTTGTTCATTGTTAGAGTTTTGTGGGCTTTTTTGCCTTTTTATTCTTTTAAGCTGAATATTTCACTTAGATCTTTTTATTTACTTCTCTATGATATTGCATGAGGTTAATAACTACACTGAGAATTTGTCATTCCTCCTGTTCCTTTGGTGACCAAAAAGTTATATTGGAAGTCATCCATCCGCCATCTGACAAATTCTAAAAAATGCACTTCTTCATAAAAAGACTTTGAAGTATCCTTTTCCTGCCTTCTTCTATCATTTCCTGCCCCTAAATTCCAAGAAAAGGTAGATACAGAAACACATGGGAGAATGTAATGGCGAATTAATATTGACAAAAACAGGAGTGTGTGTTCAAAGCAGATTCTGGTCTCTGGAGATCGTTCATATTTTCTGTGAATTCATATTGTAATACTTATTTGCAATTTTACCAATCTTTTTATACAGTGAAACAACTATACGGAAACTGAATCATCACCCAGGCAGGAAAGGATAACAAGTTGTGAAATGGATGTAAAATTTATTTAACCCAATAACTGATTTGTTTATAAAAATAAGACTTGCTAAATAAATCTAGAGTGATTCATTTTGAATGGGAAGCTATTATTTTTCCATTGTGTAATAACTACCCGATTTTGAAAAAGAGCTTGATCAAACAATAAGATATATTGTTATCTAAAAAAAAATAGGACGTACTTATATATACATGTTACAACATGGATGAACCTTGAAAACATTATGCTAATTGAAAGAAACCAGACACAAGAAGACTAATATAGGATGATTCCTTTTATCTGACACGTCTAGATGGGCAAATCCATAGAGGGAGAAAACAGATTAGTGGTTGCCAGGGACAAGGGAGAGAGGAGAAAGAGGAATGCCTGCTCATGGGTGTGGAGTTTATTTTTGAAGTGATGAAGATGTTCTGGAATTAGAGAGTGGTGAGAGTTCCACAATTTTGGGAATATGCTAAAAATACTGAAAACACTTCAGAATACTGAACGTTACGGGACATGAATTACATGCCAATAAAAACCAAATAAAGAGAAATATGCAACAGTATAGAGATAAGTAACACAGAGAGAGGGAAGCAGGGTCCAGACAATTATGCCTCTGTGTGGAGGCTTCCCAGAGAGAAGAAACCATCTGAGCCTGGCTTTAAGGGCCGACAGGATTCACCAAACAGACTTTCACCAAACAGAAGGGCATTCCAGGCAGAAGGAACAGCACATGCAAAGGTCTGGCCTGAAGACAGGAAGCAGTGTCACTGATCAAGTCCTTTGCTCCTTAGGGGTATAAACCTTGGTGCACAAACTCAGAAGTAATTTTTTTTTAGTGGAATTCACTTCCCACTCTGAGCCGCATTCCTCGAGGCTGCAGAAAGTGTCACACACAACCCCCCCCACATCCCCTCTAGGTTTGTGTCTCTAGGTTTGTGACATGTTCCAAGATCCTATCCTGCACCAGGACATGGGGGCAGCCTTAGTCTCCATGATTTAGTGCAGAGATGCAGCCCTCCATGCCTTTGACTTCCCCGGCCCTGGGCTGAGCCAGTCTTTGTCAAGGCTTTGTCAGTGCTGGGGTTCCACGTGCCTGAGGCTCTGTAGGGGCCACCCCTCGCTGGATCTTCCTGTCTGCATGCACCCTACCCCGAAACACGGCTGGTGCTCCCACTGCTGAGAGCCCCCACCCCGCCATCTCCGGCTGGAAGACTGTCTCTCTGATCTCAGAGCCGGTGATGCAGGAGAATCTGCTCTTCACTGCTGCCCTGGGGCATTTGTCATCTCAGTAAATTTTCTCCATTTATCTCCTCTGCAAACTCCCTAAATGGTCCTCAATTTTTGAGCAAAGACCCAGCAAGACAGTCAAACTACTCCTGCTGGAATGGAAGAAAGGCAAAGGAGATCCTGCATAGAAGGAAAAGAAAAACAAACATCCCAAAATCCAGGTTCTAAGTGACGACAGTGTCTAAGGGGTCATTCGGGTCATAGGGTGAAGGTGCTCCCTCGAGGGTCCCTCTGTGGAGCAGAGGCTCAGAAACCCTCCACCCCTCAGCCGTGTGCCCTTCTGTGTCGAGCTGTTGCCAGGAGCTCAGGGGCCTGCAGTTCCCTCCACCCTCTCGGGGCGTCCAGTGTGCGGAGCCCGCAGTCCCCCAGGGCCTCCACCCTGCTCTGCGGGAGGGTGGGGAATTGAATGGGAGGCTGAAAAACTGGAAAAACTGAGGCCCTGAGAGTAGTAGAGGCAGGGCAGCGGGTCCAGACACATTATGGAGACAAGGTGGGGATGTAATGGTGGGTCAGAGATCAGAAGCAGGGATGTCAGTCCTCTCCAGGCCAAGAGGGCCAGGAGGCCAGCCAGGAGGGGCAAGTGAAGGTGGAACCGCCCGGAGCAGGAGGCCAGCCTGGGTTACCTTTGGCCCTTGATGGGCAGCATGGCTGGGGCCACTCAAGGGTCGGAGGGAGCAAGGAGCCCCAGCAGGAGCTGGAGACTGCCCATGACAGGTAGGGGTGTGGCGCTGGGCAGGTGAGCTTCCTCAGGCAGGAGAGAGGGCCTGGAAGGCCCAGGCTAAAGCGGAGTGAGGGCCCCGGGCCCCTCGTGCATTAATTCCCAGTCTGTTCCCACACACGGGTGCAAGGGCTGGGGGAGGGCAGGGAGGATGGGAGCACAGAGGTGTGAACGGTGGCAGGGTCGCCCAGCCTGGCCACCAACTTTACTCTGTGCAGAGGATGTTTATTTAAGGAAAATCACTATGTTTACTCAGAGCTTTGGGCTGCAGTCATCAAGGGTGGAATTATCAGTGAAAGCTGGGCTATTAATCAATTGCAGGGCCTGGTGACAGACCTTCTACCCTTCCGGAGAGTGGGAGGGACAGAGGAGTGAGGGAGGAAGGGAGAGAGAGGGGCTGACCCAAACCAGGCCGGTGTGGGAATGACTCTGATCCCAGGAGCAGGAAGGGTGCGCAGGAAGTGGCCTTGAGGTGGCGCCGGGAGGGGGCAGAGGGTGGCGTTTCCTTGGCACAGCAGTCATGGGACAGAGCTGGACGGAAATCACAATCTTGGATGCTCTCCGGCCAAGGCCAGGTTGCCCGAGGAGGAAGGACAAGCTTCCTGGATGGCCCCGCAGAGGCTGAGCCCCCGGGGAGGAGGGCAGGCTGGGGGCTGTAGTATTGCTGGGGCGGTGGGATCCTTCCAGGCCATTGGCCAGGACCTTGGAGAAAGTCTGACCCAGGATGCCCTCCGGGACAAGCTGGGTAGGGCCGCAGCCCTCGGTAACTCCCTGCTTGCCCTCAGCTCTGCTGAGCAGCTTGGGACTGGGGTGGGGATGTGTGCCTGGGCTCCTCTCTCCCCGCCACGGTGTGCCGACTGGACAGGTAGGAGCTGACAGGGGTGCTGGGCGAGCAATGCCCAGACTTGAGAGCCCACTTGGGAGGAGGAGCCCTGGAGACCAGGAGGAACCACAGGGCTGGGAGGCAGCTGGTCCAGGAGGGCTCAGATGGGGGATGGAGATGCTCTCCACGTGCACGTGGGGCATGGGGCATGGGGCAGCTGAGGTCACAGCCCCTTAATGCGGCCCACGGAAGGTCTCTTTATAGCAGACTCAGGCCAGAACGGGGCCGCTCTTGTTGGGTATCTGGACCATTGTCTGGGGGCAAGCACCCTGTGTAGGGTCAGGGAGTGATGAGGGAAGGAGGGAAGGAGGGAAGGAGGGAAGGAGGGAAGGAGGGAAGGAAGGAAGGAAGGAAGGAAGGAAGGAAGGAAGGAAGGAAAGAAGGAAGGAAGGAAGAAGGGAGTGAGGGAGGAAAGAAGGAAGGGGGGGAGGAAGGACCTCCCCTAATGATGACCTGCCTCATGTGTTGGTGAGAAAGGACATACAAAGCACCAGGCCCAGGACACACGAAGGGCATGGCCAATGCCTCTGGTGTTAGGTGATCCTGGGAGTAGAGGACGGCGAAAGGAAGTCAGGAAAGGAAGAAAAGCCCATGGAATGGTGTGTTATCAAGGGGGCCTCTGGGGGAAAGGGGGGCTCAGCTTCCCAGGAAGCACCGGAGAAGTCTTTACAAGGCCAGCCAGAATTGTCTCCTTGGGGGAGGGAGGCCCCTGCATTTACTGGCTGCCTCTGTCCCCCCCTTCATGCCCTGGGGGAATGAACTTCTGCTGTCTTGTAGACCCAGCAGACCCCTGCAGCCCTGGAGGGAGCCCTGGGGCAGGAACCGCGAAGGTAAGATGGCATGCTGTTGGCTGGCTGGGCCCTGTCCTTATACAACTGTGGCTGGAAACAGAGTGGGCCCCGAGGGTGTGTGACAGGCACCAGAGCACCCCTACAGAATCCCTGGAGGGTCGAACTGTGTTCTGTCCATCTTGGTGTTCCCGGCAGGTGGTGAGTAAATGTGGAATGAGCAGGACAGCAGGGCACAGAGAGCCCCGGGGAGCAGCCTTGGTTGCGGTCTCCAGCTGAGAACTCTAGACTCCTGACCCTCCCTCCAGTGGCTCTGGGGGTTTCCTCCCTAACCCATCCCTGTAGCTACTTCTCAGCTTAGAGCATCTTCAGAGATCAGACACCAGCGGGAAGTAGAATTTCTGGGACATACAGTATGCCTCGCAGGAAAGGGAGGGACACTTTACCGGACATCCCACAAGACTGTGTGACGGGAGAAGGCTGTTCCTCAGAGCAAAATCGGGGTGCTGTTACCTGCAGAATGTTGGTGGGTGAGGACAGCCTAAAACCATAATCTCTAACATCGGGATGACAGCGAACTTCTCTTTGCCATGGAGTTGTATGACTCCCACAAAAATCATGTGTGTGGCAGGACTTTGAAAAATATGAGACCCTTAGTAGAAGGTCCTCATGAGACCACAGAATGTTGTCTGGGAAGAAAGGGGCTGGCCCTAGTGCCAGGATGCAGCCGGATTTTCCTCTGAAGATTGTACAAAAGGGGATACCCTGGCCAGCACCCAGGAATCCCTGCCCCCATCCTAAACCAGGAGCCCCCTTTCAGATACGACAGCTCATTGGGCCACAATCTCAAGATCATCTTCTCCCTCCACCATGTTTTTCAGTCTCATTAATTCTTTCTTTGGACACCAGCTGTAAGCTCAGTCTGTGGGTCTCCAGAATAAGACTTCCTTGCCTTCAAGAAACAAACCACTCAGGACCGGAGGTCAATGAGGAGGGCAGCAGGCGGTGGAGACTCAGTCTCTCTGCTCAGAGCACGGGCAGCCCAGCCTGGGCCTCCAGTAGCCAGACCAGGAATCTGCCCCCTTGGCCTCCTGCACTTGGCTAGAAGGGCCAGCACAGGCCACCTCCTCACTAAGCCCATTCTGACTCCCTGGCCCACTGAACACTTGAAACTCCCAAAGCTGTGTTAGTCTGTGTCCTCTGATAACCAGATGCTGAAGCAGGAGTGGACATGCCAGGGAGTTCCTTGGAGAAATCCCTATGTGAGAAAAAAAGAAGAGGGAACCAGAAAGGTTCGGAAGGCCGTCCAATCTGCATGCAAGTCTCCCTGGGAGTGAAGGACAGAGGGAAATCAGGAAGTGTGAAAGCGTCCCAGGACATAGTGCAGTGCAAGGAAGGCTTGACAAGACTGCGGGGGTGCTCAGCACTCAGAGGGCTCTGTCTGTAGGAGCCCACCTGCTGAGGTCCCCGGCTGCCCTGGGGAGGCGTGGCCCCCCTGCACCAGTGGGTTTGAGATCCCACACTCCCTGCAGCTGGAGGTCTGTGTGGCTTGTCCACCAGCAGCCCTAAAGCACTGAACCTCATACATTGCACTCCTGCTCTGAAGCTCCCACAAAGCTTGTTTCCTGCCCTTGCAAGTGTTAGGGGAATCCTGAGGTCTCCCCTGGCCTGTGTGTGAGGGGCTCAGGACAGGGGTGGCATCGTCCTTCTCCAGTCACCTTTTAGGCTACTGAGCTATCTGTCAATTTATTTTTTCCATGGATATCTACTGGAGCACCTGCTGCCCTGGACACAGAGAGGGTGACCAAGGTGGCCCTCGAGAGCCTGGAGTGGGGAGAGGCACTGGGCGACCTATCACAGCGTCAACAGGGAGATTCTAGATAAAGGTCAAATGAGTTGCTATTTCCCCTTTCCCCACACCCAGAGGGGGTTTTCTCTGAAAGGGCAGCTGTCCCCAGAGCACAGGTCCTGCTCTGCGGACATGAGTCAGCCCAGGGCCTGAGAGAACGCTCAGCCCGCAGGCCTGCAAGCCCAGCGATGACACGGCCCCTGGTCTCTCCCCAGGAACCGCCTCTCGCCACTTCCCAGGACCCTGTGGGAGCAAGAAAAGAAAACATTGAGGGCAGCCCATCTTCAAAGAAGAAACACTCCCTTGCTTCCTCCAGGGCAAATGTCAGCTCTTCCCTCCCCCAGGGGCTTCTCAGGATGCTCCACGAAATGCTGAAAATCAACTTTCTTCTCTGGAAAGCCTCTGAGGAGCCTCTGGTTTTCCCTCCAGGAACACAGCAGGCTCTGAGCAAAGCACCGGCCACATGGGCCTTCCGTGAACTCCGGCCAGGGCCAGTGAGAAGCCCCACCTTGCAGAGGCTCAGAGGGAGTAAGGGGCTTGGCCGAGGCCACACCACTGGTTGGTGTTGGTGTGGAGACCTGGGCCAGCACGGGGTGCCCCTAACCATGCACGACACCGCCGAAGACCCCCCCCACCCCGGGGCCTCTCTTCCCGCCAAACAGCGGGACCTCAGTCCCTGGCAGGAGCTGGGACTTGCAAGCAGGGGCTCCATGCGTAGCTGGTGGCCCGGCTGGTCTTCACACAGGCACCCCGTGTGTGTCCCCACACTGTGCAGCCACTGCCAGAAGTGGGGTGCTGACCTCTGTCTAGAGCCCCTTGCTAGTCTAAGGGGGCAGAGGGTTCCGGAGCCCAGAGAAAGCTAGTACCTCATTTTGTCTTCAAAAACAGTTTTAAGGGGCGCCTGGGTGGCTCAGTCGGTTAAGCAACTGCCTTCGGCTCGGGTCATGATCCCGGAGACCCGGGATCGAGCCCCACATCGGGCTCCCTGCTCGGCAGGAAGCCTGCTTCTCCCTCTCTCCCTCCCCCTGCTTGTGTTCCCTCTCTGGCTGTGTTTCTCTCTGTCAAATAAATAAAATCTTTAAAAAACAAAAACAAAAAAACCCACAAAAACAAAACAAAACAAAAACAGTTTTAAGAGTTAGAGGACAAGAGAACCAGTACAACTACTATAACAAGAGAGAACCCAAGGCCCGGCACACGTGGCTGACCGGTGGCCACAGGGGTGAGCAGGCTCCGGGACAGGTTGCGGAGTCCTGTTCTTCCTTCCTGCAGAAGCACAAGGCTCTCTTCTTTCGTCTTATTTCAGAAGTGTTCTTTGGGAAGAACTGGAAGTTCAGCGATAGTCAAGTGGGAAAGATGACTGTGAGACTCTCCACTCACTGCTTCTGCTGTTAGCTTCCAACCATTCGGTGCTTCTCGTACACAGGTGATCACAGTGTCATCACAGGCAGTGACCAAGGGACCCAAAGCCCAGGGGAGCCAGCCTGTTCCACTGGTACAATGTCAGGCAGCGGACGGGACAGGTGCTTTTAGGCCATGGGGTCGCCACCTTCTGCGACTACACGGAGACCTTACGGGTTAGATTCCACCGGAGACCCACCTGGGAAGCGTGAGAACACATGGCAGGGTCTGACTGCCAAGTAGTAATTCTGAGCAGCCGTTGTGAGCTAACCCACCTCCCTCAGTTGCTCTGGCCCCGCCCTGTCTAGTGGCCTTTCCAGATGCCCTGATCCTTGAAGAAATCATCCACCTCTAGACCCACTGGCCTTGGGGCCCTCAGTCTGCTGAGCCCGGTCCCAGGGCCCGGCTGCTGGGGAAGGTCATCATGCCTTGAGGTGTGCACACGCTGCTGCCTCTGGACCCTGCTTCCCATGATCAGATGGAGAGGAGCCTATGAGGAAAAGAAGAGCCCCGAAGATGGCCCCCCCGGGGTGTGGCTGCAAGGAGGGGCCACTGAGGAGAAGGAGGTGTGAGCCCAGCCTGCAGTGAGGAACCCAGCCCAGTGGAGCCTGGGCTGTGCCCTAGAGGGTCCACTGGCCTAGGGGTGGCCTGGGAGGGTGGGCTGAGGGCCAACAGCCTCCGTGAGGAATCCTCCCTGGTGAGTTTCCAGCATCAGTGCTGGCTCTGCCCAGCCCACACCCGCTCCCTTGGGCTCCAAGTGTAGTCGTGGTACTATTCACAAGCTGACTTCTGTTTTCTTTTCAAAGCCAAAAAAGACATCAAGCTGTCAAAGAGACTTTTCCAACATTTGGGCTGGGCGGAGGGGCTCGGAGAGAGTCTTTCATTTCTTTGCATCATGGGGAAATGGCCGGATACAGAGTTTTAAGTCATCCTTGGGGTGGAAAAATGGGGTCCTCCCTCAGGGGTAGCAAAGAGCCCTAGATCTCCAAATAGGGAACAGGTCAGCCGCATAGCCCCTGCATCGTTTTCCCTTTTAAAGAAGAGGACAGCTTTGAGTCAGAGCCACTTACATGTCATTGTACTTTAGGCACCTGTGTATGGGGGAGGGGTGGGGAACAGGGAAGAGCCAGGAGGCCACCAGCAAGAAGATCCCCCATTGATTAAGTGTTCACTGCCTTCTAGGAAGTCTGTTGGACCCTCACATCAGTCATCTCATTTTGTCAGCTTCCCATTTTATGGAGGAGGAAACCAAGGCTCAGAGGTCCTACAGCTGTAAGCCGCAGAGCTGGGATGTGGATTCTGGTCTGACTTGGTAGTCTGTGCCCTTCGCCATGGAACCAGAGTTCTCACAGTGCCGTCTGGAAACCACCTGCCCGGGGAATTCCCAGGACGCTGGACAGAAATGCGATGTCCGGAGTCCTGCCCCGATTTACTGAATCAGAACCTCAGGGAATGGGGCTGCTTCTGACAACCTTTCAGTCAGTGGTTCTCATGCCTGCGAAGTCTGAAATCCCCGGCGTGCTGTGCTCTCTTTCCTTGCTGCGAAGCTTCTCTCCACGGGCCTGTGCTCTCTGCCCCACTCTTCCAAACGAGTCCCTAGCCCAGGATGATCTTCACTCGAGGGACAGTTGCTAGAGTCAGTGAGAGTGATGGCCTGGTGGGGGTGTTGGGTGATCCGGCCGTCTTCTGAGGCACGGTGAGCAGGAGGGAGGAGAGGCATGTGGTAAATACCCGGTGATACGCAGTAAGCCAGGCAGGCTTCCTGACTCGCTAAGGTGGCAGCAGGAGCCCTCTGGAACACAGTGAAACAGAAGGACCCCTCCCGGCCCAGGAAGGCCAACAGGTAGAGAGAGCAGGGAGAGGCTGCTGCTCAGAGCCGGGGCTCACATGCCCTGCCACAGACTCTCTAACCTGCTCTTGCCCCCAACATCCCCCTGGGAAATGTGTGGGACCCGCTTCTTCTAAGCCCTTGTGACTCAGCTGGCTGTCACAGCTGCTCTGGATGTTATTTTTAACCCGACTTCACCTGGGTGGCATGGGGACCAGATCTGCCTGGACAATTCCACTCACCAGGCTGGTCCCAGGCAGAAGAGGAAGGTGACAAACTCCGCTTCCTGGCACTTGGAAGAACCTCCCCCCTGGAAGCGGACGCCGTGCAACCCACCTGCACACTGACCTGCCTCACCTGGCCCGCCATGCTCCGTCCTGGGGCAGCTGCTGGCCCCCATCGGGTCGGTATGGCCAGGCCAGGGGGGGAAGGCAGCCTGAGAGGCTGTAGAGTCACCAGAGATGCAGGCTTCTGAGCAAGCCTGCAGCCCCCAGATCTCTTTCCTTCTGCCAGCTGAGTCTCCTCCACGTCCTCCCCCCATGCCACCTCCTCCACCCGTCCTCCGGGAGAAGGGCCACACAGATGGACAGGCGCTCCGTCTGTTTGGCAATGGCTGGTCCAGACACCAAGTCCTGTTCCTTCTCCATCTGGCTTTGTTGCTGAACTCACTGCTGAACTCCTTCCAAGCCTGTCGGCAGCCCTCCTGCCAGGAGGAGCCGGTGCCGGGAGAGCACAATAATTGCCTCTCGTGTTGTGTGTGCAGAGCCTTCATTAACACATCCCCAGAATGGCGTTTGCAGCCCTCTGTCACAGCAACCCCCATCGAGCAGCACGCAATTCATCACCCCCAGATTCTCCACTGTCTTCAAAGAACCAATTAGTCCCGCATTTCTGCCTGTTTCTTTGGTTCATTCGGAAAGTCATGTTATTGGTACTGTTGTTCCTTAAGGAGGGGAGGTTCTCAGGGGCCTGGCTCACTCAATGGCACACATAAGGGACCTGGCCCAGTCACTCCCTGTTTTCTTTTGTGGCACCGGGAAGCAACGCTTGCGTTCCACAGAGGATGCAGAAGGAAGGGTATGGGGTGGAGCAGGCAGGAGACTGGGGTCTTAGTAATGGCTCTGCCAATGGTTAGGTGTGTGATCTTGAGCAAAACATTCCCAGGGCGCCTGGGTGGCTCAGTCGGTTAAGCAACTGCCTTCGGCTCAGGTCATGATCTCAGGGTCCTCTGCTCAGCGGGGAGCCTGCTTCCTCCTCTCTCTGCCTGCCTCTCTGCCTACTTGTAATCTCTCTCTCTCTCTGTCAAATAAATAAATAAGATCTTTAAAAAAAAAAAAAAAGAAAAATCAGTCCCACTACGCAGAAGTCACTAGTAAGAATATTCTGAGTTTTGGTATGTTTTGCACATTATCTGAGACTCACCAGCACACTCTGCTTTTTCCTGTCTCATGGCTTTTCTCAGCAATCTCCTCTGCCCTCTCTCCAAACCCCACCGTTGAAATTGCATCTTTCATCAAAGTCGCTTCCAATAGCACCTCCTCCAGGAAGCCCACAGGCTACGAACAACCCCACCGAAGCAGAAGTGAATTCTCCTGTCTCTCTAGATTTATTAAATGCCAAAGTTGACGTGCTAGGTTTTTGCTTTTGTTTGTTTTTGTTGTGGTGTTTCAGTTCTTTGTAAACGCCTTGAGGATGGGGATTGAATTGAGTCTACTGAACGTGTGTCCCCTCCCCTTCTGGCTTGTGCGCGCGCGCGCGCACATACACACACACACACACACACACACACACACACACACACACACACACACACAGTGTGGTGTGAACACCACACCTAAGATGGATCTGTCCTCTTTCTTCTTCTGACACCACTGACCTCTGACTTCCAGACTAAATAACCACCCTTGAGTCCTTAGTCACAACAAAACATTTCAATCAGTGGCTTTTGTTGTTCTGTCATTTAGGATTTTTCTAGAATTCTTCTTTTCAACTGCATGGATCTTGGAGACATTTAGTATTATAATAAAAATCAAAAGCTTTAACAGAAAAACTCACTACTGTGTTTCAGGCATCAGGATAGATGCTTATGTCAATGTTCTTTCACCCTAAACTACGAATGAGGTATCGTTGACCCTTTCCTGTAAATGTGAATGCTGAAGCCAGCGAGGCATTAGAGTTTTGCCCTGGGTCACCAGGCTCCACCTGGCTCCAAGTGGCTCCACAGCTACGGGCCCCTCCTTGAAGTTTCCCAAGTCCTGTGTGGTAGGCCTGTTCCTGCCCACCTCTGTTTTGACAGGGAGAGGCAGAAAGTGGGTGCATCGGTGCCTCCGGTCTGGGTGACTCCCTAAAGGAAGGTCACAGAGCCCAGCCCAGTTCCCTGGCCGTGGGAACCTCTGGCTGGTGGCAGGGTGAGCTGCTGGGGAGCCTGGTGGACGGCTCAAGTGCTATCCAAGGAGGCTGAGCCTTCCTGGGCTGCTGGCATCCGGAAGTCTAACCTCTTGCTCTGGTATTTCCTGGTACCTTGTGCTAAGTGTCTTACACAGGAGTCTAGTGACATGTGGCTTGCCCTGCAGACGCTGATCTGCTAGGAGGGCTAGTGAGATACTTGTCGGCTGGGTGGGCTGGTCCGAGCAGGGAAGTTCTGGGGCTGAGCTCAACCAGAGGAGGGCACACTCTCCTTCCCTGGCCATGCCCTCCTTCCCAGACACGTTCAGCCCCCCTCTCAAGCTTCCAAAGTTGTTTCTGCTATTTCTGCGGGGTTCTTTCCTTTAGTGGGTGGCAGACCAAGTACAGGCTCTAGATCAGGGTTCACTTTGTTTGTCTCAAGCCCGGTTGTCCCAGTAAGGTGATCTTGTGCAAGTCATTGGCTTTCTTGGAGCTTCAGTTTCTCCAACTATAAAATGGAAAGAATGATGCCCAACCTCAGAGGGCTGGGATGAAGATTCAACAGATGATGAAGAGACACTGATGTGTTACAGGTGCTCAAAAATCTCTCTCTTCCTTGCTGCTAGACATTGGAGGACGATGGGAGGGTATTTGGAAAACACGTGGGGAAGGAAAGTGGGCTGGAATGGGGAGGCGGCCAGTGCCTCCTGCCTGTTTTTCCACCTGGAGCCCTGGTGGAGATCGGTAGCCTTGCTCAAACCGCCATCGGCAGGGATGAAACCTGCTGTTCTGAACCTCTGTGTGGGCTCACAGTCAGCTTCACTCCATCTACACGAGGCAGTGAAGCACAGTGGTTAGAAGGACAATTGCCAGCTGCTGGGCACACAGGCTGTCAAGTTGCTCAATTTTAGAGCTTCAGTTTTCTTATCTGTAAAATGGGGATGTTAATACCTGATTGGATGGCCTGGGATAATTCAATTAGATCCTCTGTGGGTTGTGCTGGGCTGAGCCTGGTGTACAGGACAGGCTTTAATGAGCTAGCTTCCATTGCTCATTTTGGTGGTGGTTGTGATCATTCCCAGCTGCAGACTCTGCCCTTGTCCTGAGCTGCCTGAGGTGGAGACATGCGCACTGGGAAAGTGTGCCTGGCTTACCAGAGCGCCCTGGCCCCAGTCATCGGCCGGGTGACGGGTGAGCCAACTGGGTCTGCCTCATGGCTGAGGACCGGCAGCCCAGGTATCCTTAGAGGCTGCATTCCGGTGACATTTGTCCTTGGCAGAACTGAAAACCAGAGGAAGATATTACTCAGACAGATTTGGAATGTGTGTGTGTGTGTTGGGGGGGGCCCAGGATGGAGGCTGACCATGACCCCACTCCATCCCAGGCCTTGCACAAAGCCGCTAAAGACAGAATTCTGATTCCTGCCAGCAAGAAGAGACCTCCTAAAGCTGTGGCATCTTCCTGCTGCTCCTGCTCTCCCTCTTAGGGGGAAGTCACCTGGGGTGGGGTGAGGACTCACGTCTCCTTTCTGACGAGTGTTCGCTCCTGGGAGAATGAGAGCTCCCAGAGCCTCCATGTTGTGATGGGCAGGTGGCTGGGTCCTTCAGTTGGGGATTTTCAGTAGCCCCCGTTGTGGATGTGACCCCAGGCTAGGTTTACTGTGCCCAGCTGGAGAGGACCCTAGGGGAGCTCGTAGTGCAAGAGGAGGGGGAGGGCTGAGTCCATGAGTTGGAGAAACAGCATCATGCCTATGGGAGCCGAGCAGGTGGGAAGTGGTGGCTGGGGTGCAGGTCAGAGACAGGACATTCCGCACGGCAGTAGGTCTGGGCAAGAAACGGGGGCACTAGATGCAAAAGCAAGAGGAGCCACCGTCCCCTGTGGCTGCTGCACGTGGTGGGGACGTGCCAGCAGGACCCAGAGGGAGAGACAGCACAGCCAGAGGAAGAGGAAGGGACTCAGAAAGGAAAGAGGTGGCAAGTGAGTGAGTGCCTTAGCCAGGCCCCGGGCTACGGAGTGTTCCTTTAACCCTGCAAACATCTCTCTGAGGTGGGTGTTAGAGTACCCCCCAAATAGGAAGGTGAGGCCAGGGAGCATCTGTGACTCACCCCAGTTCCTAGGCTGCAGGTGTCCGAGTGTCACCCCGGGCCCTGCTGTCTGCCTGACTTCAGGCCAGTGGACTCGTGCAGGAGAGCCCGTGCTTTTGCAGAGTGAGCGCAGCCTCGCAGAAACTCCCCTGCTGGATGAGATGATGCAGGCCAATGCTGCCTCACATGACTCGTAGATATTTTCATTTATTTACTTCCAACTCAGCCAAGAACTTCAAGGGAGCATCATTCCTGGAGGATTTGTTCATTGATGTGTCACCGTCTAGCTACTGAGCCCATGGGCAGGAAGGAAATGGGCAGCTTCAGAGACCCAAACATCTGTCCCCTGTGTGTCTTGTAACGTTGGGGAGCTGAGACTCCCCCAGTCCTTAGCTGGCACCGTTGGCTGGCACCATCGGCTGCCCTTCCTTCAGGGAGGGAGCAACGCCAGCCGGAGGCACATCCAAGGGCTCCCATAGCGTGGACCTGTGGCAGGAAGGGGCTGCACCATATTCCCCAGGGCTTCCTGCCACCCAGGGAGGAGGTGGCTGCCGGCTCACTGGCCCTCCACCTGCACCTCCCTGGGTGCACCTCACAAACCATGGAAGTCACTGTCCCTGTGAGGATGAAGACCAGGGGCACAGAGCAAGTGCTCCTTGCCCGCAGGTGGGAAGTGGTTGGTGGTAGTGCAGGCACCTTCTGGCCTGGCTCACGCAGCCATCCCGGGCTGCCGGCCTGAGGTGTGCACGGGTCCCAGGGCCGCCACTCTCCCACTCTGGTCCCAAGAGCAGCGCTTGTACCTCTCCTCCAAGTCTCCATGGTTTGAAGCCCAGTCCCATTCTGGGGTGGCTTTTCCCCTCCTTCTTTCCCCCCTTTTCTTTCAACCTGGGGCTGTTGGGGAGGGAGAGCAAAGGTAGGGATATGCTGCTCTGCATAAGTGACTTCCCTGCGCGTCATGCGAACGCGAGTTCCGTTCACAGAGGAAGTGAGAGGTGTCCGATTCGGTCACACAGAACGCAGCTGGGCGGCTTGAAACGAAACCCAGCGGCTCCTCTGAAGGAGGTGTTGTCCCTGGACTGCTCTGGGGTTGAGTCACAGCAGGCGCCACTCCCACGTCAAAAATACCGGGCCATTGTCCCAGGGAGGTGGGCCCCTCACTCAGGTCATTTCCGACCCACTCCCTGGAATCACATTAAAGGAAAGGGGAGCCAAGGAAAAGCAGCAGAAACCAGGATGGCTCAGCAGGCCGAGTAAGGGAGAGCCGGCCTGTCAGAGCAGCACCTGATGTGGGACCCCCACCCCCACCCCGGTGGGCCGTCTTCCCCTTGCTCACAACGCCCGGGAGCCAATCTCCATCGCATCCAAAGACTTACAACTGGGGCATTCCTTAATAAAAAAAAAACCACAAAATTCTGAAAACAGAGTTAAGAACAAAAGTGAATATTTATGTAGTTCCGGGTGGGGGGGTTGTGGTAAATTGCTGACACCCCACAGATTCAAGGCCGTTTCCTCAGAGACCTCCTCAAACAGGTTATCAGAAATACAAATGTAGAAACACCTCCTATTTGTACCCTGAGCCCCTTCCCTGCTTGGAACACTCCCAGCCTCTCCCAGCTCTGAGGACCCAGAAGCCAGTGTCTCCCCAACTCAATAGTAAGTGCTCCTCCGATGAATCCTCAGCATCAACAATCTGACATTTGCAGGAGCTGTGGGTTCATGGACATCACCCAGCACAGCCGCTCCTGACCATTTTTGGGGTCCTGGTCTCCTTTGAAAATTGAAAGACAGCTATAGACCCTCCCCCCGGGAAAATTCAGAATATTAGTAGCCACTACACTTTACATGTCATTCCAGGGATCCTTGGACCCCCTGAAAGCTTACCTATGGACCCCAGTTAAGGGTTCCCTGACCTAGTGCAATCCATTCATTTCAGAGATGAGGCAACAGATACCCAGAGTAGGGAGTGACTTGTTCAAGGTCATACATGGTCAGTGGGGATCCGAGCCAGGACTCGAATCCAGCCCCCAGCACTGGAGAGAATGGGGTCTGCAGGGTTGGAAACCCCAAGTTAGAGCCCTTCAGAGTGTCCTTCTCTTGTCTTCTGGTATCTATCCTAGACATATTTTTGCTCTGGGCAGCTCAGAGAGGGCAGAAATGCTGGTACTGAACGGCGTGTGGGGGAAGCTGCAGGTCTTGGTCTCCTGGCACCTCCCCTCTCAGCACCTGGCTCGTCTCTTTCAGAGCCCATGGCATCATTCACTGTTCTGTATTTATCCGTTTCAGGACTGTGTCCCCCAACCAGTCATTAAGCCCAGAGGGTGCAGGGGCTGGGCCCTTGGTGCCTCTGGGCCCTGGGCATGGCCTATGGAGGCTCTCCAGAACCACATGCTGATTTCAGTGAACGGTGGCATCTGCTGATTTGGACTCGGGCACTTGGGACAAACGCCTGTGGGCCAGCTCATTCCTGAGACCCCGGCCAGGACTGCGTGCAGCTCAGAGCCTTAGCTCCAGGCACAAAGGGAACAGGAGCAGGCGGCCGGTACTGCGAATGGTGCCCAGGCCCTCAGAGCAGAGGCGCCCACCAAGCGGAGGCTCACAGGGGCTGAGGTCCAGGCTCTGTGTGCCTGTGAAGTAGATTCTGGTGCTCTGCCTGTTTCTCAGGAGCCCCCTTGTTTGAACTCAGAGGTCCCCCGGCCTTCAGCCGGTCGGCTCACCAGCCGTTGTGTTAGGGACAGTCAGCTGAGGTCATGGGCAGACAGCTCAGGTCGTGGGCAGACAGCTGAGTGGGCCCGTCTCCTGAGGGCTGCAGCACTCTGCGAATGATGAGGAAACTCAGAAATGGTTTTCTCTTCTGCCTTCTGGGCTCACCTCCAGATGATGGAGCTATCTTGAGAAGGCAGCATCTCATTCATATTCAAGTGTGTTCTCTCTCATTCCATTTTGTTTGGGGTAGAGTGTATGCTTTTTTTCCTTCTTTTCTTTTCAACTTGACACCCACGACTCCAGGACTCATCCTGTGGCAACACCTCCCAAGGGCTGGGGGACCTTGATCAATTCTTTCTTCTTCTCAGGAGAGGGATTCGTGTGACAGAAGGGCACAAGGTGAGGTACAAGCTGGCCTTCCCTTCCCAGGCTTAAAGCCTGGGGAGCAGTTGTTGTCGGGCAGGGGGCTGTATACTGACTCTAGAGAGTTTCTCTTCCCACTCCCATCTCCCAACCACTGTGGGTGGAGGGCAGGAGGACAGAGACAGGTGCATTCACCCCTGCAGATGGTACCTGCTCCAGTGTGCCCCTTGCTTACTCTTAAACATACCCCAACAGAGCATCCCTCCCCTTCCCCCAATCCTGGATGATATAATCAATATGAAATTTTGTGTCTCCTTTTCTTGTACCAATCAATCACCTTTGAAGGGGGAAGAGAAATAAGCCACAATAGGCTGCTGAGGTCGCTGAGCGAAGCTGGTTGGTGCACATAGACCAGGGTCCAACTCTGGAGCTAGCTAACTTGCCTTTATTCTCCAGTTCATCACGATGTGGTTTGCAGGAGAGTCCTGCAGCCTCGGTGGATGGAAGACATCCTCATGGCCGAGGTGACTAGTCTCTGGGCTTCATGACAGGGCCCCGCAGCCTCCCTCCCTTCCTTACTCAGCCGGTGACTCTGTCTTTGATCACGGCATCATGGCTTTAGCACTTTGTCTCTGTTCTGGAAAAGCCTTTACATTTGCTCTGTCATCGCTTCCCTGACCTCCCAAGGCCAGTGCCTCAAAAGAGAGTCACCATGCTGCCAACAGTGCTTCGGCTCCCAGGTGAGTGGCAGGGTGTAGGGGGCTGTCAGGAAAATGGTAGGAAATGCCTGAGCAGAAGGAAAGAGACAGCATCCAGCGCCGGGCCTACATCACAGCAGGGCTCTGGACATTCTTGTCAAAGGAATAAGGAATTCCCAGGACTCCTAAGGGCGTGAGGAGCAGCATGGAGGTGGTTCCACACGGTCTCCGGCGGCCATGACCCGACACTGAGCAGTGGCCCTGCTGCTCGCCGGCTATGCACGCTCGGGCATGCTCACTGACCTCTCTGGCCCTACTTCCTCGTCTATAAAAGGGGGTGATGGTGATGATGACAACAATAATAATGATTGTTGGGATGTGTAAAGCAGTTAAAATACTGCCTGGCACATAATAGGTACCACATTAAGTGTCTGCTATAATTTTTTAAAAAGATTTTATTTATTTATTTGACAGAGAGAAACACAGCTAGAGAGGGAACACAAGCAGGGGAGTGAGAGGGGGAGAAGCAGACTTTCTGCAGAGCAGGGAGCTCAATGCGGGGCTTGATCCCGGGACTCTGGGACCATGACCTAAGCCGAAGGCAGATGCTTCACTGACTGAGCCCCCCAGACGCCCCAAATGTCTGCTAGTATTATTAAGACCAGAAATACAGTTATTCCAAGGAGCTGAATATTACTTTTAACCAGAAGCTATGAATTTTCTTATCTTGTAGGCAATCTCCACCCCCACGAGCTCCTCCCATACACAGGGAATACTTCGTTGCAGGGGTCAGCAAGCTTTTTCTGTAAAGGCTCAAATTGTATTTTAGATTTTGCAGGTCATACAATTTATGTCACAACTACTCAGTTCTGCTGTTTTCCACAGAAACAGCCATAGATAATAGGTAAATGAATGAGGAAGGCTGTGTTCTTTTTTTTTTTTTTTTTAAGATTTTATTTATTTATTTGACAGAGAGAGAGATCACAAGTAGACAGAGAGGCAGGCAGAGAGAGAGGAGGAAGCAGGCTCTCCGCTGAGCAGAGAGCCCGATGTGGGCCTCGATCCCAGGACCCTGAGACCATGACCTGAGCCGAAAGCAGAGGCTTTAACCCACTGAGCCACCCAGGCGTCCCCAGAAGGCTGTGTTCTAATAAAACTTTATTTATAAAAATCGGAGGCAGGCCAGACCTAGCCCACAGAACATAATTTGCCAACACCCAATCATTGGGATTCTATCATTTTATAAGACTCTGCTTGAATTCTATCTCTTCTAAGATTCACCTTCCTCTCCCTGAATTTCTAAAACATTGGGTCTGGAGGAAACTTAGTATCATGAAAAGAATAAGCAGGAAGGCTGGGTTTAAGTTCTGCCCTACTGCATGACTTCAAGCAAGAATCTGTGAAGCCCCAGCTTATTTACCTGCAAAACAGATGGAAAATGTTTTGCTTTACCTACTTTAAAGGGTGGCGCGAAGATCAAATAGACAAGGCACATGGATGTGGTTTGCAAGCACAATGGGAGCGGGTCTTCATGCTGTCCCTGTGTTTAGGACAGTGCTTGGCACTTGGTCTTCACTGACTGCACCGAATCCCAGTAGTGGTGTTGAGTACCGATCTTCATAACAGACATATGGGTATAGGTCTATATCTGTATTGATCTTCTTGGGCAGTTGGAGAACTCAGGGGACACAAACCCAGGAGAGAGAAAGGACAGTATTTCCTGGGGTAGAAGTTACAGAATGCTTGCCAGCTTGAGATGTAGGTTGGGGTCAGAGTATAGCAGGTCTGGACTGACATGACAGGGAGTAAGGTTTCTAAAGGCATACATGGCTAGAAATCTGTATTAGTTTCTAGGGGCTGATGTAACAAATTACCACAAGCTTGATGGCTTAACGCAACAGAATTTTATTTTCTCACAGTTCTGGAGGCCAGAAGTCTGAAATCAAGGGGTCAGCAGTGTGTACCCCCTACAGAGGTCATAGGGAAGAATTTGTTTCTTCTTTTTCACAGTTGCTAACATTCCTTGACTTGTAGACACATCACTGCAATCTTTGCTTCCATCTTTACATTGCCTTCTACACTTGTGTCTTTTCTTGCTCCGTCCCTTATAAGGATGCTTGTTATTTGATTTAGGACCTGCCTGGTAATCCAGGATGATATTATCTCAAGATCCTTAACTTAATTACATCTGCAAAGATCTCTTTTTTTTTTAAAGATTTTATTTATTTATTTGACAGAGAGAAAACACAAGCAGGGGGAGTGAGAGAGGGAGAGGCAGGCTTCCCGCCAAGAAGGGAGCCCGATGCCGGGCTCGATTCCGGGACTCCAGGATCATGACCTGAGCTGAAAGCAGACGCTTAACAACTGAACCACCCAGGCACCCAAGATCTTTTTTTTTTAAAGAAGCTGACTTTGATAAGCTCCAAGGACTTAGAATAACTTATCTTTTAGGGTCGCCATTCAACCCATGAGAGAATCTTACTATTTTCACCTAACTTTTTATCTAAATTATTTCCCATGTCATTGGACAATCTTCCAAAAACATTATTGTTGGTGGCTAATAATATCCCATATTATACATATATCATAATTAATTCATCTCTTCTTGCTAGAAATTTACGCTGCCCTTCATTCTACTGGTATAATAAGGATATAGTGCCTGGGCTTTGGAATCACACACTCCCAGGTCAGGTTCTGGCTCTTTTATTCACCAAGGATAAGTCAAGTTCCATAAACTTCTCTGGCCTCAGTGCCCCGTTTGTAAAAGAGGGTCATACTACTTATCTCATGGGGTGATTCAGAGGATCACAGGAAAGAAGGTATGTAAAGTGGCTGGCCGCTGAGGGTCTGGCACATAGAAGTGCCTAGCAGTCTAGTAAATTGAAGCCACTCTTATTTTATTAATATTGATGACATGTCAGTTAATTTACTTAGGATGGATTTATAGAGGAACTATTCCCAAGTCAAGGGACGTAGACAGTTTTGAGGCTATTGGTTTGTATTGTCAAATTATATCCCAGAAAAAGCATCTGCAAAGACACTCAGCCTTGCCTAACCCTACACAGTAACTCCTCCTCTGGGCTCTGATGGCCAGCTAAATCAGTAGACAAGAATTTCACAAGTAATTGTGAACCAGGTTTAAGCTTTGATGAGCTTGCAGTCTACTTGGGCCAACCAAATCCTCTACATGAAACCAAACAAATAATAAAAAATGGAATTGTGGAACACTGGAACAGCCTTTAGCACTGGCTTGGCAAAGGAGGTCAATTTTTTTTTCTTTAGAAAACTAGAGACACATAAAATTTTCTGAGCAGAGAAAGGCTAACGAAAGCATTTAGGAAGAGTAGAAGGGTCTGGAGGAGTCAAGCCTGCATCCAGAAGGCCAACCATGCTTGGATCTGTAAATCTCATCCTGCTTCAGGAGCAAGATATGGTAGCCCGATTTGGTGGCCCCATTCACACTACTTGGCATGTGAAATCCTGGACCTCCACCTACCATCTTCTCCAAATGCCCAACCCCAAATTCTGAGCAAGCTCTAAGCTTCCTTGAGTGGTTTCCATTGTTTCCTGGGGCTCTGGGATGAATGGCCCTAGTTTTTGTGGTCCTGGGAAACATTAACCTGGTGTTTTGTTACCAACTGTATAGGCCATTAAGTCCTTGAACCAGTGACCCTTTCAGGAATTTCTTCTGTTCTGCTATGATGTGTCCCCCAGGGGAGGGAAAATACTTGATGACTGACCAGCTCTATGTCCCTATGGAGATTAACATGCCTCCCTGCTCAGGTTAGGGGTGTGGAGGAGGAGACCTCCTCACATTTCCTGCCGGACCATACCGGTATATCCTAGTCAGTGGTGGCAAGGCCTGGGGAAGGGAAAAGAACACGAGGCACTATGGGGAGACCCCCGCGTATGTAGAGAACACCTCTTCCAACCCAAGTGTTTTAGTTCAGGCTGCTATAACACATTATCATAGACTGGGTGGTTTAAACCAGACCTACTTCTCATAGTTCTCAAGGCTAAAAACTCAGAAGCAGATGCCAGCATGGCTGGGTTCCCGTGAAAACCCTCTTGTGTGCTGCAGACAGCCAACTAACTGCTCATTGTATCTTCACGTGGTGGGAAGAGAGTGAGCTAGCTCTTTGAGGTCTCTTTTATAAGATCACTAGTCCTATTCGTGAGGGCTCCCCACTCTCATGATCTAATTACCTAAAACCATCACATTGGGGGTTAGGGTTTCAACATACGAAATTTGGGTGGTAGGGGACACAAACATGCAGTCCTTTAACATCAACCATGAATCCCACTCCTGTGTCACAGTCCCAGTGGATGCAAGTAAGAGGTTGACTCATTTAGGCCTTTATAGAACAAAGAAAGAGCCATTTCTCTAGTTTCCTTCCATTCCTGTAAATCGGACCTCACAATGCACCCCTGCCCATATGGCACAGTGGTTGTCCACGCACACAGGCAAGTGCTGGTGACCATGCCCGGGGTCTTCCCTGGGCTTCAAGTGCAGGGGGAAAGAGTGACATCCACTGACCCTGAGCTCAGGGACCCAGGTGAGACAGCAGAGTTCCGGGGGCTTGAGACCCGTCTGCAGACAGACCTCCTCATAACACAGACAGGGCTGGTGCAGGGCCACCAATGAGAGGTCGGGGGCAGAACGGGCTCGGCATCTAGATCTCTGCATCCAGAATGCAGAGCTTCCCCCTACTACGTCAGCCCTCCCAAACGTGGTCTGTCCTTCCTGAAGGTGATTTGCACCAATGGAGATGGTTTCGATTTTCTATTACTTGGCACATCCCTCTTTTATTTAAAAATAGCAAAGTTTCTGAATGGGTTAGAAAATCAATAGATCCATTTAAACCTCAAACAAAAACGACTCAGGTAAAACCACAGACATGTAGAAAAACTTTTCCTGGGAAGACTGCTCACCCTATACCAGTAAATGTAAGAGCTGCTGAAGGCCAGAGTTGAGATAGAAAAAAAGAGAGAAACTAAGGAAGATGTTACTAAATGGCTTTTATTTCAAGAGGGAATGGACTGAGGAATCTAAACAGTGGGGAAGGTGAGGACAGCTTATCAGAGGGAGTGCAAGAGGGTACTTACTAGGCTCAAGCTGAAAGGGCCCATCAAAGCTGGAAACCCTCCTGCACATGGCAGGCTGTTGGGACTCAGTGGTGGGGAAGAACCTGCTCTGAGGGGACTCGAGGAACCCAGCTCATTCAAGGAGGCTTGAACATACAAATGAACTGGATTCTAGATGGTACCATCATATGCCCCGTACTGTGTTCCCTTGGGCCCTCTGTTCATGCGGTCTTTCCCCCGAAAGCTTCCTTCCTGCTGTCTGACTATTGATGCCTTAACCATCTTTTCATCATTCACTCGCTCACTGGTCAGCCTGTAAGGAGCACTCAGACTGTGGACCTTTGGAGCTGGGGATAAACTGTGAGCAAGACAAACTGGGAACCCACCCTCCCTGAGCTCACATTTGGGAGCTGCTGGCGGCTGGAGGCATTTGAGGGAGGGAGGGAGGAAATCGAGCAGGCCACTATCATAGGGCCATCCAGGGGAATGCTGGGAAGCACAACAACGGCGTGCTCTGAGCTCGCGCTGGGATCTGTCCTAATCTGAGGCCGTCCGGACAGGCTTTCCACGGGAGCTCTGGAGGCTGAATGAATTAGGAGGGCGGAGGGCATGGCAGGAGGAGGGGTCAAAATGTATGAAGACTCAGAGTGGGGGGGCTTCTTTGGGGACATGAAAGGCAGACTTGGAGAGTGGGACTCGGTGTGGCTCGGTGAAGCTTGGAGGCATGGGGGGGCAGACACTCAAGACCGAGTCATCCCTCAATGACTGTTTACTTCAGAGAGAGAAAGGAGGGAGAAACATAAGGTGATAAAAATGAAAGGGTTAATATGCTACCCACTAACTGAAGGTCAGTCAGATAAGGTATAATGAAGCAGGCCTGTGAAAGGCAATAGGAAGTAGTAGGGACTGTGGAAAACAAAAGGATTTTTAATATATATATTTATTATATATATGATTATATATCATATATTAGTATTATATATGATTATATATTATATATTAGTATTATATATAATAAATAAATATATCTCTGTATATATACACATACTGTATCCAAAGGCATTTAAATTTAAAATATGTTAAAACCTGTTACTAGCCAAACAAAGCAAAATCTGAGGGCTACCACAGTTTTGGGTTCTTGATTACAGGGGAATTTGTTGCCTGGAAATAAGGAATGTGGAGGAGGGAGCTGGGAACTGCTTGGCCACGAGCCAGATAAAGAGGCAAGAAAGTCCCTCTGATCCTGTCGCCTCCTCCCCGACCCCACTGCATGCCTGTCAGACATCTGCTCTGCGCACATGCTCCTGGTGGCCCCCCTAGGCTTGCCTCCTGGGGCTCACCTACCTCATGCCACCCCACTCTCTCCAAAAGCTGAGCTGAGGTCAGGATAGTAACCACTGACTCACATGGATGGTGAGCTGGGCAAAGGGCCCTGAGCAGCTATGGGTTGCAAGCATGGCTGTGCTCCCTGGGCTCAGCGAGACCGGCAAGCTAAGAGGACATGAAGATTTGAGAGTGAGGTAGAGTAGAGAAAAGAAACAAATGATGCAGAAAGGAGTTGAAGCGGATGTATAACCTGAAAAAATAAGATTAGAGAACTGACATACTTATCGGTTATTTCAGTGTTAATTTCCTAGCCCAATTTTGGGTCATTTGCATCTCATAATTGGCTCTTTCAAAACTTGAAGGTAGGGGAGCTTATTTGACAACCTTCTCCACTTTCCCTTTGTGACAGTAAAAGCCTGGCTGAGCTTACCTTAAATGTAATCATGTTTGATCAAAAAACAGTTACTGGTTTTTCCCTCTTTGCTCTGATTAAAATAACCCTGCACGTATTGGGGGTTTTCTGTACTTAATCTCTTCTCAGTTGTGCAGAGGAAGGATGCTCAGCTTTTGTGTGTTTGCTTGCCCTGCAACTCCGATGAAGAGCTACGTTCCTCTTGCTAGACCTTTGTGAGGCAAAGCTCTTTACATGACAGGAGGAAGAGCTATCTCACAAAAAGAGAAGCACTTTTAAGAGGCCACTTCAATATGCAAACATTTCTCTTGCCACACACATGCATCTAATTGTTGGTTCCACCACCCTCTAAAACAAAATGTGGAGGTATTCCGAGGGAAACTCAGCTGTGTCAGAATTTTGAAATGACAGGCTCATGAACAGCAAGTCCGTAAATGCAGTAAAAATTTGTGGCTTCCTTTTTTTTCCCTAAGATTTTACTTATTTATTTGACAGAGAGATCACAAGCAGGCAGAGAGGCAGGCAGAGAGAGAGGAGGAAGCAGGCTCCCTGCTGAGCAGAGAGCCCAATACAGGCCTTGATCCCAGAACCCTGAGATCATGACCTGAGCCCAGGACCCTGAGATCATGACCTGAGCTGAAGGCAGAGGCTTTAACCCACTGAGCCACCCAGGCGCCCAAAATTTGTGGCTTCTTGATGGCCCAATGTCCATTTCACTTAATGCCCGAATAGCACTGGCTTTGTGTTCAGATATCTACTCTTTTCCTCTCAATCCACGGGACTCTAATGGAGTTGACTTGGCCTTGAGTCCCGAAAGGGATATTACACCTGGGCTGAGACAGCCAGAGAATCACCTCTGGTTCAGGGATGGCCACCTGATCAACGACTTGTCAGTTAGGGTCAAGAAGACTCCACCAGCGGCAGGTTTCAGCTACTAGGGGAGAAGATTCTTTCCCTTTCCTGCTGTACCAAAGCTTGAGGGGACATGAGGCTTGAGCTGCTGTAGCTATCTTGTCCCCACAGCAAGACTTACGAGAGCCAACACGTCAGAAGACAGGGCCAAGAAAAGAAATCCAGTCCTCGTGACATCACTTGAGCATTTGAATCTCACAGTTCACGAAGCCAGCCTACCCTGTGGACTTCTACATGAGACAATACATTTCTGGTTTTTTCCTGAGTCTGTCTGGATTAGGCATTCTCAGTCTTCTGGGTGCCACCTACCCAAACATGAAGGTGTGTGACTGCTGCAGCACATGACTCCAGCCAAATTGTCACACGTTTTCAACTTCATAAAGCATCTTGACCAATCTGCTATTGCATTTCATCCAGACCATTCTTATGGGAATTTTCTCATGTCACCTGATAAACATGTCACATGATAAGCAGCGCTCCCAAGAGGACCCTGCCACTACACAGAAGAGCCCTGATTTCCCAGCCGGCCTGCAGAAGACTCCTCTCTGCTCACATCCTCCTTTCTTGAAAGAAAAAGTTAAACATTTTAATAACTACCCAAGGAAACTCAGTCTTGGAAAGGATGATTAAACAGGGAAGTTCTTTTTCACTGCAGCCTCATCATAGACAAAAACAGGGAAAAAATCCCATGTGTCCAGCCTTTAGCTCCTCTTTATGGTGGAGTAAAGCTTGCAACCTTTAACAAGGCAGACCTAAATGTCCAACTGCCAAGAAATACAGATGAAAAGGCAAACTGTGTGTGTAGTACGCTATGTTTGAGGTTTTTAAAAAGTGCTGATGGGGAGACAGTTTGGGAATCAATTTTGGGGGCCCCGAAAGACTTAGTTAAGGAGTGGGGCTATAGGAACCTAAAGCTGGAAAGGAAGAGAGATGGCTGGTGATTTTCTGGAGGAAAAGGCAGGCTCCTGGTACTTTGCATTCACTCAATGTCTCTACATTTTCACTGTGCATCTTCTTCCCAGTCATGATCTGGTCTATGTCTGCAGAGACCAGGGCGGCCTCATTCTCTAATGCTTCTAGGATTAACCTTATTTTGGACAACAGGTACATGGCTTGAGATCCTATATGAGAAAAAAATTTTGCCAATATACTAAGCTCAAGAGGCGGAACAGAGGAATGAAGGACATAAGACCTTAAGAATCTCCTGGGCCCTGCACCATCCCCAGGCCCCCGAGGAGATGGCAGACACTGGGTCCCCCATGGCACAAGAGCAGGAGCTGGGGAAACACTTTGAGAAGGACAGGTATCCTGTCTCTGAGAAGCAGGAGGGACATACAACTCGGCTGAACAAGCTCCTGTGATTCAAGAACTATCAGGCCACATGTTCTCAACAGCAGTGACAGGAACAACCACAGCAATGCCCAGCGGAGCCCAGGAGAACTTACCCAAGACCCTTTCTGAGAGCCTTTCTCACCCCAAGACATCTGGGCACCAAGCAGGCACAGGCTCTGCAGACAGGACTAACTCCAGCACCCGGAAGTTACTGAATTTATAGGGACCACCTGACCCTGGGGTGTCTGGCGCCTGGAACGGACGGAGGGTCTGTGAGCTTCACTGACGTCACTGTTTGAAACCATGGCTTGACGGTCTTTGCTGCTGTGAACGATTCCACTGTGTGAACAGCACATCATTCATTTATCCAGTCAGCTACTGGTGGTCATTTGTCTCGTTTTCACTTTGTAACCATCACAAATCATGCTGCTTTCATGGCTGGGTTTGTGCACATGTTGTCAGTTTCTAGGATGAGGATTTGCAGTGGAATTGCTGCTCATGGGTCGGGTTTTTTGTGTTCAGCTTCAATGGATGCTGCCAAAGATTGTTCCAAAGGCTTTGAATCATTTACCCTCCCACCAGAGAGCTCCTGCTGCTCAGCATGGACTTCTTAGTCTTTGTCAATCTAAAATTTTACCCCCTATTAATAATCCCTGGCTTTTGTTGATAGTGAGGTGATCGTGAGGTTGGGCACACCTCACATGTTCACCAGGCATTAGGATTTCTTGTGAAAGTGATTTTTCGCCCATTTTTACTTGAATTGATTCTTAAAACTCCCTTAACCATTAATGTGCTGCAAACATTTTCCCCCATTATGTGGCTTTTATCCTTTGTGTCTTTTCATGAATACAATTTCTTGGTTCTACTGTGTATTTATTTCATTGTTTCTCAAAAGATCTGTGGTGATGGACCATATCCCCCTCATTTCCGTCAGAGGTTCTAAAATAGAATAAGATTATTATCACAGAGTAAACTTTTTTTAAAAAAACAAGGAAAATACTAAGATAGGAAGGAAATCTTGCTGAGTCTTTCTGTGGTTTTGACTTTTCATACCTTATTAGGTTTTCTTCAAGTGAAGCACCTGTGTGGAGTCAGACACATTCAGACACTCGACAGATGCTTTCGAATCTAAAATGGAGAGGATAAAGACATCACAGTGGCCTGGAGTGCTGGAAATGGTGCATGACAGAAAAGAATATTGAACTTCCAGACACGAAAAAGAGGAACACCAGAAAACCAGTATAATGACAAAATGTCCTCAAGCACAAAAGTCTGAAAACAATCAGATTAAGAATGGAAAGCATTCTCCCCTAGCATACTTCTTGCCATATGAATGGTCTCCCAGAATCAAAAACAGGGAACATAGTGATCTTACTCATTTCCATGCCATTACCCAGAATGCTCTATGGGCTTATCATTTTGAGGAAGAACTCTGCAAGTGTCAGAGTTTGGAAACGAAAGCAAATTAATTTTAGATCTGGGGTTGCACTGAGTGTGTGTGTGTGTGTTTACATATTGAGTGTGTGTTGAGTGTGTGTGTGTACATGCCTGCAGGTGTGCCCACAGTAGGAATGTGTGTGGCAAGAACACCAGGAGGATAAAAACACACCTGCTTTAGGTCACACACGTTGCATCAGGAATCCAAAGGGTTGTTTCCAGAGTCTGAGTTCTTTTGTGCAGTTTGCAGCCTGACACAAATGAAACAACAGACCAGTGACTACCTGGAGGTGATTATATTTTAAACAGTCTAGAAAAGGAGAGAGGACGCGGGGCCAACGTCTGTCCTCAGCCCACATGGTAATCTCATGGTTGGTAGCTTCTTAGTCATCTCTTCCTTCGAGGGGATTTACAGCCCACTTTTGCTTCCTTTCAAGTGAAAAATGAAACCTTAATTATCCAGAGAGAATCACAGGGTGGGACACAATTCACCAAGAAAGTGTGTGTGGTAGGGGGAGGGGTGATGACGACAAATTGACCATTAAGAAATCGACTTGTGGGCTTTCATTCAGTTACCCATCTATAATCTAGACTTTCAATAGGCTGAAAGCTCTTCAAGACCTGGGAATTTTGATTCATTTCCCTACTCAGCTCCCTTTCCCTCTTCGTCACGTTATTAAGATCTTAATAATAAGAAGAGTGATACCAGCTAACCCTAAGCACCTGCTGTGTACCAGCTGCCTTGCAGAAGCATCACTCCAGGTGACAAGGCGCCCCACGATTTGGCCCCTGCAGACCTTTGCCTTCTCAGCTCATACTCCTCCCTCCTTGTGCTCCAGCCACACCAGCCTTTTTTTCTGCTTCTTGAACCCAGGAAGCTTGTCCCCATCTTGGAGCCTTTTGGCTTTCAGTTCCCTCTGCTCAGAAGCTTCTCTCTCCAGCTCTCAGCACGGTCCAATTCATCGAATGCTGCTAAGACCAACTAAGTTCAGAAGAGAACAGTAATTGCTGGACTGGGCAATGCAGACGTTCTTGGTCATCTTGACAGGTGTGGTCTCGGTAGCTTTGGGACAACAGAAGCGCAACTGCAGAGCAGAGAGGAGACCACATAGAGTGAATAAGCAGAGATGGGTATTACAAAAATGTTGCCAGGAATGGAGGCAGAAAAATAAGGCAATAGCAGGACAGAGATGTGGGGTCAAGGAGGCTATATTTGGTCTTTATTTTTGTTTTTGTTTGTTTGCTTGCTTTTACTTGCTTATTTCTTTTTAAGACAGGAGATAAGAGAACATGTCTCTATGCAGATGAAAACGACACAAGCCTCTGGCACGGGGATAATTTCTGCGAAGAGACATTTTGGAGAGGAGCAAAGTGAAAACAGTGTCTGATAGGAAGACTGTAGATCACCGGGCAATATTGAATTTGCTCAATAAAGTCAATGTTTGCAAAATCCTATGGGGTAGATATTGTTCCTTTTCTTATTTCATAGATGAGAAATCTAAGGGCCAGAGATGTGAAGTTACTTGCCCAAGATCACAGGCAAGGAGAGGAATTAGCTCAGGTTTGAAATAAGATTCTGACTCCTGGTTAATCACAGGATTCAAGTGCAAGATTAGAAAGTGTGAAAAGTCAGCCCCTAAGCCAGAGAAAAGCTTGCGAGTTATCAGAGATTATTACCTAAAACCCAACACTTGTAATTCAGGTGCTGGAGAAATGGAATAGCTCCAGTGGTTTATGGAAATTTTGAAGATTTTTATTTAGTTGCCAAAAAAACGTATCTGTGGGCAATATTCTATTTGACACTTGGGTGTTTGCTTTGAGCCACATTTCTGTTTTGTGTGTTTTTCTCTTTGTGTGTTACATTTCATAACAAAGGGTTTAGAAATAGGCCTGAACTGCCTTGTTGATGGTAGATAATATGTGACCATCTCTCCTTGAAACGTGGCACAACTTAGTAATTAAACAACCTGACTGGTCATCAGAACCGCCCAGGAAAACTTCTAAAATGAAGATTCCCATCCAAAACCAGGGACTCAGAATTCCCCGGCACACAGCCCAGAACATGTATCATCGGAAAGCTCCCCGTAACTCTAAGTTTGGGAACTGTTGGCCTCAAACACATAGTAGAGTTAAAATCAATGTTTTCTGCAATGTTGTTTCCTGTGGTCTTTGGAGATGTTCAAAATATGCCTCCTGCCAATGGGCTGGTCAATTCAACAATGTCCTCCGTTCTACTCTCCTGCCCTGTACCCTGAACTTGACCCTTCCCTTTACCTTCTTTCTGATTGTTCCACTGCTTCAGACCATGGAGATAAGAAAATATATACAAATGCACTGTGTTATAAGAAATAGACTTTAGCTTCAACACTAAGTGATCGCGAAAGTGATCACATCGCTTTTCTCTCATTAGCATGTCTCTCCCTTGACACCTCCTGGGGAAGGACTCCATGCCACCCTGAGGAAAGAGCTTTATGGGGAGGTTGGAGGCACAAGGCGTGTGCCCCCTGTGGGAATCAACTGGCTTCTTGACTGGACGAGCCCTTGCAGTGGAGAGATGACACACCAGCTAAGGCCACCCCGGTGGACTGGTCGGGGAGGAGATGTTCTCCACACTCATTTTGAATTCAGAGCCAGCTGACCACAGCCACTCCTGGTTCATGTGGCTTCAGCTCTTACCTTCTCCTACGACATCCACCCTCATCTGAACATTTCTGCCCTTCCCATCCCAGAGTGGCCGCGGTCAGCCGGCTCTGGATTAGACATGAGACGCACAGAGGCCCTAAGGGAGCCAGCTCTGGGAGTGTCCCCTTCCCTCACCCTCTAACCTAGAAAGACCACGGTCAAAACACAGTTCCAAAAAAAATCCAGTTCCAGTTGCTACCCTTACCAGAAAAGAAAGAAGTAAAAGAGCATGAGTTCAGAGACTTGGTTTGCAATTCGAATCTCAGGAATGCTTAAGCAGCAGTCCCTGCCTTCAGAGCAAAGATGCTCTCTTAAAACCTGACTCATCCTTGGCAGTTTATTGTGTTCCCCCCACCCCTCCTTCCTTGTGACACAGAGGAGTGAGGTGAGTAATCCTCCACGCAGTGAGAGAAAAATAGATCCCCAAATGCCTTCCATTATGCTAAAGGCCTGTGTCACCAGCTGTGGCGGCAGGGGGTGTGGTCATCATCCATTACAGGGGAACAGTGAGATCTTCTGACTCCCTCTCTCCAGGGCTATTTGTGGTTCTAAAAGTGCAAAGAGCAGGGACTCAAAACTGATAAGTGCAGAGAAGTCTAAAAGCCCTGGCGGGGGTCTTATGAGAGCCACAGTGGTCAAGAGCCTTTGCATGCAGGAGTCCACAAGGCCACATAAAAGGCAAACAGTTGGATCCCCTTTCTGCTGCCTAACACTTCCCGGCCTCTTCCCCACAGGCCCGAGAATTCCCTCTTTTTCCCCAGCGTCAAAATAGCTAATATTTACTGAGTGCCTGCTACATGTAAGGGGCAAAGCATTTTCCGTGGGTTATGCAAACTGATTTTCGTGTGCATGTGTGGCCACCCACGTGTGCATACACAGACACACACACACCCTGAGGTGGGCACTCACTGAACCTCCTTTCACGGATAAGGAAACTAAAGCCCAGGAAATTCTCACACCTGGCCCCAGAGTTACAGGTTAAGGCGAGACACAGACCCAAGCAATCTTCAGGAGAGCACTCTACACAAACACAAGCACATGATATGATCTGCTTGGCTAAAGGGAGTTATTTGAACAATGAACAAGAGACGTATAGGAAAAAATTTCTGTTTCCTCATTTATTTGCTTCATAGATTCCCCAGGTCTTATCCCAGAGACTGGAATACCGATCAATAACCCTGATGTCCTAGAAGCAGTTTTTGTTACAAAAGGCCTTCTAAAAGGAGGAAATGGGGATGTGGCCACTGCCAGAGCTGGAGGCTTGCTAAGAAAGCAGTAGCGAATACAAATCACAGGTGATTATGTGAAGCTTCTTCCTCCCTTATAAAAGCTTCAAAAAATTTAAAAGCCTCTCTCTTCCCCTATGCAGTTTTAAAAATATATATTAATTTCCAATATATCAGCTCCATATTTCTCCCTCCTGGAATTGACCACATTATCCTCCTACCCAGCTGGAACTGTGCTAGGGAGAAAAATAAATGTTTGTCTCAATGGCATTTTCTTATTCAGCTAATTGATTTTTTTAAAATAACAATAATGCTTGAACATCCAGCCGCCTAATTACTAGCAGCTTTTTGTTTGCACTATCATTAACTTCACAGCTGCCTTGCTGACAAGGGTCCCACAGAGACATCAGCTGCAACTGTTAGTTTCTGAAAGGAAGAACATGAATAAGGCCTGACTCTCCCTCGGCCAAGGTCAGTGAGGGCTTCAGGCTGATCTCAGCAGCGCAAATGCCCCACTTCTAATGGAGGAAACTGCATGTGGAACCATGTTGCGTGGAAGGAACCTTGAAGGGCGTCTGGTTCAATGCTTTCCATTTGCAGATGAGGGAGTTTGAGGTCCAGAGAGGTTAATGGCTTGTGTAGGGTCACACAGCTCCTCACTTCCCGTGCTGGAACTGCCACCTGGGTCTCTTGATTCCTTAGCTTTTTTTTTTTTTTTTTTTAATTTAAATTGAAGCATACATGTAGACAAGTGTATGTATCATGAATGTACAACGTGAATAATTATCTTTGCATGAACATATCCATGCAGCCACCACCCAAGTCAAGACACAGACCCCCTCAGAAACCTCCATGATGTTCTCCTTCCTTTCACTACAAACTCACTCCTGCCCAAAAGTATTATCATGATCCTGACTTCTAACATCACAGGTTACTTTGGTTTGGCCCAGTTCGTTCGTTCTTTCTTTCTTTCTCTCTCTCTCTCTCTTTCTTTCTCTCTCTCTCACTCTTTCTCTTTCTTTCTTCTTTCTTTCTTTATAAGATTGTATTTATTTATTTGACAGAAAGAAACACAGCTAGAGAGGGAACACAAGCAGAGGGACTGAGAGAGGGAGAAGCAGGCTTCCCGCCGAGCAGGGAGCCCGATGCGGGGCTCGATCCCGGGTCTCCGGGACCATGACCTGAGCCGAAGGCAGTTGCTTAACCAACTGAGCCACCCAGGTGCCCATTGCATGTAAATTTAAACTAAAACTGAGTTGTAAAAATATTCAGCTTTTTTTTTTTTTTTTACAGATTTTATTTATTTGATGGGATGAGTGAGAGAGACACAGAGAGCATGCACAAGCAGGGGGAAAGGCAGGCAGGGGAGAAGCAGGCTCCCTGTTGAGCAGGCAGTCTGATCTGGGGCTCGATCTCAGGACCCTGGAATCATGACCTGAGCCAAAGGCAGCCATTTACCCGACTGAGCCACCCAGGTGCCCCAAAACATTCAACTCTTAAAGACAGCACATCCCTAACAGGCTCGTTAATCGCTTCCACACGGCTAGCCCTATAGTACCCAGCCAGCAAGCCTTACTCACGCCTGACCTGGCTATTTTCCTCTGACTTTCTTCTCTTTGTTGCACTGCCCTGTGTGTTCTGTCCTTATCTCTCCATGAAGCAGTCCCTTATAGGGTCATCTTGCCGAAGCCACTGGCCTGTGCTCTGTCCTCATCTTTCTCAACCTCGGGCAGCATTCAACCCAGATGACAATTCGCTCATTCTTGAAACACTTGTCTAGGCTTCTGTGACATCATGTTTGTCTGGTTTTCTTCTTAGTTCACCAGCCATTCCTCATTTCCCTTTGCTCCTTCTCCCCTTGGTGCAGGCCTGGGGCTCTGTGTTTGAGCACCTCTCTTCTTTAGCTAGGTGTCCTCATCCGGTCCATCCACATCTAGGGCTTGCAAATAACTATCTCCAACCTAAATATCTCTGCTGCATTCCAGGTGTGGCTAACCAAGTGCCCACTTGACATCTCTACTTAGACATTTCACATGGCTAAGAAATATGGATTCTTTCCTATCCCAAGTTCGCTCCCCAACCCAGATTTCTCACTTTTGTAAGTGACACCATCATCCACCTTAACCGCTTGGGCTAAAACATGATCACTGTGCTTGAATCATCCCTTTTTCTCACACTTGACTTCTTCCCCCCGCCCCCACCTCACTTCTAACCCATTGGCGTATCCTATTGGCTTCGCCTCCAAAACGTATCCCAAATCCACCACCTGTCCTGCACGGCTCCAACCCTGGCCCAGGGTCCCTCCATCAGCTCTCGCCTGGACTCCTGCATTACCTCCTAATAGGTCTTACTTCCGTCTTGTCTTCTTTTAGTCCAACTTTTACCTGACAATGGGAATAATGTTTTTAAAGGTAAGAAGTCAGGTCCCCTTTACACTCCAGTGAGTGCCCGTTGCATTCAGAATAGAACCCAAACTCTCAGAAGATCAAGGGGCTACCCCAGCTTACCTGTCCAGTCTCATCACTCTTCACTTGTCCCTCACTCAGGATGCTGCAGCCACCCTCTTGTTCCAGTCCGAGGGCCTTTACGTATGCTCTTCTTTTCGTGGGAGCATTCTTCCCCAGGCTTGAGCAGGTGCCTCTTATTATTATGACCTCATCTCAAATGCCATTGCCTCCTTCAAGAGACCTTCCCTGGCTACCTCCACTAAAAATAGCCTCTGCTACTCATAAATCACTGTAATCTTTCTGATTCTTTTTGTCTATGTCTGAACTTTTCTTAAACTTTGACTTGTTTAATAGCTGTCTCCTCCTGCTAGGAGTTAAGATCCTTGAGGGTAAGGACTTGGAAAGATGGGAAAGCAAGTTATCATAATGTGGTATCCCATTATTTATCATTTCAGGACACCAAGTTGCAAGTAACAGAAACCTAGTATAGACTGTCTTAAGCAATAGTAACAGAGAAGATCAAGACTAGGCCTGTCATTAGGCACAGTTGGTACCATAGACTCAAAATTATCCTGCCAGAATTATTGCCTTGCAATCCCTTCTTCTCTCCCTCTTGGCCCTGCTCTCCTCTGGATTGGTTGTACTTGCTGGCAAGCCTTCCCCCTGCAGTGGCGCCTGTTGGCTCTGTGCTTACGTTCTACAAAGTACAGCTCAGCAACCCAGCAGAAAGAGAGCTGCCTCTTCCCAGCCTTTTGAGCAAAAATCTCAGAACTGACTTTCATTGGACCAACTTGGATCACATGCCCATCCCTAAACCAATCAGTGTGAGTAGAGGGAAGAAATATGCTAATTAGTCAAGCCAAGTTACTCAACCACTCCTGGGTGGGAGCATGTGATTGGGAATTGGTTTCACCTGGACCACATGGTCTGGGGGCAGAGAGAGTGGCCTCCCCCCAAAAAACGTCAATGCTATCACCAGGGGCAGAGATGCAAGCTATGGGAGGGAAAAAAAAATAAGGTGTCCATTACAATTATTTTTTTATTTCAGGGAGCTGAAATTTGTGCCAGTTCCTGGCATCATAACCTATGATTTTAATGCTTAAGGATAAAGAATGGTCTGACTGCTGCCATCTTACAGGGCAGCCTCATGAGCTCAATTACCCAGAGTATACCTTATCTGATAAGGCCTTTGTGACACCTCCTGCCCTGGAAGGGGTCATGCTTTGTCAGTCCCGTCTGTTCACTGGTACTGAGTTAATAATGATTAAGGCCTGACCTCAGGACAGACTCTCATTTCTCCAGTGTCAGGCCTCAAAGTTCCTGAGCCCTGGTCCATGAAGCCCACATCTCTCTAGGACTAAAATGCTTCCCTTTGCCTTGCATCATTGTTAGTCTTCCTGATTTTGCCCCTCAACTCATTGTGCTGGACTGCTCCTTCCTACCCCACACCTCTGAATTTGCTTTCAGACCAGGTCTGCTGCTACCCAATGTCTGCCTTCACATCAGGCATTTCCCTTACCAGGTCATTCCTTCCTGAATCTTCAGTGATGGGCATCACACAGATGGAAGAGCTAGAGGTCAGTTGATCCCTACCTTGTGATTACCTTTCATATACTCACAGATGATTCTCAGTAGGTCATCTGTTTTCCCTTCTCCAAATTCCATTTATTTAGTAAAATCAAGTTTTCCTAGCCCTTTCAGATTGTTACTCCCCATTTGGTCTCTGCAATTACGTGTTTTATGCTCTGTGGCTGAGATACAGTAATAAGAGCACTGTCGTTTTTCCTCTGAGTCATGCACTTGGGGACAAAGTATTCTTCATGATCCCACTTGTTATTTCCTTTTTCTTTAACTTCAGAAAGTCACTCTGGTGGTCAGGTGAATTCCTTAGCAGTGATACTTCGGCACAAGTGTTCTCTTCTAACCACTTGCGTTGGTTGAACCCATCTACTGCACAAATAGAAACAAAAAACTTCTTTCTCTATAGAGGCTGCTAACCTGACCCCAAGGGCACTTTTAGTCCCACCAACATATAAAATCCATGATGACAGGAACTTTGTTTAGTTACTACTTTATCTTCAGTTCTCGGTATATATTGGTGCCCAATGACTGTGAATTCATTCCTTCAACAAATGCTTATTGAGCATTTATTAAAGAAGGCACTGTGACAGGTGATATTTGGGACTGAAGGAATAAAATCAAGTGTATCTAGGAGGATATTTCAGCCACTAGTAAGAGAACTGTCTTAAACAATTAGGCATGAATTAATGCACATAAATAGCAGTCTAAATTTAGATCAACTCAGGTTGGCTTGATCTACCCTCAGGATCCAGGTTTTTTTCAGTTTCATCCTAAGACTTGCTCCCTCTGGGGGAGCGGGGAGGGGAGCAAGAAAGATCAGAGGGCAGCTGTCAGTAACCACTAGTGTAACAGCAGGAAGAGCAAAGCTTCCCAGACGAAAAAGACCCTTCCCACGAGTCTCCAGCACTCTTCTTGCTTCTCGCAAAGGCCAGGACCGGCTCACACACCCATTCCTGAATCACGGTATTTAGCTTCAGACCATTCAGCTCCTCACTTCACACTGAGGGTGAGGGGGATGCCTCTTCTGAAGGGGACTATGCTGAGGAGGGGTGGCTCTCTGAACACATGCACGTTCTATGAGAAAGGAAGGGATTGGGAGTTAGAGACCTAGAGGTAGGGGAGGGGGTGGCCATAGCAACACCACACACCATCACAAGATTTATGATGGAAGTTTAGAGTTTTAAGAAGCGTCTGCCTATATACAGACAGTCCCCAACTTATGATTGACTAACAATTCTTCAACTTTACAATGGTGTGAAAGTGATACGGATTCAGTAGAAACCATACTTCAAATTTTGAACATTGATCTTTTCCCGGGATAGCAATATACCATAGGGTACTCTCTTGTGATGCCAGTCAGTCACGTGATGATGAGAATAAACAACTGCTACACTTAAAAAGAAAAAGATTTTATTTATTCATTTGACAGAGAGAGAGAGAGAGAGAGAGAGAGAGAACAAGCAGGGGGAGCAGGAGGCAGAGGGAGAGGGAGAAGCAGGTTCTCTGCTGAGCAGGCAGCCCAATGTGAGGCTCATTCCCAGGACCCTGAGATCATGACGAGAGCCGAAGGCAGAAAGACGTTTAAGCAACTGAGCCACCCAAGCCCAACTGCTATACTTACAACCAACCTGGATCCAGATAACCATTCTGTTTTTCCCTTTCAGTACAGCACTCAATAAATGACATGAGATATTCAACACTTCATTATAAAATATACTTGTGCTAGATGATTTTGCCCAACTCTATGCTAATGCAGGTGTTCTGAGCATGTTTAAGACAGGCTAGACTAAGGTAGGCTAGGTGTATTAAATGCATTTCCAACTTGTGATATTTTCAACCTACGAAGGGTTTATTGGGATGTACCACCACCATAAGTTGAGGAAGATATGTAAGATCACCTAAGTAGTGATTCTGATTCAGAAGGTCTGTTGTGGGGCCTGGACACGTGTAACGTCTTAAAAGCTGCATGGGTGAGTCTGATGCCCAGCCTTCACAGCCTAGCAGTGCTGTAAGCTTCGCACCACCAGCCCATCAGTGCACAAAGAATCCAGCACAATCCCCATCCTGGAAAGCCTACACTGTCCTTTAAGAGATTTTGGCATATGTGCCAGAGGAGTTCAGGGGAAGAAAAGTTCCCTCAGAGCTAGGAAGTTGGGAAAGGTTCCTGAGAGAGAGTGGGACCTCCAAAGATGAGTAAGACTTGAATAGAGAACCCAGGGAAGCAATGTAGCCAGAAGGGCACAGCATGAGCTGGGGTGGAAAAAAATGGGACACTTGTCAACTCATGTGTCATATTTGTCAGAGGACAGGCTGATCTCTGTTTTGTTACCTCACTGTTACTTGAGAAAGGGAAGTTTCCTCATCTTCAATTTTCTCATCTTGAACCAATAATTGGAGAAACTGAGGTTTGTTTCCAGAACTTGGTGAATCAGTGCTATCTGATATTCCTGATACTTTGCTGGGGTTATTCACCAAGCTTCCTCTTTGAGCACAAAGGGGATTTTAAGAGGCAATGATTGGGGCTTTCACATATTTGTCTTAAAAATCAGAATCACTGTGCGGAAAAACCCTATGAGATCACCTCTCTGTTCTACCTGACTTCTGTGGGGGAGACACAATGATCTTAGAGACAGAGGTATTTCAATTCCTCCTCAAAGCAAACTAAGATAAATCCAACCAAATGCAACCAGGCTGCAAAAGTGACTGGGAGGAAAGTTAAAAACAAGCTAGAGAAAATGGAGGAAATCTGTAAATCAGCTGGCAATCGGATTACATTTAAAGATTCAATTAATTACAGATTCAGAATAGAGTTTCCTTCGGTGAGTTTGTTAACTCCCAGGCAGGAGGCTTGGTGGTTTGCTGATAGCACAGGGGGTGAGTCACACAGCCTGGCTGGCTCAGCCAGGCTGGGACAAATGTCACCCACTCACTTTGATGGATGCACCCCATGCACAGAAATATGTGAACAGAAATTGATTTTTTTTTTAAACTCTACCATTACTCACTGTTCTTGACAACTTATTTTCCTTCTTTGGTATGTCCTTGTTGTTGGTACTTCTGCTGCATCTAAATTGATTTTTAGTGAACTTTAAAGGGGTCTCTCTCATCCTAATGGAGCTTCTCAGAGGTAGAGAGTTGGCGATAGACTTACTATGTGTGGCTTGGGCCCAGCATTCTGGAGGAACATTGCCTCTCTCAGGTCCAAGAGCCCTCCCTATGTTACCTATTAAGTGGGTTCAGGGCAAGAATACTGGCTAAGTCAAGAGATATTTACAGAAAATACTAATGTGGTAATTAGCTTCAGCAAAGAGAAAAACAAAGTATGTGCATACTTTTCAAGAGGGGTCCTACTACAAACTTTATAAAAGAATGATTGTGTCTGGAAGCTCCTAGAAGAACAGCAGGCCACAGACAAGTGGACGAGTATAAAGCGGTGAGCACAGATTAAGTGCTGGCTCGCTTGGTTTCCAGCCCTGTACCCAGCCAGCTCTGGCAGGAGGAAGATGGAGCAGAGGCCAGAGCAGCTGACATGGGAGTGATGCAGTAGCAAAGACCTCTGTACAAAGTTAAAGATGACTCACACCCGTTCAGCTGTGAGAGTCAAACCTTTCTGCGGGTCCCACCTTCTTGGTTTGAGCTGGTCTCTAAGTTCAGAGAAAATCATTTCCCATCATAGTGGATCTGAAATTGGTAATGCTGATGAGCTGAAAGTTATTGCAAACAAAAGGTATTTTGGAGAGACTTAGGCCTTCTTTTGGCAAACGAGTTGCTTAAACCCATTTGTGAGTCTATGAGATAGGCTCATAAAAGGGTCTACTAGATCTAGCTTAGAAGTAAAGGCTCCAGGAATATGAATGGTGGGCATGGGCACGACTGCACAATAGGTGGTATAAAAAGAAAAAGGGCAGTCTATAGTTGAAAAGGATACAAAAATAATTTCACTGAAATACACTGTTCTCCCAGTTTAAGCCAGCTGGCCTACCCATGTGCTAAGGATCATACATGAAGGTGGTCACCTAAGGAGGTGAATCATTTGGCTCAAGTCATCATTGTGGTGGGAAAATAAGCCCAGTATGCTTTCGTATCCTCAAGTCTCCTTATCTAGGCATGTGTACAAAGTCCCTCTCCTTGGGCTTTTGCCCCAAGTTGTTTTCTGCTTTTTTTCACACGGATAGTTTTATCTTGGGAAAGTTTATCATGGCAAAGAAGATCTTAGTGGCTAAAAAATGGATAGGATCCATATAGATAATCAACTCAAACTCTGTTTTACTCAGGCATTCACTCATTCAACAAACATCAATCATCTACTACAAGCCATGTTCTGGAGATTTAAAGATAAGTAAGACCTGATCCTATAGGAAAATCAATAGTGAGAGTATGGTGGAACACTAGCTATAACAGAGGTAAATAACACAGGATGCCATGACATCAAAAAGGAGAAACATGAATGGGGTGCCTGGGTGGGCTAAGTTGGTCAGTTAACCATTCAACTCTTGGTCTGAGGTTGGGTCATGATTTCAGGGTCATGAGAGTGAGCCTGCATCAGATGCTGTGTTAAGCATGGAGTCTGCTTGAGATTCTCTCCTTCTCCCTTCTCTCCCCTCCACTTGCTCATTCTCAATCTCTCTCTCTCAAATAAATAAATAAATAAATAAATAAATAAATAAATAAACAAACAAACAAATAAATAAAATCTTTAAAAAATGGAGAAGCATGGTAACATCCAATTCTGCTGGGAAAAGGAGTAAGGGAAGGTTTACAAGAAGAGGTGATCTTTAAGGTAGGGGTTGAAGGATGGTTGCTGATTAGCCAGAGAAATGAGAGAAGAACCTCCCCCACATCACACACAAAAGATCAACTTTGGTAAAGCCACAGAGGTGTGATACCATGGCTCATTCAGAGAACTGCAAATGATCTGATATTGACTAAGGCTGGAGATTTCAGCAGGACCCAGATCTTAAAGGACTTTGTAGGTCATGCTAAGGTAAAGAATGTTTATTTCCAAAGGGATGGAAAACCACTGGAAGATTTTATACTGGAAAGTGACATGATAAGAACTGGGACTTCAAATAACAATTCTGGCAGCTGAAAGAGGAAAGAACAGATGACACCTTAGGAAGCTTCCAGGCCATAAATGATAAAAGACTGAACTAAGACAGCAGGTGTGAAGGGAGAAAGAGGTTTGAACTATGTAATGGTGTAATAGTCGGAATCTATTTCTCATTGACGTAAAGAAAAGAAAGGATGAGTCCTCTCTCAGGAGAATGTGGCAGGTGGCATCACTTCTTGAAAAGGGAAATACAAGGAGTAACTTTGGAGATAAAATAAATTCCACTTTAGACATGTGTATGATCTACAGGTCACCCAGGTAATGATCAGTTGATATTTATTTATTTTTAAAGATTATTCATTTAGGGGCGCCTGGGTGGCTCAGTTGGTTAAGCGACTGCCTTCGGCTCAGGTCATGATCCGGGATCGAGCCCCACATCAGGCTCCCTGGTCGGTGGGAAGCCTGCTTCTCCCTCTCTCAGTCCCTCTGCTTGTGTTCCCTCTCTGGCCGTGTTTCTCTCTGTCAAATAAATAAAATCTTAAAAAAAAAAAGATTTATTCATTTACCTTATCTATTCATTTATCATTCATTTATTCATTTATTCATTTATCTAGAGAGAGAAAGACCGAGCGAGCACATGAGTGGGGGGGGAGAGCAGATAGAGAGACTCCCTAAGCAGATTCCCCACAAAGCACAGCGCCCAGTGCTGGACTTGATCCCACAACCCATGAGATCATGACCTGAGCCAAAAACCAAGAGTTGGACACTCAACCAACTGAGCCACCCGGGGGCCCCATGATCAGTTGATATTTAAAAGCATGGTTTCTTGGGGCACCTGGGTGGCTCAGCTGGTTAAGCATCTGCCTTTGGCTCAGGTCATGATCCCAGGGTCCTGGGGTCAAAACCCTGCAGGGAGCCTGCTTCTCCCTCTCCTCCCTACTTGTGCTCTCTCTTGCTATCTCTATCTCTCTTTCTCAAATAAGAATCTTTAAAAAAAGTTTTCTTACTAAAAAATATATTGTAGAGAGGGACATTTGTACAGGCTGTGAGTAGAGGAACTACAACTGTCTTGTGTGTTATTTTATTCCATTTCTTAAAACTGCCTGGCACACAGTAGATGCTCCATAAATATTTTTAAGGAACTTGCATTCTTAGCAGTTTGAGTATAATATGTCTAGGTTTGGTTTGTTTTATTTTAATTTTTTTTAAATTTTAATTCAATTTTATTTTTAATTTACTTATTCTGCCTGGGGTTTACTAAGCAGCTTGAATCTGTAACTTCAAATCTTTTTTTTGCCTAATTTAGAAAAATTTTAGCTGCTATTTTCTATTAAAAAAATTTCTGAACTATTTTCTCTCTCATCTTCTTTGGGGATTACAGTTACCCCTATGTTAGAACTTTTGATGGTGACTCAAGTCATTGAGGTGCTCTTAATTTTTCTTCAACTTTTTTCTCATCATCAGTTTTGATCATTTCTATTCCTCTACCTTCAAGCTCACTGACTCTTCATCCAATATCTCCAATCATCTGGTAAGCTTATTAAGTGAATTTTTTATTCCAGATATTAAATTTTTCACTTCTATAACTTCTGTTTATTTTTTTACAGTTTCTTTCCCTCTGCTGCAGTTTTCTATTTGTTAATTATGAGCATATTTTTGTTTGTGCCATTGAACAGTTATAATAGCTAGTTTAAAATAATTGTCTGATTTCTGTATCACCTTAGGATCAATTTCTATCTATTTTATTTTCTCTTGATTATGGGTCACACTTTTTCCATTTTTTTTTGATTGTCTAGTAATTTTGGATTGTGTTTGCATACTGTAAATGTTACATTGTAGAGACTATGGTTTTTGTTATGTTAAATTTTGGATTTTTTTTTACTGAAGAGTTAAGTTGGTTACTAAATTTTTCTCCTCTGTAGTGGGCAAGGGTTAAAATTTCCATTCTGTTCTTTTATCTTTAGTTGGGCTGACTGAAGTCTGCCCCACATCTGTGTAGTTCAGAGATCAACCAGAAATTGGGAAAACTTAATGTACAGATTCTGGAACCTCTCCTCTGTGATTCTCTCCTTTCTAGGATTCAGTTGTGACAACCTCAAACTCTGTCTGCTAATTCCTCAAATAAATTCATCAGAACTGAGAGTGTCTATCCACATTCTTACTGCTCCAGCATGACACTGACTGGTACTTGCCCTTAGGCAGAAAGCCATTTAAAAAAACCCAGGAAACTGACCTAGTGCCATTCTCCTCCAAGTCTCAACTCTTCTGTAATTTCTAGTTTAGTTTCTCTTTAATACCTTAAGGTAATTTTTAAAGAAAAAGATTTTATTTATTTATTGACAGAGAGAAGCCCAGCTAGAGAGGGAACACAAGCAGGGGGAGTGAGACAGGGAGAAGCAGGCTTCCCGCTGAGCAGGGAGCCCAATGTGGATCAGGACTCTGGGATCATGACCTGAGCCAAAGGCAGACACTCAATGACTGAGCCACCCAGGCATCCCCCTTTAGGTAATTTTTTTACTCCAGAGTTTACAGTTGTTATTTGGAAAAGGGTTAATCCAATATAAACTACTCTGCTATTAACAGACATGGAAATCCAAATACTTTTCCCAAAAAATATTTCTTGAACAAACTCAAGTACCTAATGTATATCTCTATGTTGATCTCTAAGAGAAACTATCACTTGACCTAATTCAAATTAAACTACTCTTGATACCCTCTTCCACCTCTAGCAAACCTGTTCTTCCCCAAAACCACTTTATTACATATATATGATACATATAAATATCATATGTATATATGTAAAGACTCTCATCCAAAAAGTCACCAAGGCCCCCTCAGTCTTAAAGATAGAGAGCTACACTGCAGCTTTCACCTCAATCGTTGCAATTTCTGACACCTTCCTTATAGAAACTTCTCTTGTGGCTTCCGTGACATTATTCTCTCTTGGATTTCTTCCCTTTGGCCGGTGGGACTTTGGTCTATTTTATAGGCTCTTGTTCTAATGGAGCTTATATTCTACAGGGGATCTATGTATACATGTATGTATGTATGTATGTATGTATGTATGTATGTATCTATCTATCTATCTATCTATCTATCTATCCATCCATCTATCTATCTATCTATCTTCTTGTTGGCATTTCCACCTAAATGTATAATAGGCCTTTCAAACTCAGCATGTCCCAGACTGGAACTCTCTCAGTCCAGAGTCTTTGCAGTTGCTGTTCCCTCTGCATGGAATGATCTTCTTCCACTAAATATCTACATGGTTCACAATTCTTACTCCCTTCAGGTGTCAACTGCAAAGTCAATTTTTAAATGACTTAAAAATTTCCTGACCATCTGCTATACAATGAACAAAACCTGCCCCTTGCTTTTGCATTGTGCTTCCCCTTCCTTTCCTTTATTTTTCCCCATGGAACTTATCACCATGTGAATATTATAGACCTATTTTTTAAACTATTGCTATCAATCTCCCCTCACTGGAATGTAAGCTCCATGAGGGTAAGGCCTTATCACTGCTAAATCCCTAGCACTGAGAAAAGAGCCTAGCATGGAGTCAGTGCTCAATAAATATTTGTTAAGTAAATGTTGAAGCTGCTTGACTAGAAGAGAGTTAGAAGAAGCATGGGTGAGGAAGGAACATTAGCATTCACAAGCTGGATGGTAGAACAAGAGCCTATAAAACAGACCAGCAGGCAAGGGAAGGAAACCCAAGAGAGAAGAAGGTCCCAGAACCCAAAAGAGAAGTCTCCAAGGAAGGTGCCAAATATTGTGAAGATCAAATGAGGCAAGAACTGCAGAGTGGCTCTTTGGGAGGTCTTTGGGAGTTAGAGGGCACTCATGACTTCATGGATGATAGCTACTTCAATGATGTGGTGGAAGAGAAAACCAGACTACAGTGGGAGGGAGTAGTAGCAAATAGAAACACAGTCAAAGGCTGGGAGGAAGTGCAAGTAGGCAAGCAAGGCTGAAGCTGCAGGAATGAGGGGATAATGATAGAGGGAAGTCCAGGAGAAGTGAGCTTAGCTCAGCTGGAGAGGTTTGCCTTAGGCAGTAGGAAGATCTCACCCTTTGACTCTGAGATGCGAGGAAGGAGGAGAAGATGGGTTGGTTTGTTTGATGTACAGAGTCAGGCTGGGACATATGGTTGTATAGGTTATGTTCCATCTGAGGACCACTGACTGGGGGACATTCTGCTTTCCAAGTTAAAAGCCTTGACATAGGGCTGTGTTAGAACCTTGTATTAATGTAGTATCCACGCCATGCCTCTGAGGGGTTGAGCACCTTTTTCTAAGGTTCACAAAGGAGGTCTTGTATAGAACTTACATATTTTAAAATAAACATATAAATTAAACTTTGTATATTAAATATTACGGGTATAGTGGGAAGCCTCTTGTGTACTACTATTCTCGTCCCAATGCCCCTTCTTCTTCCCCAGATGCAACCGCCATCCTGAATTTGGTTGCTTTCATTCTCATGCATGGTCTTACAATTTTATTGTACATGTGTTCCCCTAAACAACTTATTCTTGCATGACTTTAAAATTTGTATCAGTGGTGTCCTACTATAAATTTTACTCTGTAATTTATTTTTGCTGAATATTTACCTATGTTGAGGGTTATCCATGTTGATACATGTACCTCCAGTTTGCTTTCATTAAGTTGATAAACATTTATTCATCCACTGACTAAATGCCCCACATTTTTTTCTCCATTTTTCTGTTGGCGCACATAAAGGTTATTCTTTTTAAGATCTCTCTTTTTTTTAAAGATTGTATTTATTTATTTGACAGAGAGAAACACAGTTAGAGAGAGAATGCAGGCAGGGGGAGTGGGAGAAGCTGGCTTCCTGCCGGACAGGGAGCCCAATATGGGGCTCGATTATAGGACCCTGGGATCATGGCCTGAGCCAAAGGCAGACGCTTAACAACTGAGCCACCCAGGTGCCCCAAGGTTTCTTTTTAAAACCAAAGCTGCAATAACTTTTATGTGTCTCCTTATTATATAGCAAGAGCCTCTCTCAAAGTGGAATCGTTGGTTTGTGAGGGGGCCCACTTTCTGCTTACTAGATGGTGCCAACTTGCTCTCCCCAAGGGTACAGCAAGAGGTCCTGCCATCAGCCATGCATGATTGTCACCATTTTCTGGGGATTTTTTTTTCAGAATTTTAAATTTTCTCCCATTTAATGGGTTACAGTTTTTGTTGACATGTTCCTGATTATGCATAAGTTTGAGTATATCTCCTGTTTATTGGCCATTTAGGGTTCCTTCTTTTGTAAATTGCTTGTTCCTATCTTTTCGTTTTCCTTCTCCTCATCATTTTCACTTTCCTTAATGATATATAGGGGGTTTTTTTGTTTGTTTTTTGAATTCTGGTTACTAATTCTTTGATCAAATATCTTCTCGTGCTTTGTGGCTTGTCTTTATTTTTTTAATGATGCTTTTGGTTGTATACACATTATATTTTAATATAGTCATATTTTTTCAATCCTTTTAAGGATGAATCAATACAAATAATTTTTAGATATGTGTGCTGGAGGGAGAAGGTATCAAAGGAAATTCTTGCCAAGTGATGTTTCTTTTCTCTGTAAAGTAAAAGGAGATGTCAACTTTGAAGAGATAACTGTGGAGTCCCTGAGGTCCATGAGGTTCCTTGTGAGCTGACATGTATTAATTGAGTCCAATTAATTGAGTCCACAACAAATGCCTAGATCTAGGAGTTGGCTGGGGTGGGGCAGAAGGAGATGAGACAGGATTTCATACATAGAACCTTCCTTGACTAGAGCTTACCGTCAAAGGACTAATACAGTTAGACTGTGTAACCCTGATATACTTCCCTAGAAACTCAGAGGAAGGAAAGATGGAGGTAGGATCGAGTTAATTATCTATGGACTGGATTAATCAGGGAAGACCGTAAGTCAACTTTCTTGACTTGCTATAAACTTAAGAATCACAAATGAAGCATAGATAAGGAAATGGCAACTGACCCAAGTTAAGGCCTCCCAGCTAGTGAGAGGCAGAAAGCCTACTAGAACTAAAGCTCCCAGATCCAGTGTGCTCCACCTGCCAGTCAAAGCCTGTTGACGGCTTATTTGATCACAAAATAGAGGGCTGAGAGTGAAGCAAAGGAAAAGCCAAGTAAGACAACACAGAATTCAATTACAACCAAAAGAGGCCCAAGACCATGTAGTCAGGGTTCACAAACTGTTAGATGCAGTTACTATATTCACATCTACTTGTTTGTCTTTTGAGGCTACAGGCAGATACGTTACCCTCACTTTTTTTTTTTTTTTCAGTTGGGACAGAAAAAGGTAAAGTGACTTGAGCCAGAACACTTTACAAGTTAGAGCAAAAGAGAGTCAATAAACATGGGCTCCATGGTCAATACTTTTCCCTTCATAAACCACAAGATGAATGGCCACATATGTCTACAAATTATAGTCACCTTCTTGTTTTGGTTAGCTTAGTTTTATTCTTCCATTAACTGTCAGGTTAACTGGTTCTAATTCCCTCTGCTTGTGGAGAAAGCATCAAATTAGGCAGCTCATGAGTAACACTGAAAAAAACAAACCAGAGTTACATTGATCACATTGCTCATGATCAAGCCAGTACAGTCCTGATTTTCCTGTCTATACCCTTGTCAGCAAACACGAAGGCAGAAATCACCTTCAGCTGCCTGCAGAGGTGCACCATTAATTAGGATCAATCAAAAGTTCTCTTCAGCCGGAAAAGGCTTCAAAACTTTAACTCCTTTTATCTTATTACAGCAATAGCCTTATGAAGAAACTGGTATCTTGTGCCTGTGTCAGAGAAATATAACACTAATTATAAGAAATCCTTAGAATATTCTCCAAAGTAAAAAAAAAAAAATGTTCATTGCTGTTGAATGTTTGCTTCCTCCATGTTCTCAAGGAGATGGAAATCTCCTAGTGCCAGGCCCACCTGGCTCCTTGAGTAGGATGCCTTCAGGAGCTCTGTTCTAAACCACTAGTCCAGGGTGCTCTTCCTAGATGTAAAAATACTAAGGGAGCAGAAGAGGGAGGCAAGAAGCTCTGCTAGTGAAAGCTAGTTAACAGTCACCAATGCCCTTCAGAAGGGTCTTTACAGGTATTCTCCCAGACAGGGAAGTAAGGAAAAGCATGTGACGTGGAACAGACTGGAGCAGCAAAGCAGTTAGGCATGAAAGGGCAGGGCAGGTTTGTATATGGTACCACTGTGTGGTCAGTGTCCAGGATGAGAAGCAGGCTGTGGCCATACCACCAATGGCCTTGGAGGGTGGGCTAACGAAGCTGGGATTTTACAGGTAGGTGTAGGCATGCTCAGACTGGTATTTCCAGAAGACCCATCGAGCCACCAAGTGTGGGAGATGAATCTTAGGTAGGGAGCCCTATTCTCATGTTACCGAGTCAGGCTAGGAGAGACAATGATGGCAGCTTGGTCGGCAGCACTAGAGTGGAGATGAGGGGATACATCTAAAACACTTCTAGGGAGAATTAGTCAAATGACTACAAGGGGGGAGAAAGGAATTCTTTTAGCTGAACTTGGAAAGAAAATTAGTAAGAGCATCCGTGTCACAGAATACAGAAAAGGAAGTCAGGCAAAAAATAAAAAATTTAAAATTTTTAAAAATCTCTTTATAATAGTCAATCATTTTCTACCTAGGAAGAGTCTATTTTCAGGTAAAAAATAACTTACTCCTTTTTTTATTTTTTTTTTTATTTTTTTTTTATTTTTTTTTTTTAAGATTTTATTTATTTATTTGACAGAGAGAAACACAGCTAGAACATAAGCAGGGGGAGCGAGAGAGGGAGAAGCAGGAAGCCCGATGTGGGGCTCGATCCCGCATCTCCAGGACCATGACCTGAGCCGAAGGCAGTCGCCCAACCAACTGAGCCACCCAGGCGCCCCATTACTCCTTTTTTTAAAAAAATTAAATTTACCCTAATGGTTTTTCTGTTTATAAAATTCATGCTATATGGCTTTTGATGTGCTGGAGTAAATAATCACCAATTGTGCCCCAAAAATTGGGGAAATTCTTCAACAGAAGAAATGCCTAATCTGTGTTTCTGAGATGGTTATGCATCAGCCAGCTCTTCTATAGCATAATATACACTAGCATTTATATATTAATTGCTCTCTCTCTCTGCACACACACACACACACACATACACACACACACACACACACACACACCCAAATTGATTTAAAACAGGGGCGCCTGGGTGGCTCAGTTATTAAGCGTCTGCCTTCCGCTCAGGTCATGATTCTGGAGTCCCGGGATCGAGCCCCACATCAGGCTCCCTGCTCAGCGGGAAGCCTGCATCTCCCTCTCTCACTCCCTCTGCTTGTGTTCCCTCTCTCATGAGCAGTTTCTTTCTGTCAAGAAATTGATTTAAGGGTGCTTGGGTGGCTCAGTGGATTAAAGTCTCTGCCTTCAGCTCAGGTCATGATCTCAGGGTCCTGGGATCCAGGCCCACATCTGGCTCTCTGCTCTACAGGGAGCCTGCTTCCTCCTCTCTCTCTG